>JAODXP020000027.1:28404779-28512279 GCA_027497455.2 Sardinella longiceps
TTCTGGAGATATTGTACAAAAAGCAGGAAATTACCTGAAAATACAGATTTTTCCCATTTGTTTCAATGAGAAAACTTAAACTACTTATGGGGCTGTAAAATCACAAAGCTGCCAAATCCAACTTGCTATCATGTGAAAAGTTATAGATAACTTACAGAAAAATACAGTGCCAATTTTCTATCATGTGAAAAGTTATAGATATATAACTTTCAGAAAAATATAGTGCCAATTGGCATATTTTGACACCCATACCTTTGGTTGTTAAATACAAGCCTTAAGAAAGGATGGGAGCAGGCTTCACTCAAAAGTCTTTTTGTTATTTTAAGACTGCTGGCTCAGTATTTATGCACTCATGATTAATCTTTTATGCACACAGACGCGTTTCGGTGTTCTGCCTTCCTCAGTGTGTTCCTGAGGTTCCAGAGAATAAAGGTGTATGCATAGCCTCCTTTCCTGATTATTGACTAAATACAAGCCTTTAAATCGGCATGTGCCCTCATCCGGGTCCTGTCTATCAGATTCTTCACTTAGAAATTTCATTGCTGGATCCTTTTTGGAGATATTATTATGTGCACTATTCTGGACTTGCGTAAATATAGGAAAATAGTCCTATATTGAAAGTCCTAAATTATTATGAAGGAATTGGAAAACTTTGTTTTTCCAGGAAATGTTTGATAAAGTGTGTCTGTACATGGGGTTAAAAGCTCAGTCCAGTCATCAAGTGCCCACATGATCAACCGGGGGCCTGATGTAAGGGGTATCTAAGGGTCATTTTGTCTCAAAGACATTTTTGTAAACCTCCCTATTTCCTCATCTAAGGTCTTAAACTCTTTAAATACATTGTACAGTTCCCAAATATGATAGTCAATTTGTTGCAACTTCAATAATAATAAACATCCCTTCCAAGATCTGGGCCCCCTAAATATAAAAAATCTTAATCAGTCTGGTGGCACCCAAACTTTGGAAGGTCATATCTCCAAAAATGTTAGGATGCTCAAACTTAGGATTCTTCCATTTGGCATCAAAAGGTAGGCTACATGCAGAGGTGGAAAGTAACTAATTACATTTACTCAAATTACTGTAATTAAGTAGCTTTTTTGAGTAATTTGTAATTTTTTAAGTATTTTTTTAAATAGGTAATTTTACTTTTACTTGAGTATATTTTGAGGCAAGTATTGTACTTTGTACTTCACTACTTTTTTGAAACATCCCTGAGTACTGAGTAAAAAAAACAATCTGAGGAAAAAACATTTGGCTTGAACCGAAAGTTAATACAGAGTATTTACTGTAGCTTAAAAATGACCCTGCTTCTTGTAAATGTTGACAATAGCCAATTGTGGAAGTGATTAATTCAAAAGCAAAGGAAATCCTTGGCCAAGGAATGTTGTCAGCCAGTATAACCATTGCTTCAGTCCAGGTCAATTTGAGTCTGGCCAGGGTTAGGGTAGCCCCCAATACCAATATGTAAAATCTCAAAGGTAGTCGGCTACCATATTCTAGCACTCTCAAGATGCCAAAATTAACAAATCATGCCATAAGATGTGAACTGGCTGGGCTGATTACGGTCACTGTTATCTGGATCGGTTGCCTGGTCAGAATGAGATTAATGTTTGATACCTAACCTACAACTCCTAGGATTGAATACATTTCTTATCTAAAAAACAGAAAACCTTATGAATTGTGATTGGCATGTAGGCCAATGTAAGTGCTCTCTCAGTCATGCCATCTACAGTAGCTGTTGTATTACTTGTAAATAACTGTATGTACACATTTGTTTTTTAGAAATGTGAAAAGGGGGGCTTTACACAACCTCAAAGTACCCTTTGGTTATTGTAATGTCAATGACCAAACATTCATTCATTCATTCATTCATAACAACGAGTTTGATTGTGGTGACTGAGCCGGTGGTTTATGAATTATTGGGGTGGCTAAAGCAACCAAGCAACACCCTAACATTGCTTTTGATTATGATTTTTTTAAAATATATATCAAATAATTGAAAGTAACTAAGTAACTTGTACTTTAAGTAAATTTTAAATTAAGTAATTTTTACTTTTACTTGAGTAGATTTTTTGTCGGTTACTTTTACTTTTACTTGAGTAGAATTTAAGCAAAGTAAAGATACTTTTTACTTAGTTACAATTTTTCTGTACTTTTTCCACCTCTGGCTACATGTACAAAAACAAATAGGCAAATTGAAAAGGTGTCACTGGGGAGGGTGTGTGAATTGACATTGACCCTAAATAAATAATGCAATGCAATGTTTACCATCATGTTGACTCAATGACCGTAGGCTGCTATAAAATCAGCCTGCTTAACTCTCAAATGTTAGACATACAGAGCAAGAGAACAGTGCAGAAGTCCAAGAAGGTAAGTGAAAGAAATGTATCCCTGAAATACATGTTGATTATGTTTAAAAGAAATGTTATAGATCTGCAAGTTTTGCTTTGGCAGGATGATGTCATTCTTATTTTGCCTTGTGGTCCTTCTGTGTGGCACCATGGAGGGAGCGGCTGAAGGTAAAAAAAAAAATAAAGAAATAATTTATAGCACAAGTTCAGTATTTTTCATGTAAAGCCTTTTTTCAGAATGTTTCTGATGAAGTACAATGGATAAGACTGAAATTGACATGCCTCCGTTCCAAGAAGTTTTGTCTGTCCATTTTCCTTTCATAAATCAGCAACATGAATTTTGTTTGCTATCATTTATAGTAGGCCTATATTGTGTTTACTCAAATAGCACTTAATATTTTCGTGAGTCTTTGTCAAACCCTCAGATTATAAAATAAATGCTGTGGAAAATGGTTTGAGAATGTAAGACAAGTAGAGGAAAAATTAATCATGCCTCTCTTTTAATTTGAATAGATCCTAATGTTGCTCTTCGTGGGAAAGCCACCCAGTCACAGTCGGTTATTGGTGCTTCTTGGAGTGATAAATCACATGCCTCCAATGCCATTGATGGGAAACGAGACGCCAATTTCTTCGGCGGCTCCTGCACGCACACCACTGATCACTTCAAGCCATGGTGGAGAGTTGATCTCCTGAAGAAATACAAAGTAAACTCTGTGATCATCACCAACAGAGGAGACTGCTGCTCAGAGAGACTGAATGGAGCTGAGCTTAGGATTGGTAACTCCCTTGATGATGAAGGAAACAAAAACCCAAAGTAAGTTAACACACATTCCATAGTCTTGGAGCCAGACCTCCAAATTTGGCCCATTGGTTCCACCTTCATGTTCATTATATTTGTAAGTTACTCATACTGTACCTGTTTCCAGGTGTGCTGACCTGCATATCGCAGCTGGGGAATCCAAGGTCTTCAAGTGTAATGGCATGGAGGGTCGCTGGGTTAATGTGGTCATTCCACGGAAAGAGGCCCTCACATTGTGTGAGGTGGAGGTGTATGGAGAACCCAGTGATGATGATGAGTGTGAGGACTGACCGCATTCTCTTCTTTGCTCTATAGTAGATTGCAGTGTATTTACTGCTTTTCAGAAAGTTCAAGGATGATTTGCAGCACTGTTGTTTTGTCTTGAACAAAATTACAGCGAAATATTTGAAGCATTGCAGTTTGTTTGCATCATTTTCCTATTTGACTCGATACATGTCTGTCCACTTTTCCTGAACTCCCAGGGTATTGAAGATTGCTTGTATTCATTTAGGTTAAATTGCTGTCCATTGCTGGAGTGCTCCATTTTTCTTTATCCCTTACATAAATTGGCAACAGATAGGCCTAAATTAGTTTGCTTTTATTTATAGTCTATTATGTTTTATGGATTAAATCAAATAGCATAATTTAACATTCTTGCAAGTCTGTGTTAAACCCTCAGCTTATAAAATAAATGCTTTGAAAAATTACTTGAGAATGTAAGACAAAGAAAAATTGATCATGCTTCTCTTTTAATTTGATTAGCTTTTAATGTTGCTCTTCGTGGGAAAGCCACCCAGTCACAGTTGGTTCGTGCGCCTTGGGGAGGTGAATCACATGCCTCTAATGCCATTGATGGCAACCGAAACTCCCACGGCCACCAAGGGTCCTGCACGCGCACCACTGATCACTTAAAACCATGGTGGAGAGTTGATCTCCTGAAGAAATACAAAGTAGACTCTGTGATCATCACCAACAGAGGAGACTGCTGCTCAGAGAGACTGAATGGAGCTGAGCTTAGGATTGGTAACTCCCTTGATGATGAAGGAAACAAAAACCCAAAGTAAGTTAACACACATTCCATAGTCTTGGAGCCAGACCAAATTTGGCCCATTGGTTCCACCTTCATGTTCATTATGTTTGTAAGTTACTCATACTGTACCTGTTTCCAGGTGTGCTGACCTGCATATCGCAGCTGGGGAATCCAAGGTCTTCAAGTGTAATGGCATGGAGGGTCGCTGGGTTAATGTGGTCATTCCACGGAAAGACTATCTCACATTGTGTGAGGTGGAGGTGTATGGAGAACCCAGTGATGGTGATGACTGTGATGAGTGACCATATTCTCTTCTTTGCTTTATAAGGAATTGCAGTAGATTTACTGCTCTCCAGAAAATGTAAAGATGATTTGCAACGCTGTGGTTTTATCCTCTCAAGAAAATTACAGAGAAATACTTTAAGCATCATATGTCTCCTTCATTCATTCATTCATTCATTCATATCTGACTCATGTTGATACCCTTTTTCCTGAACTCTCAGTTGCATTGTGACAGCATGCTATACATGGCCACCTCAACCCACATTTTTCCCCTAAACCCCTCCGCCCAATTTGCTTACGTACATGGAAATTCACATCTATTCATCTTAGTTAATAGCCTGACACGTCAGACTATATCATAAGAATGTATAGTCTGAAGACCACTGATAGACTGTACCTCAATGGAGGGGCGGGTGATTGCGTTGTCTTTCAAACTGCCTCTCCACGTAATAGGCTAGCGTTCCGGCCAGTGGTACCAGCTGGTATATCAAACTTTTCCCGTAGCCCGTCGGTAACACGGCAAAGACATCTTTTTCAGAACGAAAAACTTCAGTGCACTTTCTTGTTTCACTTTCAAAGAAAATGACAAGTGCAATTCGTCCAAAACTAAAGCCAAAGACGATTCCGCTCTGGTTTGAGCAGGGCTGTCGTCATCGTACAAAGCCCGCCTTACGATTTCCTGTACACATACCGCGCTGTGATTGGTTATCCGCCTCCAGAGGAAGGCTAAAACGGGTTTCTATCAGTGGCCTCTAGACGTACCTCTGTGCAAATTCAAATTTGCTACCACTAGGGGTACGTCTAGAGTCTAGGCTACTTAGTTAAAGTACTCACAGAGTTCTCGGTTTGAGATGTTATCATTTTTCTTCAAGTTCTTTTACTTAGCATGTTAAAACAAGAAAGACCATCTCCATCTCTTTACATAGATTTATTGGTTTTAAATAATATTGTAAAATTTTGGGCATGATGTTGCATTCATGCACATTCACAGTGTGCCACATGAGTTGAAGGACAAATACACTAGGCTATATTTCTATCACTGACACTCAGGCAGTAGACCTACTGAGTTGAGGGGGGGGATGTGGGGGAATGGCATCCCCCTTTTGAAATAAAAATGTCATATCATTTCTCTTCTTAAATGGCCATCCCCCAATCCCCTTGTGCCATTTAATCAATCAATGCAGAAATTAATTACTTTAACATTGGAAATATTTGCCTACCATTTCAACACATTAGAGGTTTGAGTTTTTTATGCACTTCACAAAGTCACTACCATCGGAAACTCTGGGCAAAATACATATTTCTGAAAGCTCCGCCTTCAGACATTCTGTAAATTGCTAAATAGGCTATGTCCCGGTTCTTCGTAAAATCACACATCCATGGACAAATCCAGTACTTTCAAAGTGGCAGGGTACCACTGTTTTCTTGCTGAAAGAAAAGTAACTTACCCAACACTGGCCACAATACAATGGATAGAGATAATAGAGAAAATAAATTATGCAATCAGTGCGAATGTTGGATACATTTTCTGTTCCTGATAAAAATTATGGAGACGGTTCCAAACTAATCATGGTACAGAACATTTTACACTGGTAGGTTACAGAGTCGACGTCTCTGGGATACCAGCCTAAGTTGCTATCCTCAGACTGGCTACCAGATTACTGGCTACCAGAAACTTTTAAAGGAAAGATCTACCAACCCCCACAGATCCACACCACAGTATACACTTTGATCTCTTATCATGTTGATTGATCAGCCACAGCTGTTTCTAGAACAATGAAAACGAGAGAGAGGTTAACTTGAAACAGCTCAAATCAGGTCATTCTAATTTTCCATACAACACGAAAATGTTGAAATCTCAGTGTTCTGCTTGATTCATTCACATAATTTTTCTCTACCTTAGTTTATATGATGTGTGATAACACAATGCAGCTACTCTTCTCAGATGGCCATCATACACAGCCATGGACTGACCATATAGGGCGTAGTGGGCAATACATGGTGGGCCAATGCATATTTTGGGCCGGGCCTATCATAATTTCATTATATATATACATTGGGTGCATCAAATTTGAATGGGAAATTTAAATTTGAAAACATCAAGTTGGCTGGCCTTGCATTTTGTTCCAATTGATAGAAAAATGACTTTTGCAAAGTTTTGAGAAATTTCATTGAGATTTAGGGGTGCCACCGGCCCTCTGATTTTTGTTAGCTTAAGCGCTAATAATGCTAGTGGCCACCAATGGAGTTCTAAGGTAACCAAAACTGCAGCTCAAGAAAACTGAGGTGATCTTTCTGTTTTGGGATTTGTTGTGTTTTAATGCTTATTACACCTATCATATATGTACTTAGAACATACTGTATGTATAGGTATTTTCTGCTCATTACATCTAGCTAAGACCTAAGCTTTTTGGAGGTTTAGTTCACCTAGAAAAGCATAAGCCTATCCAAAATAAATCATTATTAGCTCCACAACTATCTAGTCTATTTACATAATCTTGGTATGTATGGATAGGTAAGACCCTAGAGAACATGTAAGGAGTCTGTAATTGTCTAGGTGTTAATTTACCTTAGTATAAATAGTATAAAAAAATATAAATGTGTTACCCTCGACTAAAATGTATTGTTAATTATAAAATAGATAACACCCTCATGCCAATGATTATATCTACCAAAATGCCACAAGGGTATGATGGTAATAATATGCATGAAAACATGGCAAACACAAAAACAGAACGATCACCTCAGTTTTCTTGAGCTGCAGTTTTTGTTACCTCAGAACTCCATTGGTGGCCACTAGCATTGTTAGCGCTTAAGCTAACAAAAAATAGAGGGCCGGTGGCATCCCTAAACCGCCATGTATCGGAAAAATATTTTGCATGTGTTGTTTTTACCTGTATTGGAACACTTTTATCACCCAGCCATATTAAAATTCAAGAATTGGTTAATTTGATGCACCCTTGATGCACCCTAATATATATTAGGGCTGGGCAACGTTAACGCGTTAACGGTGCGTTAACTATTGAGGTCAGTATCGCCCGACAATTTTGTTAACGCTTAACGCAGCAGGTTTTTTTTTTAAAAAAAATTTATGACTGGTGTTCGTGCTTTTATTTTGAAAGCGTAAGTCGGGAACATCGCGGCGAGTTCAGATAGGAAAGGAAACACAAGAGAACGGTACAGTTGAGTTTACGATGGATAACAAATAATAAATATGCAGAAAGGCTAACTTTTGAATGGACATTTTCGCTATAAAGTGTCACAAGATGGGCTACTGGACAAAGCCACAGTTGTGTGCAACCATTGTCAAGCAGAATTTGCGTATCATCGAAGCTACACAAGCCTAAGATACCACCTTAAGGCTATACACACCGTCGAAGCTGAGCAATCATTCGAGGCGCCAAGGTTTCGTCAAACTACTCTCATATATGGAGGAAGGGTAGATCAACAGAAAGGGAAAAGGCTAGTCGAGGCAATCGCCAAGTGGGTAGCTTCAGCATGCAGACCCATTAATATTGTGGAAGACCCAGGCCTCCGTGATGTTTTAAGAATAGCCACCAACGACGCAGCATACGAGCTCCCCTCTCGCCGCACAATTAGTAGAAGAATCCAGGAATTGTACGAGAATGAGAGGGAGGCAAAAGAGACGACACTTCACAGCATGTCATCCGTTGCCATCACGGGCGACTATTGGACATCACTAGGTAATCATAGTTACCTCGGGGTGACGGTGCATTATATTGATGCCAATTGGGAATTGCATTCGCATGCTCTCTCGGTAATGAAAACAGCCGACAGGCACTATGCCGAAACCTGCGCTGAACACTTCCTGCAGGTTGCAGAAGAGTGGAATGTGTCGAACAAAGTCGTCACACTGAGCACAGACAGTGCACGAAATATGGTTGATGCTGCTGCGAGACATCTTCCCTTTGAGCACATCCCCTGCTTCGCGCACAGTCTGCAGCGTTCCATCACAGTATCCCTACAGCACAGCCCTTTCGACAATGCCCTGGCCAAGTGCAGAAAAGTTGTAGGGCACTTCAAACACAGCCCAGCAAATGCTGCAGAGTTGGAGCAGAAACAAGACGAACGTGGTCAAAAGAAGGAATGTCTCGTTCAAGACGTTCCAACGAGATGGAATTCTACTCTGGCAATGATCCAAAGCATTCTCAGAAACGAACAGCCACTGCGGGATGTCCTCTCGACCTAATTTTTACAGTCAATGCTCTCGACACACCCCAAAATCACCATGCCAACCACAGCTGACTTGGATAAACTGCGGAGGTTGGAAATGCTACTCGAGCCTTGCAGGTGAGCTTTCCATTATTATTTCTCACGTGTGTGTGTGTGTTTATTATGCTACATGCAGTTCACTATGATAAATTGTGTTTGTTTTCTCTGTTTCAGGTATGTGACAGAACTTCTAGGGGGAGAAGATTATGTCTCATGCTCTGTGGCCCTCCCTGCTTTTTCCCATGTCTCCCGGGTGATGGAGAGTTCAGATGAGGACCCTGCCTATGTCACACAGTTCAAGGCTGCATTCAGGAAGGACCTGGAGACACGCAGAGGAAATGCCAACATTGCGTATCTGAAGATAGCTACTGCATTGGATCCTCGTTTCAAGGACCTCAAATGTGTGCCTAAAGCAGAGAGGAGTGAGGTGTGGGCCTCAATCACCAGGTTACTCAGAGAAGAGGTAGCTGGTGCAGGGAAACCTGTGGAAGAATCAGAGCCACCAACGAAAAGGTTAACCCTACTGGCTGACTCATCTGAGTCTGATTCTGAAAAAGAAGATGACACAATTGAGACCTGTGTCCCTCGATACAGAGCAGAGCCCACCATTAGTTTGGATTCCTGTCCATTAGAGTGGTGGTCCAAACATGCACACTCACACAGCCTGCTAGCCCCCCATGCAAGGAAGTATTTGGGCACACCCTCAACATCTGTTCCCTGTGAACGGTTGTTTTCTCTTGCTGGTCACATTGTGCAGAAGAAAAGAGCGTCTTTGTCATCTGAAAATGTGAATCATCTTGTATGCCTTAGCAACTGGCTTCGTGCACAGAAGTAAAAGTTTGAATTGACAAGTGTCAGTTTGTGTAAGTTCTGGTTAGTATAGGATATGTACTGGTTGTTTTTTTCTTTCTTTTTGACATTCTCATTTTATAGGCCTATCAAACAGGATAACCTTAATGACCTGTGTGAGCTGTGATGCATTTCAGTTTTGGATTATTAGCTCTACGTTTTAGATTTACCTCACAATCCTGTAACTAGTTTTCTTGCAGAGAATTAAGAAAAATAAAAGAAAGAAAAGGAAAAGTTAACAATAATGACCTGGCAGTAGTGCTATATTTGAGTTTTATATTTGATTTGCTTCTTTCAGTTGACATTTTGACAGAATTATTTTGAAAAGGAAATGGACTTGGATTTAAAAAACTTTTTGTGTACTGGGTACCGTTTTTTGTTGTTATTTATTTTTATTTATATATATATATATATATATATATATATATATATATATATATATATATATATTTATTTATTTATTTTCTCTTTTTGATATGAAACAGGATAACAAATGACCTGCCAGTGGTTTTATATTTGATGTCATTAGAGTGTTTCAGTTGAATTTTACATTTTCTAATATATGCAACGTTCATTTATTTACATTTTTAAATAAAACTTTGCGTTTGAAACAGCTTTTGAATTCATTTCATTGAATTGGATTTCATATACCATTTTTGGGTTTTGCGCGCTATGCGATTAATCACGATTAATCACAGAAAGTCATTGAGTTAATGCGATTAAGAATTTTTATGTTTGCCCAGCCCTACTAAATATATAAAGAGTGCTAGCTCCCTGGCAATGGCTTCACATTGTCTACTAGTGCAATCAATCAAGCCCAATATGATTAAGGTTATGGTGATGAATATGATGAAGCGGAAGATGATGACATGCAACAACCACTCCCTCCTTCTTTGCTTTAAAGCAGCACTTTCATTACTATTTCAGATATATTTTTAATATAATATTTTGTTCTGGTTTACAGATGAACTTGGATGGCATGTAGTCATAAAAAGGGTTGATAACTAAAACCATAATTGCCATCAGCCATCCATGATGTGCATTCTGCAATTCTAGATGGTAAACAACCGCAAGATAAAAGAAAACCTATAGTTGCAATATGGCATTGTTCACTGCATAGCTATAACCACCTACCATCATCAAACACATAAAAAAAAAAAAAAAAAAAACACGCAACTTTCCGCAACTTTTCCTGGCCCCCGCAATTTTCTCGCAATAAAATGCCTAAAATCAGCGCAACTTCTGCCGCAACTTTTCAGAAAACTTGCCGCGAAATCAAGCACTTTTGATCGCAACAATCACAAAAAAGGCCCGCGAAATCCTGGGGGGACTGGAAGAGGCTCACAACAGCCACCTTACCATGAGAGTTACCGACATGATTAAATAATTCTGTTCATCAACAACAACAAGGGAAGGATGCGCTGGCTGTAAAATAAAGTGCGTGCAAGTTGATCCAACCCTGGCTTTCCTATACGCTTTTGCATCCAGGCTACCCCACACTTATTTTGTAATTATGGCAATATTACACATTAAGTTCTGTTTTATTACGTTGTTCTTACTTGTACTCACCAAGTACTTCACGGGCTGTAAAATAAAGCGTGAACGTGTGTTATTCCAGCAAACTTACGCTGTAAGTACTCAGTAATTTATCCCTTGATACTTTTTTGTTACACCATTCTTACCTAATACTTACCCAGTACTTCACGGGCTGTAAATTAAAGCGTTACCGATCTTTCAACTGACTTGGGAGATATCAGCTAGTATCAACATGTACTACTGTGAGGGACCAAGCAACTACCACTGGCTCAATAATCATACCATGGCCTATTCAAAGCCCTATAACTTTTTCCCAGTACAAATTGGTGCTGCAGGCACCCCAAATTCTTAATCTACAGAAAATTCTGAATGAAATGATATAAATATGTTTTGGCTATATTTACTCCCACTTTTGACCCTTTTTTGGGCTAATTCACTCAGACTAGCATTAAAGCGCCAACGTGGAGTGCAGTCACAACATTCTGAAAGATTTGCTCTACAAATGACAGGTTTGTGGTCTGAAAAAGCCAGAGAAAGCATATCTGTACTTACCTTTTCCAATAAATTGTTGAATACAAATTCAAATGTAATCTATTCTGGAAGAAGATTGATGTCTAGCTGAAAAAAAAAAAAGTTTTGCTTATGTGGCAGGCTGAGCTCTGCCCAGCACTTTTACCGATTTCAATTGGCTGTAAGAGGCGGGTACAATGCCGGATATATATATAGAGTCGGGCAGCGGCTTCCTGAATGCGCATTATTCTCCCCGTCTTCCGGGAATCAGGTTGGATTGTTTGGCGTGTGTGCAGGCATTGTTGTTTACTGCTGAGATTGTGGACGAGAATCTGAAGGTAAGCAGTTGGCTACTCTCTTCGCTAGCTAACGATTCACACAGTTTTCAGAAACTATAGCACTGTCTTGTTTTATAGTGGTGTCGGCTCATCTTTATTGTCCGGTTGAATCTTCCCGACTGCATTGCACGAGACTGCGGTTCAGCTCAGCGTGAGTTGTGCATCTTTTGTGTCAATTACTATACGATTGTTTAGTTGTTAGTTATTTACTTAATTCCTTTATAACTTCAGTCCGTGGGCTTGGGAGCAGCAGTGTCTTCGATCGTGCAGTTCACCTGTGTTTGGGTTGGGAGCTAAGAGTGTGCCATCAGATAGAGTAAGTATACACGCTACCTATATTACTTTGCCATTCACTTAGTAGTGATTTGCTAATGGTAACCTTAATGTATTTCTAGATTTCGAGTCTTCTGGTCGTTAGGACGCCTCGCTATCAACAAGTGCAGTGCACGCACGTCTCTGCCCGGCTGCTGTTTTGCCTTCCCTTAATTACTTCAACGCATTGGTTTGCCTGACTGGCTTTGCATGACGTGCTCTGATTTCATTGCGGCCTGCTTTCTATGCTTCTGCTTGGCCTGGTGCATGCTAGCTACGGCTGTGGTTGCTCTATCACATTTGCTACATGCTGTGTGTTTATGTGCTGTCTTCATTATTTCCTTTGGTGTTTATAGTTTAATTTTGTGTTTGTGTTTGTTTGCAACATTTCTTTTCTTTTGATTGTTGGTTTTCCTGGTTTCTTGTTAGCCACTACATTAGTAGTGTTGGTGTGTTTGCATGTTTATCCTTTTTCTTTTGTGTTTGCCATTTCTTACTAGAGCCCTCTTGTGGCCTGGAGGGATCTTGTGTGTGCATGTATATGAATGTTAGTGCTTGTGTCTAATTCTACTTTCCCTCAGTTGTGGTGGAGCCCCGTGACCCAAACGGGCGTACAGTTTGGTTCTTATGGGAAGCCTAGCCACCTAAAAGCTAAGTACACACTGCACATACTGATTTTTAGCCATCTCAATTACAATAAGTAAACCCATTGGAGACTCCAGACTGTATGACTGTGGTACTTATGCAAGTGTTTTGTTCCTTTTTTTCCCTCTGTTGACAGGAGCTGTGGGGCCTGCACTGGTGGGACAGCCTGGTGGTGACGGAGTCCTCTTTTCCTGGTGTTTCTCACATTTTGCACTCGGGTGCCTTTTGGAGTCTTTGCTGTGTCTTCACGTGTGTACGTGTGTGCGCTGCTGTGTGTGTGTGCGTGTGACGTTGGACCCTCTTCTCCTCGTAGCTGTCCTAACCTCACTGTGGTAAGCCCCAGCTCTGTCTCCTGCACCTCTTGTGTGCTCTCTTGCATTCTTCCTCATCTCTTTAATGGGAGTTCCACCCACAACATAGTGTGTGGGTCAGAGTTGTATACCCCAGAGGGGTGTTTGTGTGTGTGTGTGTGTGTGTGTGTGCGCGTGTGCGTGTGTGTGTGACCTCCAACCGGGTTCTATTAACTTTTATTAATAAATTATCATGTTTATGGAATTCCCGTCTCTGACTGGTGTGTCTACGAACCTGTGTTAAAATTTCATTACTGTTGGTTAATCTGGAATAGGTCCTAGTGAGAGGCTTCCTCCCTCCCCCTAGGTGGCGTAGTCGCTACAATAACTCTTGCCTTGCCCATGCCACATTTTGGCTTATAGTCGGCAGGATTTCACACCAAATAAGAGACGGGGGTCCCATTTCTGTGTGATTGAATGTTCTCAATTGATGTTGTAGAATTGATGTTGGTTTTATTGCTTGAGGTTTAAAGGCAAAACAGCAGCTGGTCTTTTTTTTTTTGGATTGGTAAGAAGGTAAGAACTTTCCTTTCCCAATTAGTGTTAAACTGTAAGGATGGAGGCTGAATTACAAGAACTGAGAGATATGGTGGCCCAATTAAAAGCAGACAATGAAAGGCTCCGTTTAGAGCAGACCCCAGCTAACCCTTCCACTAGTGCTACACCTGAAGTAGTAGCGGTGTCAACGGTTCCCGGCCCTGTTAGCGCCCCAGTAACGGAGAAGCTTATCTTTGTCCCGCGAGACAGGAAGTGTCCAATGTTTAGAGGGAAAACGGGCATGGATTTGACCGAGTGGCTGGAGGAAGCGCAAGCTTGTATGAGGGCAAGGCACTTGTCTCGCACCGACCAAGCTTACTTCCTCTACGATCACTTGGAGGGTGAGGCTAGGGAAGAACTAAAATATCGTCCCAATGCGGATCGTGTTGACCCCGATCGAATAATTGCGATATTAAAAGATGTATATGGGTGTTCCGACTCCTATGTAGCCTTACAAGAAGCTTTCTTTTCCAGAAGGCAAGAGGAGGGGGAGACTCTACGTGAATTTTCCCTCGCCTTAATGAGTTTAATGGAAAAGGTGAAAGAGCGGGCCCCTAGTGACATGATGGCTAATTCTGAGACCCTGTTACGTGACCAGTTTGTGGAGCACGTCATTGACGGTGCTCTTCGTCGTGAGCTTAAACAGATGGTGAGACGGCAGCCCACTTCGACCCTCCTTGATGTGCGGAGTGAGGCTCTTCGGTGGGAACGAGAAGGGCTGCCAGGCGGTGTAAGGGGCCGTAGTCTCTCCGTTCCTTCTAGCCTGGGATTCCAATATGGCGTCCAGGGTAGTCCACAGAGCGTGCCAGATAGACCTCCCACTTCTGAAATGAGTGAGCTTAGAGAACTGCTGAAGGTCCAGCAGGAGCAGCTAAAATGCCAGCAGGAGCAGCTGCAGCAGCTCACTCAGGGCCTCTCCCTCTTGCAGACTTCGTTCTCCCGCCCTCGTCCTCCACGTGACGGGCCACTAATTTGTAGACGCTGTCAGCAGCCTGGCCACTATGCCAGGGAATGCGAAGCTGTGCGAGTGTCTCCGCGTTACCAGCCCCCTGCCCCGACCCCATCAGCTACGCGCAATCAGCCCGCTCCGTCTTCGGGTTCGGGAAACTAGCACCCACCGTACTGCAGGGCCACAGTTCGGGTGGGGCCTCTAGTGGCTCAAGGGTATTGGGGGGGGTGTCAAAGTTGATGTCTTCTTGTCCACATCTTGATGTGGTTTTGGGAGGGGTTGTGGTGCCTTGTCTCGTTGACACAGGCTCCATGGTGTCCACTGTTAGGGAGAGTTTCTTTCTGCAAAATTTTGGGCCCTGGGGACACGAGCGCCTCAGGTCTTGCCACTGGCTACAATTGAAAGCGGCCAATGGGTTGGCCATTCCCTACGTTGGCTATTTAGAACTGGATGTGGAGCTGTGTGGGAAACTAATGCCACAATGTGGGGTCTTGGTGGTGCGAGATCCCCCAGGTGGTCTTTCCCCCCAGGTCCCGGGTGTACTTGGAATGAATGTGATCCGAAAATGCTACCAAGAGCTCTTTGGCCGGCATGGTCTGGCACTGTTTGACTTGCCTGAAGTGTCCACGGCACCAGCGTCTGTTCTACAGGCATTACAACACTGTAGTGATGGGGTGGATTCCCCAGCGGTCCCAGGTAGAGTAAAAGTACGGGGGAGGCGGGCATGTCGCATCCCAGGTGGGGTGATGCAGCTGGTGTCTGCCACCTGTTCCACACAGTACTCGGGAGCCACTGTGCTGTTTGAACCTTTAGATTCAGGTTTGCCTGCTGGTTTGCTTGCTTCTCCTGCATTAGTTCCTATTACACGGGGAACTGCACTTATCCCTGTCGTGAACGTGGGTTCGACAGACGTGCTGCTGTATCCCCGTACTGTTCTAGGCACCTTGAACCGGGCCCATATTGTCAGCTTGCCTGCTGGTGTGTCAGAAGTACCACCTGTTACGGCAACCGTTGCTTCCCAGGTAGCTTCCCCCACTGCGCCAGATCAGATCGACGCAATGGACTTGTCTTCCCTTTCGGTCGAAGAACAGAGTCAGGTGAGGTCACTCCTTAGGAGGTATAACCATGTCTTTTCAGCCCATGACATGGATCTGGGCTGTACTAACTTGATTGCGCATGACATCCCTCTTTTGGACAACGTACCTATCCGTCAGCGCTACCGACGCATACCACCCTCAGAGTATGAGGTCGTTAAGGATCACATTAATCAGTTGTTGGAAGCACAAGTGATTCGCGAAAGTTGCAGTCCCTACGCCTCCCCCATCGTGCTAGTTAAAAAGAAAGATGGGAGTTTGCGCATGTGTGTAGATTACAGGCAACTCAACAGCAAAACCAGGAAGGACGCATTCCCTCTACCACGTATTGAGGAATCCCTTGACGCGTTGACTGGTGCCCGCTGGTTTTCTACCCTGGACCTGGCCAGTGGGTACAACCAGGTGCCAGTTCAGGAAGAGGATAGGCCCAAGACCGCATTCTGCACGCCTTTTGGGTTGTTTGAGTGGAACCGGATGCCCTTCGGGCTTTGTAACGCCCCCAGCACTTTTCAGCGGCTGATGCAGCGAATATTTGGTGACCAACAATGTCAATCGTTGTTGTTGTACCTCGATGACATTGTGGTGTTTTCATCCACCATTACGCAGCATCTGGAAAGGCTGAGCGTAGTGCTGGGCCGATTGGAACAAGAAGGCCTAAAGGTGAAGCTCCCCAAATGTGCCTTTTTCCAACAAGAAGTGCGGTACTTGGGCCATGTTATCTCTGCCCAAGGGGTCTCCACTGACCCAGGCAAAATTGAGGTGGTAGCGAATTGGCCACCCCCCACGACCATCTCTGAACTGCGTTCCTTTTTAGGGTTCGCTAGTTACTATCGTCGTTTTGTGGAGGGTTTCGCCAAGCTGGCGGCCCCTCTTCACCGATTAGTGGCTGAGCTTGGGGCGGGAAAGGCAAAGAGACGAGCGGGCCATGGAAGTCCTTGGACTTGGTCCGAGGACTGTCAGACTAGCTTTGCAGCCCTTAAGGCAAAGCTTACAACTGCGCCGGTGCTTGCTTATGCAGATTTTTCTCTCCCCTTCATCCTGGAGGTGGATGCAAGCCACGGAGGTTTGGGAGCCGTGCTTTCGCAAGAGCACCATGGCAAGGTAAGGCCGATTGCTTATGCTAGCCGAGGGTTACGACCCACGGAGCGAAACATGCAGAACTATAGTTCGATGAAACTGGAGTTTTTGGCCCTTAAATGGGCCATGACTGAAAAGTTCCGCGAATACCTCATGGGTCATCGATGTATTGTCTTTACCGACAATAACCCGTTAAGCCATCTGACCTCTGCTAAATTGGGCGCCACCGAACAACGTTGGGCAGCCCAACTGGCCTCTTTTGACTTCGAAGTCAAGTATCGGTCCGGGAGGAGTAATAGGAATGCGGATGCATTGTCGCGTCAGAACCCCTCTGGCCAGGTGGACGCGTTACTCCCAGGAACTGCACTGCCATTGCCATTGCAACAGGTCCTGCAGCCTACCATGGCCGAGGTAACTCAGGCGGCCATCTCCGTTTTGCCCCATCAGACACCTGCTAATATGGCTGCGCTCCAACGGGCTGACTCTGTTATTGGGGAAATCTTGGTGTTTTGGAAACAGAAGCGACGGCCTACGTCGGAGGAACGTAAACGGGCCTCACCATCGGTCTTAATTCTGCTCCGTCAGTGGGACCGCTTAGTGGAGGCAGACGGTGTTCTGTATCGTCAGGTATTTCGCTCGGATGGGGGGGAAGCGACGCTCCAAGTACTGCTGCCCGACGCCCTAAAGAGGGAGGTATTGACCCAAGTTCATCAGGAACATGGTCACCAGGGAATCGAGCGGACGCTGGAACTGTTGCGGCATCGGTGTTTCTGGCCAGGTATGTCTGCAGAGGTGGCTCAATGGTGTAAGGCATGTGAGAGGTGTCAGGTTGCCAAGGACACCCAGCCAGGCACCCATAGCTTCATGGGGCATCTGTTGGCTTCCCGGCCCAATGAGATTGTGGCCATGGACTTCACCACGTTGGAGCCGGCCCGAAATGGCGTAGAGGACGTCCTGGTAATGACAGATGTGTTTAGTAAATATTCACTTGCTGTCCCCACTCGTGACCAACGGGCCCCCACCGTAGCTCAGGTACTGGTGGTGGAATGGTTTTCCAAGTTTGGTGTTCCAGCTCGGATACACTCAGACCAGGGGCGCAGTTTTGAGAGTTCCCTGATACAGCAGTTGTGTAGCTTCTATGGGATCCAGAAAACGCGCACAACCCCTTACCATCCTGCTGGGAACGGTCAGTGTGAGCGTTTCAACAGAACGCTGCACAATTTGTTGCGCACCCTTCCTGTATCCAGGAAGAGGGACTGGAGTTCCTGCCTGCCTCAGGTACTCTACTATTACAATACCACCCCTCACCAGTCAACGGGGGAGTCCCCCTTCTTCCTTATGTTTGGGCAGGAACCCAGACTGCCCATTGATTTCCTGTTGGGCCGTGTGTCGGAGCCAGTGGGTAGGGGCGTTCATGAGTGGATTCAGGAACACCAATCCCGCTTGCGGACAGCGTTTGAAGGGGCGAGGGAGCGTCTGGACATTGCTGCAGCACGGCGGAAAAGAAATCATGACCAGAAGGTACGGGATGCACCACTGAGGGAGGGCCAATTGGTACTCTTACGGAATACTGGCGTAAGAGGACGTCACAAGATCCATGACCTGTGGAGCTCGGTGGTGCATCGAATCCAGCATGCACCTAGAGATGGTGGGTCCGTGTACACGGTGGCTCCGGTACATGATTCCCTCCAGACCCGACGAGTCCATCGCTCGCTTTTGAAAGCAGTAGTGGAGGCCACCACTCCGGCCCAGGTTGGCCCTGTTGAGGAGGCCTCTGGTGAGCCCCTCCCTGGGCCATCTACTGAGCCCGAACCATTTGGGGAACTTGATTTGATGGCCCTGAGGCCAGAGGTTCCTCCGGTCCTGGAGGCTCCTCCTGTATCCCCAGTCAGAAGCGTAACTCCGTTCACTTCGCAATCTCGGGGTGATCCACCCGAGGAGGCCCCTTTGGAGCCACTTGCTTTGACAACACCTGCTCCCACAGTAGCACCGCCACTACCTGTCATTTTTGTGACCCCGGCACCTACACAGGTAGATGACAACCCTCCTGTAGAGGACGCCACCCGGAGAACACCTCGTTTAACAGCTGGTAAGCACTCCAATGTTCACCATTTGCCCAGGCCAGTGAGCACCTCAGGCCTGCGGGGGACAACCTCTCCGTCTTCTGAGTCTATTGCTCCCGCAGCAGAGTAGGACATCGCTCCCTCTCTTATTGCTTCGGGAGTGCTGGTGAATCGTCGGGGCGACGATTCGTAAGGCGGGGGGAGATTGTGGCAGGCTGAGCTCTGCCCAGCACTTTTACCGATTTCAATTGGCTGTAAGAGGCGGGTACAATGCCGGATATATATATAGAGTCGGGCAGCGGCTTCCTGAATGCGCATTATTCTCCCCGTCTTCCGGGAATCAGGTTGGATTGTTTGGCGTGTGTGCAGGCATTGTTGTTTACTGCTGAGATTGTGGACGAGAATCTGAAGGTAAGCAGTTGGCTACTCTCTTCGCTAGCTAACGATTCACACAGTTTTCAGAAACTATAGCACTGTCTTGTTTTATAGTGGTGTCGGCTCATCTTTATTGTCCGGTTGAATCTTCCCGACTGCATTGCACGAGACTGCGGTTCAGCTCAGCGTGAGTTGTGCATCTTTTGTGTCAATTACTATACGATTGTTTAGTTGTTAGTTATTTACTTAATTCCTTTATAACTTCAGTCCGTGGGCTTGGGAGCAGCAGTGTCTTCGATCGTGCAGTTCACCTGTGTTTGGGTTGGGAGCTAAGAGTGTGCCATCAGATAGAGTAAGTATACACGCTACCTATATTACTTTGCCATTCACTTAGTAGTGATTTGCTAATGGTAACCTTAATGTATTTCTAGATTTCGAGTCTTCTGGTCGTTAGGACGCCTCGCTATCAACAAGTGCAGTGCACGCACGTCTCTGCCCGGCTGCTGTTTTGCCTTCCCTTAATTACTTCAACGCATTGGTTTGCCTGACTGGCTTTGCATGACGTGCTCTGATTTCATTGCGGCCTGCTTTCTATGCTTCTGCTTGGCCTGGTGCATGCTAGCTACGGCTGTGGTTGCTCTATCACATTTGCTACATGCTGTGTGTTTATGTGCTGTCTTCATTATTTCCTTTGGTGTTTATAGTTTAATTTTGTGTTTGTGTTTGTTTGCAACATTTCTTTTCTTTTGATTGTTGGTTTTCCTGGTTTCTTGTTAGCCACTACATTAGTAGTGTTGGTGTGTTTGCATGTTTATCCTTTTTCTTTTGTGTTTGCCATTTCTTACTAGAGCCCTCTTGTGGCCTGGAGGGATCTTGTGTGTGCATGTATATGAATGTTAGTGCTTGTGTCTAATTCTACTTTCCCTCAGTTGTGGTGGAGCCCCGTGACCCAAACGGGCGTACAGTTTGGTTCTTATGGGAAGCCTAGCCACCTAAAAGCTAAGTACACACTGCACATACTGATTTTTAGCCATCTCAATTACAATAAGTAAACCCATTGGAGACTCCAGACTGTATGACTGTGGTACTTATGCAAGTGTTTTGTTCCTTTTTTTTCCCTCTGTTGACAGGAGCTGTGGGGCCTGCACTGGTGGGACAGCCTGGTGGTGACGGAGTCCTCTTTTCCTGGTGTTTCTCACATTTTGCACTCGGGTGCCTTTTTGGGGTGTTTGTGTGTGTGTGTGTGTGTGTGCGCGCGTGTGCGTGTGTGTGTGACCTCCAACCGGTTTCTATTAACTTTTATTAATAAATTATCATGTTTATGGAATTCCCGTCTCTGACTGGTGTGTCTACGAACCTGTGTTAAAATTTCATTACTGTTGGTTAATCTGGAATAGGTCCTAGTGAGAGGCTTCCTCCCTCCCCCTAGGTGGCGTAGTCGCTACAATAACTCTTGCCTTGCCCATGCCACACTTATTATGGATAGTGACACGCCATAGCCTATATCAATAAGTGCAAAATCCTGAGCCCATTTTCTTAATGCACCAGACGCTGCTCTCTGATCACTGCCTTCTACTAACGCCGTCCTATCTAAAGAATGGTCCCAAACAGCATTAAAGTCTGCCCCAATAATTAACAGGTAATCATCTAAATCATGCATTATTTTGGATTATGATGGACTGTCAGGGTGTCCGTTAATTTTAGATAACAGGACACCTGCTGTCACAGGTTAAAAAGTATCACCAGCGTTCTTTATCAATGCTCTTTAGAACGCAGTCTTGTGGATCTTCCTTCATATGAAAATAGAACCCCAACCCCAACAAACGGAGCCACATGTTTCTTTTATGTTTTAAACACTTGTTTACCGTCTATACGTTTTAGTTGCAACCGGGTGATAAGTGGGATAACGGCCTTCGAGGTGTCCCGATATAAGAAAATAATGGACTTGCCGTAGGCAAACATTCGGCTGTGCTGTCGGGCTTTTCTTCGCCTTTGCCTCGTCCATTATTTTCTTATATCGGGACACCTCGGCGGCCTTTATCCTTTACTTAATCGTAGACCTACATGGAAATCATAGTCGTAACTGTTGGGCACATGAATAGGTACAGTACGGGCGATGTTCTTATTTTTTAGAAAGATTTTCTTAAGTTATTCTACTATCGGAACTGAAAATTATGGTGGTAGACAATTAATACTCCTTCCCTTTTATTAGGGGCACAAGCATTTGCCTTTAGTTTATTCTGCAACTTATGGACATCTTTATGAAACAAATGAGATTCGCTAACCATGGCTACGTGCACCCTCTCAGGTTGCTAGGTTACAGGTACGCTGACGCCAAAGATCATGGAATAGTGAGCAAGATAAGGCATCATAATACATTTCAATGGGAGCAAACTGGAATACTTCCTGTCTGCATAAATGCATTACATCACAATATGAAAGATTCTTTAAGTCTGCATAAATCATTACATCACAATAAGAAAATATTCTTTAAGTCTGCATAAAGGGGGATTTTTCCCCCCTCCCCCTTGCAAAAATAGAACCAGGAACTGAACAAGCGTTGACACCTCTCGCTCCGCTTGAATCCTCTCTGCTGACGCTCCTGTTAGCCTGTTTATGTTTAAATGTTTTTATAATTTATTTTTGTTTATGTCCCGTTTTGTCTAAACGTGTTTGTATTCGTGTTGGTGAACATAGTCGCTACGTGGGCATGTTTTTCTGGTTTGTTTTTGTCATGTAGTTTTTATGCTTTTGCGTCTTGTCCATCGGATGATGCGTTACCTGCCCTAGCCAACGGCAGTGGTTGCGCAGCTCAACTCATCTGAACAGCAGAGATCGTGGTCATCATCCACTGCTTCAGGTCAGCTGATCTTTTTAATGAATGAGCACTGTGAAGTGCTGAACGAACCGAGCACAATCGGCACCTGACATCTCTTGACATCTGCTGTGGCTACATCAAAGATGCATCCACCTTGCCGTTGAAAATTGCAGCTTGGAACGGTGTTCTCCCTGCATGAAGTGATGTGCGATGTTGAGCGGCTGACCTATTCATGGACTGTCGAAAGTATGAGCCTATAGGCCCATTCATACTCAACGTAAAGTACGGATACGGATACGTGTGGAGTGTTTCACACGAACTTTACGTCAATTTCGTCCGGAGTTTGACACGAAAATGGGGAGCTTACGATTACGGACGAAACGGATGAAATCCATTAGGAATAATGGGGCGGGGTTTAGCACTTGCAAACATTAAATACGTACGGAGGTATGAAGAGACAGAATTTCAGACGTAAGGACAAACGTTGAGTATGAATGGGCCTTATGTCTCCATCGTCTGATAGCCTACAGATGCCTCCATCGTCTGATACAGAGAAGCAACTTATGTGCACTACCCTGAAGTAGCCAGTGAGCCTTCCTGACTTTACCGATGGACTGAGTGACTGTTTGTGTTTTGTCTGTCTGTGTTCGTTTTAAGCGCTTTGCCTTGGTGCCGAAAAATATAAATAAAATTTACTTACTTACTACTCTCCCTCGTTAATACATCCAAAAAGTTAAGGCCATGCGCATGAAATGAATTTAGTCATTCAACTTTGATATACAAAAAACGGATGAGCAATAAAAGGCAACAAAAAGAAGAGAGCAGGTAGAGCCCCCCCCCCCACCCACCCACACACACACACACACACACACACACACACACACACACTATGTGAGATTGAGAATAAAATAGAACATTCAAGCATTGCTAAAAAAGAAAATTATGTCGCTGAAGTGGAATATTGATACAATATGGTAAACAAGTGGTCCTCTCACCATTCCTTTAAGAGCCTGTATCAGCAGAGAGGTTTATTTTAGGCTACCACTATGTCTTTCGAGGGCAGTTGTTACAAGAGGAAGTGAGAGGGCTTTCCTGTGTCTGCTTCTCAACTAAGACAGTATGTTTCTAGCGTTGGTTCTTCATGCATTGATGCACTTGTTCCATTAAATTCCATTCAATTTGATCGAAATTTGAAGATTTGGTAAGTGTCACTAATAGTTACATTATCTAAGATCACTGCTGTATTGAATAGTAGCCTAAACAGGATGTTCAGTGAGCATATAGGAAGGAATTGACACAATATAATTTGCTTTGAAGGTGTTTCTATTTCATTTCATTGAGATATGATTCTGCAGAGAGAACTTATTTTGTGTGGATTTTTTCTTTCATGTGAGTATGTCTTTTCTTTATTAGTGCTCAATTTGTTTCAAATCCACATTTAAAAAAAAAAAAAAAAATGATCAAAATGACAATATTAAAAAGTCAACCGTAGTTAAATCTTACATCTTTTGGCCACAGCTATGTCATGTTCAGACTACTCAGTCCAAATGCCCACCACTTTGGAAACTTTCCATGGTTCTTGCATTCTGATCCCCTGCTCCTTCACCACCAAGGAATACCACATGAGCAGTCCTGCTACCGGAGTGTGGAGAAAAGGTTCCCAGTGGTTTGAAAGTGGGGTTGATGTGTTCAACTCTTCTAAAAGCCAAAACAAACTTCAGGGAGAGATACTCGGAGACCTTACATTGTGGAACTGCACTTCAGTCTTATATGGTTTCACTAGAGATTATGAGGACAACTATTACTTTCGACTGGAGAGCAAAGTAGTAAAGCTAACCTTTGCTGAATATGTTTCAATCAAAGTCAATGGTATGAAACATTAAATTCCATTTTTCTCTTTACTTAAAATGTCCTTCTGAAGTGTTTTGGATGTTTTGGACACACCTGTGTGCACTGTGGCTACTAATGCTTGTGCTAATTGTTAGAGAGAGAGACTTGTCATCACTATCACTGCACTAATATACACATTAACGGATGTCAAATCTGTAAGAACATGAAAAATGCAAGTTTTTTGAATCTGTTTCTGCAGAGGTGCTCCCTAAACCCCATCTGACCTCACCGCAGTCCTTTCAGGAGGGCGTCCTAAGCAGTATGATCTGTGCATTTGCTTCCAAGGCCTTGTGTCTCCACGATCCCCCAACACTGATATGGAGGCCAAAGCTGAATGGCAGCAGAGTGCTACTGCGGACACAAGCAGATGGCACTAAGGAAATCATCTCCATGCTGAGCTTCATGCCGTCCCGCTCACACAACAACCTCAGCGTCAGCTGTGTGGTGGAACACAAAGGCATCACACCTGTCCAGGAGACACTACTTCTTACAGTGCTTTGTAAGTTTTTTTTTTTTTTTTTCACTTTCCTTCTTCATTTTGTGAACAATTTTGACATCACCCATCACTATCTGCATTTCAGTTCTCTAATCTTCTTCAAGTCATATTCCTCTTTCCGTTTTTAATACTGTCTTCTTTCAGATGGACCAGAGAATCTTTCTGTGTCACTGAACCCAGCTCAGTTTGAAGTGGGAAGTCCCATCACATTGTCCTGCCTTGGTGCCTCCAACCCCCCTATAGAGAATTACAGATGGTTCCAGAATGCCAGCGGATACCTGAGGGAGATGGAGTGGACATCCCAGAATTTCACTTTCAATGCCACCCATAGTGCCAGTGGGGCGTACCACTGTGAGGGGAGGAATGCCGTGGGGGCATCCAACTCCTCTGCCCTACAAATGGAGGGTGAGTGTAAGGCTAATTTATGACACAATCATACAGGATTAAGTGTTGAAATATTATGAGACACACATGATTATTTTGCAGTGCCAGACAGTTTGTGGTTAAACCAGTTTAAACCCCAATGGTGGCCACTAATTGCTGCTGGATTTATCCTATTGTGTGTGGTTGGCGCTGCCTTATTCCACAGGTAAGTTTCTGTGTATCCATGTCTATATTTGATATTAGCCATCTTAAAGGAAAATACCAGAGTAAGTTTAAGCATAGCCCTGGTGCACGAGAATTTTAACAGCAATATATTTCCCATGGAATGAAAGAATTTCGAACAGCATAGACCTAACGCAAATGCGAAACACTTTACATTGAGTCAATGTATCTGCAAGATTTTGGTATGGTGGTATGTTTTGTGGAGTTAGTAGAATAGAAATCTAGAATGTATTGTTTTATAAACGTATATTTAAACGTCAACTCACAAAATATAGCAAATTCCGTGCGATTCCTTGTTTATTTTAAAATTCCATTTTAATGTTGTGATTCTGTGATTCGGTCCGTGTTTTCGGTTTTGCGGAATCCATAGGGCCCTATATTTCGCATGGAATGAAGGAATTTCGAACAGCATAGACCTAACGCGAACGCGAAACACTTTACATTGAGTCAATGTAACCTCAGATCTTACTATCGGTTTCCAAGAGTCAGGTCCCATTGATTCAGTGTAAAGTGCCTGTTCGCTTCTGCGTTTGCGTTCGGTCTGTGCTGTACCAAATTATTTTGTTCCACTCGCTAACTAGCGCATTTAGCAAGCTCTTTCAACAGGGCTATGCTTGAATTCACTCCGGTATTTTACTTCTTCCCAGATGTTGCCATAAGGTGTTTTGATTTTAATGTAGACTAAATATATATTCCTGCTCATTAAACATTCTTCAGACATAAGAAATCACAGCAGCACCAGAATGGGAAGGAGCCGGATCTTAAGAGTGTAAGTGTCTCATATAACACCCACATTTTCACCACTTTTTTATTCATTGATATAGCCAACGATCTGTAAAGTCTCTGTTTGCTCACTTATCACTTTTTTTTTCTATTTCTTGTCAATGTTCCACCCAGCGAGTAGTGGACCCGGATATTTACATCAACGTGACAGAGGAGACTCTCCGCAGAGCAGCAGATGCCACAGATGCCCCAAAGCAAAGTGACAGTGTGTACTGCAACCAGTTCCAGCCAGACAGGACAAAACAGCATGATTTTATGTCACAAATGGATAATGCTATTTATATCAATCACTGACAGAAATATTAGATGCAATGCAAGCTTCTCAGATGTTTTGTTCCTGACTGATACAAGCACTTTTATCAAACTGCTGGGCGTGGGGAAAGCTGCACTGGGGTTTTAGAACACACATACTTTTTATAGTCCACGGCTGACACCAGCAGATTTCAGGTGAGACACATTCATAGTTCACCAATATTGGGTGTGAATTGAAGTTCTAAGATCTAAGATGTGACGTGTTACAGTAATGTGTAAAGAAGGTTGAATATGTCGCAGATTAAGGATGACGCAACCTGATTAACCTATTTAAGTCTCTTCATTCTAAATTTCCTTCTGTTGGTTCATTTATTTCACTCTATTGCTAGTTTGTTATTTTCTCCTTTATTCTTTCCCTTAAAATTAGCCATCTCGAACTGTTTGACATGTATCTACTGCTTTTGACTAGGCTATACAAATAAAATGACTAACTTTTACCGATTAACATTTTTAAAAAGTCTTCCTATTTTTCATACTATTTAGGTTCTTTGTAGAATTTGCCAGCTGGGAAACTGACACCAGCTTTCCCCTATGAATTCAGAACATGCTAGCAGCTAAGGTATTAGGCTATCTATTCTAAAACTGCATTAGGTAGGCCTATAGGCCCGTTATGGCCAGCTCGGAAGCCGCAACAAAGTGGAGAGAGTAATAAAAAATATAAGAATTTATCTAAATAAAGAATTAATTAAATGTCAAAAGTCTAGGGGTAAGGACAAAATAAACAACACAGCAGTTCCTCAAAGGTGAGCATATTTATCCACACCTACGCCAGGTGAAATTAGGGCAGTGTTCTGGACTGAAATCAAACTTGCAAAACATGTTCAGGATCATTTAATTTGTTCTGAGTAACTAGCTGCAAGCACAAGGCAATGCTAAGTGAAATAAGAGAGGATTATTAAAGCTGTATTCGGAAACTGTTTTAAAGTCAAATTTTGTAGCATTGTCACATTATTCTTGAAGTAGTATAGCCTGACAAGCCAGACAATCACAAAATGTATAGTCTGACCACGAAAGATAGGCCCTCAGGTAAGACGGCCAAAACCTCAGTGCAGCTTTCAAGCCGATTTAAACAACGCTAAGCCTGACTAATGACTCTGTCCAGATAGAACGTTGTGATAGGCTAAACACCAAAATGTCTGAACACAACCTAGAGCGTTGCCTTTGGATTTAAACAGCTCAGACACCACCGATGAGTACAACCTATGGCTGATGACAAGACGTACTTGCTGAGAGTAAATTCAATTTGCTACCGTTAGAGTATGTTTAGAGTTCTAGGCTAGAAGTAGAACATGAAAAAGGCTACTTAGGAAAAAAAATGAATTCTCTAGCTCCATTTAAACCCTGTAATCGCTTGTGGTTGCAAAAATCCAGCACTCCCTGTAGCCACCAATCAGGTTCGGAGGGAGGGATAGATGCCTGTCGATCACAGCTGTGAGCAAGCCGCTGACAATGTGCCACAACTGGGACAGTTTTGAGAGGCCATTAAGGAGCGTAGTAGAGACTGGGGGAGGGATTGTATGATTGGAATTACTTGGAATTACATAGACTTGCCGAATACAGCTTTAAGCACCAATGAAGTTGGTTAGGGCCTCTTCCACTAGAGGTCAGATTCTTACCTAGCCTACCTCATCATGCTGCTAGTGAATGTTTCATGCTACATTTCAAAGTTCAGTCCAAACATACATATTAGAGTTTTGCTTCATAGCCCTAGCAAAAAGCAGTTCTGCAGGTTGCTGAATGCAAGATTAGAAGAAATTGGGCAGTGTTCTGGACTGAAATCAAACTCACAAAACATGTGTGACTAAGTGGTTGTAGTAATTGTGTGTATGTTTATTTGTGAAGATATGGCTATTATTTCTCTCACCATGATGGCTAATTGTTCTGTGTCATTGCTTTGTAGGCTATTGCCTATGAGTCACATGACACTAGAGTTGGAGATGAGACCTTTTTAATTTGACAGAGACTTCATGCAGAGAACTTTTAATGGGAGAGAACGAGCACTTTACATTCTGTGGTATTGCAACTGGAGGGCACGCGGAAGTAATAGGCTAAGTGAAGAATTAATGGGGTTCTATTCAGCTGCACCCATAAATTCTGCATTTCTTTAGATTTTTTTTTCTTTTCTTGAATACTTGCATTCATGCATGTAATGCAGGGTAAATTTGCTTAATTCTCAGTCCACAAATAACATTTTTAGTTTTTTTTTTTTGTTAATTTGTAAATTGTGTAAAATCCCCTCCAAAGTGTCTGTCACGTGACACAACAAGTCACCAGAATAGAGTAGCAGAATGCTAGTCAGTCAAGGGTAAAAACTGCTGAACGTAATTAACATATACATTTCATTTTTTATTTAAAATCCATGTCCAAGTTTTAAAATAAAATGCAGTCTGTGATATTTTGTCTCAAAATATGAAAATGATGCATTTAGCCAGCCTCATAGACGCCCATTGATTTTCCACTGACTCGTGGCCCTCTCCGACTTGCCGTAAACATGCTCTGCTTCATGTCTTTAGGAAAACGGCTCATAAAAGAATACATACGCCCTCTGTCTACGAGAAAGGGTACTGTATTTTGCAGGTGAATTCAATGGCGGAAGTGTCCTGTCTTGATTGACAAGCACGCACTCCAGTAGACAGGCTGATTGCAATACGTTTAGCAAATGGTAGCCAATCACAATATACCATTACATTTTGTAGGCGTGCAAGCTGGTATCTGTACAGGAAGTAAAAAATTGACCAGTATGCTCAAAGGGTTTATCATGTCGCATTCATTCTATCTTCTGTGATCGTCATGTGTTAAAGAAATATAGTTTAAAACATCAAGTGATCAGTCTCTTATTGGCTCATTTCTTGTTTCTTGGAACTAGGACAACTGACGGTAAGCATGGCACATCTAACGTTAACACCACAAACTAGATGTGTGCTAACGTATCGGTCCCTTTTCTCCTACATCAATGTTAACGTTATATTTCGTCAAATATTAACGATAAAGCAAAGTTTACTTTTGCGCTATAGTGGTTCTGATAAGGTCTCGTTGCGCTTCTAATAAATACTGTCATGCTGCTTTGTAAGATTGACGATGATGCGAGGATTGCTTTGAATACAGTGTTAGCAATAAACAGCTCATTCTGAACATTAGCCTGTACATTACTGCGTCTTGGTTAGATGTGTCATCAGCACGTGCCATACATTTTTGACAATTTTCTTTATTGAACCTCTCACGATAACTATTGCAGAGATGGGGGAGGTTGAATTATCCTGCCAGGCCTATGTGAAGATGCATCTACACGCTTGCTTGTTTCCACGGTGCAGCGTCAATGGCCTGCTGTTATCTTCCAATCCCGCAGGGGGGGGCTTGTGTGTGACGGACTGTGTGCCTCTGTTGCATTCTCACCTGCCCCTGGCACCTATCACCCAGGTTGCCCTCACACAGGTAAGCCAATGCATATTTGTTTCAACCTAATTTAAACCGTTCTATTTCTCTGAAATGTGTCTCTCTGGCTTGTAAAGTGTAGTCGTAGGCCTACTACATCAACACCGTGAGTCAGAGGTGATTTTCGTCAGTGGCTGCAGAGAGACTATGGAATTGAATACTTGATGTGAATTGACTTTTGGACTGTCTCCCTCAGGTGGATGTCTGGTGTGCACAGACAGACCAGAGGATCGTGGGATACTACCAAGCAAATGCTTGTGTATCAGATAACAGGTGCTCCAGTGCCAGCCAATTTCCCACAGTTTATTCTCCTTTTGCCTCAACACCATTAATAATGTCTCTGATCCTTCATGTGTCTTGCAGTCCAACACCTTGTGCCTTGAAGATTGCAGACAAGATCGCAGAACAGTGTAGTGGAGCAGTGCTACTTATGGTGAGATTGGAGTACAGTGGCATAAGCTATCTTTATGTATTTGACTTTTTATGCATTGTTGCACAGACTTATTCTGCTTCCTTAGTTTTATTTTGCTGAGTAATATGTCATTTTCTTTCTTTTCTTTTCATAAATAGATTGATGGGGCCAAAATGTCTCCAGGATACAGGGTGCCTCCCATAGTGATGTATGAGCGCAAAGACTCCCGCTGGATATTGAAAGACAAACACATGTAAGACATGATGGTGTTTAGCGAAGTTAAATGCATTCACCCCTGATGAAATGATTCAGTTGCTTGCCATTTGAGTAGGTCCCAGCTGGCACATTTTGAAGTACTGCCAGATCAGATGGGTAGAAATGTTGGTAACACTTTCTATGAACCCAGTATTCATAGAGCATTATAAATGCATTGATAAAGGGTTATAATGCTGCTAACATAGAATTCATAACCGCTTATATGTTCTCATGACTACTTGTAATGTTATCACAGAAGCCTTTAGATCTCGAAGTGTCACAAAACATTATTCTTCATAAAAACATTAGCCTTCATTGGCCTTTTGATACTAGGGAAAAATACCACTTTACTTTGTGTCTGCAATGGCACCTCATTCAGCTTCTATTACGTAATTACATAGTTATGAATTCTGATGTCAGTAGTTATAAGCCTTTATGAATGCATTTATAATGTTCTATGAACACTGGGTTCATAGAAAGTGTTACCGAAATGTCTCCTTCAAACCCGAGTATCCATGTAGGACAATATTCCCTCAGGTGCTTAAAGTAAGTCCACAAAAGTGCTTAGTGCAGGCTGAAATGCATGGAGCTAAGCGCCTTTTTGAACTTAAGCAACTGGGAGAATATCGGCCTAATTGCAAGCTAACCGTTCTGTCTTCTTCCAGGATAATGCTGAGACAGTGGGAAGAGACTCGCTCAATAGCCAACCAGCTGCTTGACTCAGGAGATCACACGCTCTTGGTAGATTTTGACAGCCATTTGGATGATATCACGAAGGACTGGACCAATCAAAAACTCAATGCCAAAATAGCAGAACTGGCATCTCCTGTGAATGGGAATGTGTGATTTGATTTTATGTATGGGTGTGTGGGAATGGACATTAAATAAACCGTATACAACTAATGTGAAAGGTTCCTAAAAAAAAAAAAAAAGAAGAAAAACCTGCAACTTTAAAATGTTTTTCATGGCTTAGATTTGTTATAATGTATTGTACACTGTCATGCTTTACCAGAGACTGAAATAGGTGAAACACATGTATTTATTTTTAACATACACGTCAAAACCACTAAATGAACAATTATGCTTTTGATAAATAACATAAAAACCCTCCTAGCTAAACCTCTAGTTCCCTCTCCTCATTCTCTGCCTTCTCTGCCTCTGCCTTTTAGTAAAAGAAGTTATTCTTGTAGTGGTCAGTTAAGTACAAAACAGATGGAACCTATCTGCTCTCCTTGTGGTTTGTGTTACTGTATTCATACAGCTGTTAAAAAAGTATTTTTTAATCTACATTTTGACCAACTAATAGTGTACCAGAGTCTTCTTTCTTACATGCTGGAATTATATTTCACAATTTTACAGGATACGACTAACTACCATATGTCTGAGTAGGACACAAGTAGTAGTATGGGTACAATAATAATAAAAAAACAAGTTGAAGTGCTTATGCTGGCCATCATATTAGGGCCCTATACTACTAGCACAACGAAGCTAACATCTTGTACATGGTCTTAATTACAGTACGTGTAACACGGCATTGTGTGGAAATCAGAAACGGAATCTTGCGACCTCCGCTTGTCCATATACGAACATCAGTAAAAGCGCTCTTTGAGATTAGAAGTCATGCAACAAATAAAAGTGTAATAGTCACCAAAAATGACATCACATGCTTGCAATAACCCACATCAAATGTACTGGTATGAGTAAACCCACAACTCTTTTCACAAACACAGTTTAGAAAAGAAATCCTGGACAGTTGATGCCTTGGATAAGAAATAGACATTTTGACAGAGTGGGTATTTAACTCCCCTTCTCATGTACCACGCAAGTAGTGAAATACAAACTGATTCACTTGATTCTCAATAGCCTGCCCTGGATTTAAAGCCAGTAGGGCTGGGGGCAACCATGGTCTTCTAACTTCATCATGTCCATATTTTGTTCTCATTCCATACAAAACAGATTTGATACCTCACGGGGAGTAGGTTCTAAGAATGGGAAAGGTGCTATTTCCTTTGGCTCGGTTTGTCTCAGGGAAGTCTGCAAAAATGATCCCCAGTGGGCAAAATGCCCCTGTGTAAAGTGCCAAACAGACTTGGTCTCCTTATGTCAGGTAAGATGTAGTGCGTGTGTCCTATGTAATGCTTCTGCTGATACACAGGGTTGTGGCCCCTCCATCAGGTGGTACCTTTAAGGCTGGGGGATCTGGATGAGATTGAGAGTAACTCCTCCAAGATTTTGCAAGATGGACACCGACTCCTTGAGGGTGTCTACTTCCCTGATCTGCTGTTCCGCCCAGGGAAAGGAAATCTGGCAAAGTAAAGTTATCATATTACCACTCCACAATAGCGGCATCATCGGAGAATTTCTGCGCCCCGGGAAAGGAAATCTGGCAAAGTAAAGTTATTTTATTACAGGGTATATACAGGAAGCCCAGGGTTGAATTTACCACCTTTTACTACCTTTTTTACTACCTACACAATATTTTTTACTACCAATACAACATCGAGCAGCGCCCTTTATTGAGGAGGGGGGTATTACGGATTATGCATTGTTCAACTTGGCTGCTCCTCTTAACTTGGCTGGCTGGCTCGCTATGTGGCTGGTTGGCTAACTGGCCTGGACTTTTTTCACTGACACATTCTCCGTTCCATGTTCCAATGTCACTTTGCTCAAAAATAGAATAGTGGCGAGGCCTACTAGCTAATATCAGAGAATGTCAGCATCAACTCTGACTCATGCCCTGCTAGAACACATATATTTTTTTAATTAGATGATGTTAAATTACATCTTTAGCACAAATGAGAAATTATGGTGGTGGTGGTGAGAAATTTACAACCAAGTCAAGTAGTGTTTGTTACCTTTTACTGCCTTTTAATGGCATTAATTTGGGTTGATCTTTTTTTACTACCTTTTACTACCGCGCGGACACCCTGTATTACCACTCCACAATAGCTGTGTCATCGGAGAATTTCTGCATACGGCACAACTCAGAGTTGTACTTGTCTGTGAAGTCTGTGATGTCATAGCCTAGAACTCTAGACGCACTCTAGCGGTAGCAAATTTAATTTACACAGCAAGTACGTCTAGCGATGAGCCATAGGTCAGACCTCGATTGTGTCCGAGCTGTTTATCTGAGCTGTTTACGCTCTAGGTTGTACAGACATTGTGGTGTTTACCCAATCACAACATTATATGTGGACAGGGAGTTATTGGGCGGGCTTAGAGTTGTTTGAATTGCTTGTTAGTTGCTAGTAGCGCTGATTAGTATTAGTCGTTTTACCCGGGGGTCTATAACTCGTCGCCAGACTATACATTTATGTGATTAACACCTGGCTAGAGTCCATCTGCAGCAGCAGTCTAATGCACTATATATGTTACCTTTTCTTCATGTACCCTCTACAACTCCATTAATAATCCACATAATCATGCACATCATAAAACATAATCCACATAATCATGCACATCATAAATAGCTAGCATTGTTGGCTTTCTAAATGTGACAAATATTCCACTTTCCATGGAACAGCCAAGGTACGGATCAATGCCAATATCACTGTGGTTGTGTATTCTGACTAAATGTGAATCTCCTTACCTCTACAATGATGAGCTTAGTGGCAGGGTCATCAGCACTGAGGAGCTCCTCCCCAAAGCACATGGTGATGCTGGTCTTTGGAGCTGCTCCCCCATTAGTTTGATAGTCCTGCAGTTCTGTGGCCCAAGCACAACATACACTGGTCAATTGCAAAAGCCAGTTACAGGGCAAATATTTCCCAGCTAAATAGGCATGCTGAGTACTTAATCTGGGATACAGCGTGCTGATGGCATAATCACACACCTTTACTAAATGCATCTCTGCTGAATACCATCACTGGGTCTTCAGCTCGATCCATCTTGTTGATAGAGCTGGGGGAGGTTGTGTGTGGGCCCCTCCAAAACACCCGTCCTTGACAATAGCGCTTTGCGTATACGCCAGCTTTGGTGGAGATGAGCATCACCCCCCTCTCCATGAAAGGCAGCAGGGTGGAGATGGCCTGCATGGCTGGCTCTGTGGCCATGGAGACGGGAGGCTCTGGCAGGGGGATTCGGTGGAAGGCGGTCTCAGATGAGTGGGACGGGGGAACCGGGCCCACGGGTGTGTAGGTGATTCGGACATCGCTGTGCTGAACCTCTCGTTTCAACACCTCCCTGCCCAAGTACTGCACGGATACCAGGAAGGAATGCAGTGCTGGGAAAGAAGAAAAGCAGTGTGCTGAAACAGGACTAATGTTCGCAGGGGATCAACTCAAAGGAGAGTATTTACCTTCAGCAATCAACTTTGAAACAGTATCTCTGGGGAACCAATGCATAGTGCTGCCCCCATTTGTATGATTGTTTTGGTCTATTACCTGTGGAGGGAGGAGGTGAAGTCTCAATTGTAACGTTCAACTGGATTTCTTTAGCTGCAAAAGATAAGATTTTCATTAGGCTCAACTGCACATTTCTTCATTCATAAAACATTTTAGTCTAGATTTAACTCCTTACTAGACTAGAACTCTAGACACACTCTAGCGGTAGCAAATTGAATTTGCTCAGCGAGTACGTCTAGAGACGAGCCATACCTCAGAAGTCGATTGTGTCTGAGCTGTTTCTGAGCTGTTTACGCTGTTGGTTGTATTCAAACATTGTGGTTTGAATCGCTTGTTAGTTGCTAGTCGTGCTGATTAGTTTTAGCAGTTTTACCCAGTGGTGTATCACTCATGTTATAGTCTGGCGTGCCAGGCTAACTCCTTACAGGGGAATTTAAGAAAAACTCCAAAAATAATGGATGTGTGTGGACCAAACGTCAAAATGTTGGTGTCAGTGATTCTATTTCATCCTAGACACTGCAGAAAAGGGGCTACACATGCCATTTAATGCTAGAACCAACACTTACTGTAAGTTTGGAACAGCTTGGAGATACTCCTCCTGACAATTACATTTAATTTTATCCTTTGTCTCAAGTACTTTGTGAAAACAAGTGAAGACATTTAAAAGCAACTTAGGAGTCCTCTTCGCACTAAGGTAAACTTTTTCTGTATATGGGCCCCAGTTCAATACTCTAGCCGGAGAATGTGTTATTCGTTGTGTCAATAGTCAGCGGTGAACTGCCAAAAGAAGAACAGAAACTTACGCGCATCATTCTTCAAGATGATTGTGGGTTCAGTGACCTCTAGAATCTGAGCGTTGACTTCAGGAACTGTTTCCATTTGCTGCATGGAATGATTATACTTTAAGTTAGTTACCAATGCTAGCAAGAAACCTAAAGCTATGAAATGAAACATTGTTTTGACTTTTTTTCTTAATTCATTTGTAAGTTAAAAATGTTGACATTTAAGGAGACGTTTAGTGTGATAAGGACCCAAAGTATATTGCAACATCATAATAAATAGGAATGTTTGCTGGGGAGCCGAATTTCGACACGTTTGTGCAGGCCGGAGAAGACCAATTGCTAGCTGTAGCTTCCGGGGGCCCCCAGCTAGGTAGTAAGTAGCTATCTAGTTACTAAGATTTTTGATGCCTGGTTTAAATATATACTTTGCGATATACTTTGGGTCCTTATCACACTGAACATCTCCTTTAATTTGCTAATTAGAAGAAATGTTGTTGACTAGAGTTAATTACATCTTAATATAACTGTTGTTTTTGATGTTATTAATAAGGCATCAAATAATACTGTAAGCTAAGCTAATATTTGAATACTATTTATTTTATAATCTAATAATAAAAAACATTTTTAACTTGGAGACACCAGCTCTGATGAGGTTAATTCCAATGCTTTGTGTGGGTGTGAGAATACCCACCATGTTGATTTGCTGCACTGCAGTGAGTTCTTCCTTTATCATCTTAGCGGATACTTCCTCCTCTTTGTCATCATGACTCCTCCTCTTCCTCCCTTTTTCTGAGCCTGCCTTCCCCTGACCTGATTTGACCTGATCGACCAACCCTGCAGGGACGAGAGGGAGTTTTGCACATTGACACGAGTCTCCAAGGAAACAAATTGCAGTTGTGTAATTGGTCTGATAGCATGTCCCCAATCCAGCTTCATGTGCGGGCAACATCCACACCAGCTGGCCTACTCTGATAAAGTCCATCTAGTGCAGTTGTGTTGAATACACTTCCTTTGGCTTTATCCAAACCTTTCCTTTAATGCAAGGCCAGGATGTCTACAAGTGTGAACCTATTACCAGTAGACAAATGTTGACATCAGGCCAAGATCCAGTGTAGTGTAATGGTCAACCTCCTTTAAACAAATATAAAGGAACAAAGTGAAAGCTTACTTGGTACATTTTAAAATGGCTCTTTTTAGCCACTAAGCAGAAACTTATGAAGAGAATGTGGTTCACTGTGGAGACTGTGCTAATGAACAAGTTAATCTACTCTTCTGCATTTCCAGAAACTTCCTGTTGTGGTTAGCACAAAGTTGTAGTGCAGTTTCGAGTAGTATAATGACAGCAACTTGCATGCCTGGCATGGATAGACTAATGGTATTTATCTTCCGCCAAATGTTATTGGCAGACAGAGATCAGACTATATGTAACTACATCAATCCTCGATATATACAATGCTGTTTGGTGAGGACTACACTGAATAATGAATAGCCTAAGGGAGGTTTGTTGTTGTTAGGGTGTGTCATCAACTGACACTTTGCACCCCGCCCAAAACAATATTACTGACATAGCAATGTGTTTTGTATACTCATTCAACCCAGTGAAAGCCCTGCCTTGGCTATGTTTGATTACCGGTATGTGTATTAATAAAGGCATAACAATAAAGCCCTACTGTGGTTCCTGTACAATGGATTATGTGTATCTACTGTATAAATGTATAACAATAAATGAGAGAAAACCCTACCATGGCAATGTTTGATTGTGTGTTTTGACAAAGGTATAATAATAAATTAGAGCAAACCCTACTGTATAAATGTATAATAATAAATTAGAGAAAACCCTACCATGGCAATGTTTGATTGTGTGTTTTGACAAAGGTATAATAATAAATTAGAGCAAACCCTACTGTGGCTTTGTTTGATAATGTGTTTTTTAAAAGTATAATAATAAACTAGAAAAGCACTCAGAGAGCGCAGACCTCCTCCCAGGCAATATGGTCACACACACAATATAAATTCCAGATGGTGTTCTGGATCACCGATCGCCACCAAAATTGAATCAGTTCTTACTTGTCCCAATATACAACTTGTCTGAAAATTTCCTCCAAATCTGTGCAGAACTTTTCGAGTTATGTTGTGCACAGACAGACAAACAGACGGCGGTGAAAACATAACCTCCTTAGCGGAGGTAACCAGGGGCTATTCAGTCTGGTGACAGGAGCTCTGTGAGTGACAGCTGGCATCCAACACTAGCCTATGAGCCCAAGGCTGTAAAGGTTTAGACAGTATGTGAGAAGGGGTAGGCATGCTGCTACCTTGCTCAGAGATGGGCACCAGGAGGTACACTTTATACGGCTCCGATATATCCAACTGTGATCTATCCGTGACCTCTCGGAACTCTGGGCTCTTGTTGAGGGCGCAGCGAAGACGAGTCTTCCAGGAGGCTGGGTCTGAGCGGCCAGCGTCTGTCAGCTTCCCCTTAAACTCTGCCCAAGCCTGCAGGGCAAACATAGCATTGTGAGATTAAAGCAAGAGTACAAAACAGGGAAGTTTGTTTCAACAATCAGTAGGCCCATATGTTCCAGTGGCCACAATGTTGTCAGTTCTTAAGAAAACACTATTGCTTAATTTTTTGTTTTCTCAGAAATACAAATTCCTTCCTTATAGTTTCACACTAGCTTGGTCAGCTGAGTCAACAGACTTGTGATGCAATTAGCCCAACCTTAAAAATGGCAGCATCCTCTTCGCTGCGAAAATCTTGTTTTCCTGCATGTTTCCATGGGATGCGGAACATAGTCTTTGCCTGATCATCCCAGACCAGACCTGGATACTTTCCACTGCTCACCTGTTGAGTTCCAAAACATCTGTGAGGCTGTTTTTTCTTTCTCTCTAGGTAAACACCACGTCATCACAAGTCATCTTTCATGTTAAAAAATGAGGCCGCAAGGAGATGTTGCTCTGACTTACCTGCTCCACCATCCAGGAGCGCAGTCTGCGTGTGGACCGAATGCCTGAAGGCATGTCTGAAAGACAAAATGGTTCATTTCTGTCATTGGATATATTGAGCTGGGATTCCATCACATGTTGCAAAATAATAAGCCAAGCGTCCTGTACAGATTTCAAACGTGTTGGTCATCAGGGATGAGCAGCATAGTGTACAGGCTACACAACAATACAGGCTAGATTTGGTCTGTGCACAGTTACTTGTGTGTTACTTGGGGGATCTGGCTGTTATGGTTCTTCTTGGACATTTTAAACAGGTTGTTAGATAACTGTCTCTCAAAAGTGAACAGCTCTCACTTTTTGCAAATATTCTATATTTTTTAGGCAGGCAACTAAAAGTATTGTCAGCTTGGGCACAATTTTGACATAGCTTTGGGATCTTCTCACTTTTCTTTCCAGCTATCTAGACATTAGTATTATCATCAGAAGACCAGATCAGAAGACAAGCTATAAATGGTTATAAGTTGCATCAAACTTTCATTGACAGAATTGCAAAATGGTGGGGATTGTAGGCTAATTCAAAGCTTTGGCCTTCCTAATGCCATTATTATTTTAGCGCTCCATACCTGTACTGTCTATGCCTCCATTTGAGGTATAGCTTTTGATTTCGCACCAAAATTGCCAGACAATACAGCCTACACTAGCTCTGGTATTGAACTTTTTGTGACCATGTTGTCAGATGTCAATCAATTCCGACTCATTTAACCTGACAAATGGATTATGAGTAGGCCTTTCGTAAAGAGTCGATAATATTACATTCAGCCAAACTTTATGGCTGACGTTCAACCACTATCAATGACTACTAATTTGATCACAACAAAGCATGCTATACCACACTATTTTACAAAACACACATTTGCCTACGTTATAATGTGATTTATTACACGCAATTTCCTGATTAGTATACTTATTATTATTTTTTTTTAACTTACCTGAGGCTGTCACCGTATGGGTAGGCTATATCCTAGTGCCTAGCGATTGTGAACGCACTGTCAGAGAGGGAAAGCTCTCTCCCACAACTCAGCTGTTAAAAACAGGCTTGCCGTTTCCCAGAAATCACGTGACATTTAAGAAATTCTAAGTACGTACCTTTTTCTTTCGCCAGATGGCGGTGTTTACATTTCTTTGACAGAGACAGAGCTCTGACAATACATCAGCAGAGCCCGTTTACTGACGTCAGATTTTGTTTTTTTTTAATCATTTTAAGCCGTAAACACTACACTACTGCGGTTTTGTCGTAAAACCCCACACTTATATAGGAGGTAAAACTAATAGTCGCCAAAGGCAAAGAAAACCTTCCGAACGTTTTCCAGAACATGGATTGGTGTTTGATAGAAATACAGTGGTAGTAGGCCTACAGTGCATACCGGTATTCTGGATGGCTGGTGGGATGACATCCAAATTATTTTGGAGATGGTACCAAAACAAAGTGTGACAGCCCAGATAATTGTGAAAGGGTTTAACAAGAATACTCTTGAGATCAGTGCTCTTTGACAGAACTCTGTTTAAAACTACAACAGTTTATTTTGTCTTTCCTCAAAACATGGACATGAAAAAATGACAATTAACATGAAAAGTAAACAGTGCAGTTTTATTTAACTTGATTTAGAATTTGGATTTATCACATTACCCTTTCAAAAACAGTCAAGAAATAAATGATCCAGGGGAACATTGTGAAGACCTATTTCTTCCGAGGAACCTTGTCTCCAAGTGGAATTTCCATTATTTTCTAAGACAGATAGAGGAACAAATTAAGCAATGCATGTAAAAGACCAGATGATTAAAACATGGGATATTATTCTGTACAGTGTCAATTACCTGCAAAAGCCTTCCATGGTACATTCTTTGGTCCTCTCCCTCTCCTTTTGTCAGGTCAATATGGTATCTCCTACAGGCAGCTATCAGCTCCGTCTCATCAAACAGTGGAGCTGGATCCAAGGTGTGACTATTGATGAGACTTACCAGATACTCCCGGTAATGTTTACTACAAAACAAATAAAAACATAAACAAGGTAAAAGCTCTTAATGACTTTGAACAGGGCTATTGAAGGCTGTACTCATAGTCATTTTTACACATTAACAAACACCCATCAGACAACTTCAATCAGTCTGTATGCTATCATTTGGTGGGAAATGTGAGGTTAGCTGGTGGTGATGGGGGACTCACTCGCACAGTCCTGCCTGTCCCGGCTGAGTCTGATTCCCACAGGGCGAGTCTGTGTGCTGCCCACCCTCATCCTTCTGTTCCATCACACCACAGGCTCCTGCGGACAGGGAAGGGGCCACTTAGAACAGCTCATATACAAACAGACACTCAGATGGAGAGGAGGAAGAATTCAAACTGGAGAGTTGAGGACGCTAATTCTGAACAATTCTTGCCATACCGGTCTGAGGGCCATTTGGTGGGTTTGTGTTGAAATCCACTCCTTTGCTCTGTTGAAATATGGAGAAGCTTTTGTTAAACTGCAGTGAGAGGTGAAAGTCAGGATCAAACCTTTCTATGTTAGGCTCTGTTATTTCTCTCTGGTTACCTCCGCCAAGGAGGTTATGTTTTCGGTCGCGTTGGTTTGTCTGTTTGTTTGTTTGTCTGTCAGCAGGATAACTCGATCCTGGTGGTGATCGGTGATCCATGATCTGGAATGTATATTGTGTCTGTGACCACATTGCCTTGGCGGAGGTCTGCGCTCTCTGAGAACTTTTCTAGTTTCATCTGAAATCTTGAGTGGACTACAGTGGGAGGACTGGGGAGGACTTTAATGCTCCTGTCAGTGCCCATTCAAACTTAATTCTTCATTTGAGCCCAAAAGAGGCAAATTACTGCTCTAGAGAAACTGAGAGAAACTAGAACATAGAGAAACTGAGTTTATAGATGGAGTATTATATATAGCACTGTTTCAATGTCATCCCTACTCTACTATGTGCTGACTGGTCCAAACTCCCGAGCCTTATCAGAATGATTCATCTGAACATGTATGAGCAATGGCCAAGCACAACCAGGCTAATGTCATTTAGTATAAACTCTCTCTGGACATTTTTCCCATCAAAAGATGATTTGCTAAAAAAATAATGCATATAAATGCATCAAATGTTTGACAATGATATCTCACTGATAGCAATTTCCCAAATGATTCTGTTATGAAAAAAAAAACATTTTGGCACTAAAGTCACAAATAATGAGATCGGCCCGATGGAAAAGTGGCGTCTCTCACATACCTGGAGAAGCTCCTGCAGTCTCTTTGGCTCCCAGTCGCGGAGGTAGAACAGGCAGTCCCTGGGGTGGTGGGCATGCAGGCCTGTGACAGAGCACTGCCGCACAGTGCACCCAGTCTGGGAGGCGCGCACACACACACACACACACACACACACACACACACACACACACACACACACACACACACACACACACACACACACACGTCAGGCATCATACACATACTATACTAGGCTTTTGTGGCTGAATGACTTGATGAAAACATGAGAACTTATTGAGGCTCCCAGAGCAGAAGTGTTGTCACCTTGTGGAAAGGATTGTTACAGCCACTGCAGAACTCATAGCGACACTGGGTGCAGGTGAAGTGCATGCATCCTCCTCTGGTTAAGGCATACTGGTACCTACAGTGAGGACAGACTGGAAAGGGACAGTGGGATTAGGAGCTATGGAGATGGAGAAGACATGATCAGCACATATTTTAACAACCTTGTTTGGCTTGGCTGTGACGATGTGCCCCCCTAGTCAGCACATTGCACTAGTATAATTATTATTTTCATTATTGATTTTCTTATTATTATAAGTTGACTCATGTCTGTCTGTTTGTGTGCGCTATGTTGAGATGCATTCCTTTGCGCGCGAGGAACTGTTGTCTTAATATTGTGTTCATGTATGTTTGGGGTGATCAATGTGATTTATTGTGTTATGGTCTGTGTATATTTGATGTCCGCCAGGTAGGGGCGGTGTGCCTATTTACGGTGGACTTAATTGTTTTGACTTCGCCGGTGTTGGCGGAAGTAATTGCCTAGTTGGCTGTTTGATTGCCGGCTTGTCCGATGTCGGGAGACTAGATCTCATGTTCGTGTAGCTATCACGGTAAGGGGGCTGTTTCAAGCCTTGCTGTATTTCGGTCTGCTTTATTATAGGCCTAGTGTGTGGCTTTAGACCATTAACTATTTTTGTCTTTGTTTTATGTTTTGTTTGTAACTCTCATCACGGTGCAACGGTTTTTGGACTTTTGAACTATTTAAATATTTTTGCCACTTTGTAAATAAATCGCACCTTTGGACCCTCTTAATCCGTTGCCTCTGCCTGATGTCTCCTACACCACACGGCTACCCTACCACATTGGCAATAACATGATGCGGTGACTATACTGGCCTTCATTGCTCTCCTATAGAGCATAGGAAATGGGCATCTTCTTTAGCCACCATAACTACAGGCCAGTAACAACAACAATAAAACTGAAATCTAATGAGAAAAACTTAAAGTTTTTAACTTTAAAGTTTTTAACTTTAAACTTAAAGTAGTAAAGTAAAACTTATCAAAAAATGAAGCTTATCACTTAAACCAAAACTATAAGGGGAAAATAAACTTGGCACTAAAATAGGACTTAATACTAAAATAAAACTTATCAAAAATTAAGACTTAAAACAAACAAAAATAGCCTACAAAAAACTACAAAAGCTACAAAAAACTATAAAAAGTTTTAAAATGTAGTGTTGTTGCATCTATTTGGCCACCATAACTACAGGCCAGTTTACACCCTTGCAATTCAGAATACATTGAAAACGGCAGCCTCATTTTCATATCACGGCAAAAATGACTACATAAGTACACTTGATGTATGACGAGGATTATGAAAGCTGGGTGTGTCAGTAGGTGGATGATAGTGGGAGAATGATGTACTGTGTCTATTCTGTTTATTCTGTGCCTTGAACTGCATCTTAATCCTGTTACATGTATGAGTAATGATAAATAAAATATCTTAAATCTATACATCTACATTTTAAAATTAACATTGGAAAATGGGGATGTTGTCACAAGCCCCTTCCCTAAAACACTACATGAGAAGTTATGTGTGTGACGATGTGAAACTGGTAAGAAAGACTTTTAGAAGAGTGTGTAAGGCGTGGCCTTTTAAAATGGTGGCGATTTTTGTTCAAATGACTCCAAGGCTCCAAAGCTCTACATGTCTGTTGCTTAGAGGAAAGCCCCAGCTGATGGTCTGGCCAGGCACAGAACCACTGCTGACATCTAGGGCTTCCCATGTAGACTCCCATGCTACCCAGCTAAATGAATACACAGGAAAGGAAATGTAGCTGCTTTTCCTATGGTCCTGTATTACATCATGCATTTCAGCTGTCCCTTTATGGACACTCACTGATGCCGTTGTCTCGCAGGTAGCCGGCCAGTCCCTGTCTCTGGTACTCAGGGTCATTCTCTCGTTTCCAGGCCTGAAACGCCTCACAGGTCACCCCCTCATGCTGATCTTCCCACTGCAAAAGAGAAGCTTGTGTTCATTTTTGCTCATGGCCTCACACAACTGTACTGTACATCAAAACAGCAAAGCGGCACCACCATTTAAACAAGCCATCTCACTGTTGAGAGACACTCACCGGCTTCTTGCACTGGGCACAGAAACTCTTTCTGCAGCTCTGACAGGTGACTTTGCACTGGATGCCATCATAGATGAAGCCATTGGTACACTGAGCGGAGAAAGAAAGAAACAGGTGTCAGTGCTGGAGGAGAAGGGGGGAGGCGAGGTGAGCGGCGAGGTGAGTGGCTACTTACATGAGTGCACCACAGAAACTTGGGGTCCTGCATGAGCGCGTGCTCAGTCAGCTTCTTGTGGTACAGATCAAAAACGTCACTGTCAAGGCAGTCCCGCAGCTAGAGAGAAAAAAAAAAACAGTCACTGGGCATGCTAGACCACAATCCCCTCTCTGCCTAATGATGTGCTGGCTGTCCCTGGCTGTGCCTGGCTGTGCCCTGTTTCTCAGACAGAGGACCACTTTCCCCAACAAAAATGTTTCTCAGGGACCACCTGCCCCCATGTCCTGTCACCAAGTCACATGCTGCTACCCTTTATCATTTAACCAAATCAGTATCTCGTCATTACCACAGGCATTTCTAAATGGCATTCATAGGCACTTCAGATAGCCTGACGTTTTCAATAAAATTACAACTCATCTTTAGCCTTCAAATGATGTTAGTGAGAAATACTGATTAAATTCGCGGACCACCAGTGGTCTCCGTCAATGTTCACCTTTCGTACTTCCGTAAATGTTCAACCCACACTCCATACTTGACCGAAAGTTTAAAATACCTACACTTCTTAGCATTCCGCTGCTAACTTGCTAAGTTCTCTTTCTCCTACTTCCTGTTACCTGGATGTCCAGAGTGGAGAAGTAGTTGTCCAGGCGCTCAGGGTCATTAATGTCCGGCTCTTCACAGTTTGGGCAGACCATGTCTCGGATATGTTTGTCTCGGATGGCGATTGTGAAGTGACGGCTGAAGCACTCACAACATATTAAGCACTGACACGACGTCAGGGACCGCATCTAAAAGATTACACACATCAGTGATAGTCCACACAAGCACGTACACACACACACACCTTCATGCACACACACACACACCTTGTTAAGAGGGAAATTGCTGTAGCACATGGTGCATGAGTTGTTGAGCATGCGGCGGATGAAGTCCCGGTCGTGGCTCTCTTTGACAGCCTGGACCACGTCCTCCAGAGCGTAGTCCATGTCCGGCTCCTGCAGCAGGGCCAGAGCCAGCTCACAGCGGCCCCAGCTGGGCAGCTCATAGAGGGCCAGGAGCCTGCGACACAGTCTCTGCAAGGACAGGCAGGGACAAAGACATTACGGACATTTTAATTGCACACTCGAAAGAATCGAAAACCTTGTCTTTGAGGAATAATGGGAGTCTTTCCGCCTTCAAGAATATACAAAAAGGGCAAGACATTCTGAACCTTTTCGGGTAAAATGCTTGCATTTCATAGTGAGCTTGCCACTTGCAGTAAGTCACTTAATCGAAAGGACACCAAGTCAATTTTAGTATATATTTTTTAAAGATGCTTTTAAGTAGCTTCTGAGACATTACAGATTTACTCAAAGTTTTATTCTTTCTATGTCACATCACAGTGCAAGGATCAAGGCCCCTGTTTAGACATTCTACTCTCTCCTTTAAAAACAAAACAATCTCTAAATTTAAGAAATGACAGAGCACGACACATGACTGTCCTGAGGCTATCAGAGCGGATACAAATAGAACTGGCCAAGTTCTCAGCATATATGAAAAGTGCCCCAACCTGCTTGTCTGGGCTGTCAATGTCAATGGGTGCCTCCGGCTGGGTGCTCCACACACGCTTGTGGAAGGGCTCTAGTAGCGGCCGCTGCAGAACAGACAGCGCCCCCCTCAGGTCACCACCGCTCTGCCTCAGGGCTGCTTCACACTGGGCCTGGTCCTGGAAGCCCATAGACTGCAGCTCCTTCATCTGCAACATTCACCAGATTTACAGTTAGCACACACATCCTATAATAGTTTACACGCTCAGTATAACACACAGTAAATAATATTACACTTTATAACATCTTTTATCATAGCGATATTTCTATGTGAGCACAGTGGACTCCACAGTATACCAGAGGGAAATAAATTAAAATGACACACTATCATTGTAAATGTGTGTGTTGACAGAATAATTTTAGAAAACTGTTAAATATCATTCTCCCTTAAGCTCAATTCAGACTGAAGATCCGCGACGAGATGAGACGGTTTTATGGAGGAGTTGCGGCGGGGTCTGAATCAATAGTCAAAGGTTGTTGCAAGCAGTTGCAAAAGATTTAATATGCCAAATTGCAGTTTCTAAGTTTTAGAACACAGCAGGTTTTTAGATCACAGTCCGTCTCGTCGCGGATCTTTGGTCTGTAGCCACCTTTACTTAGAAATGAGGTCTTATGTCCAAAATTCTGAACCACCGCTTTAATAGAATGCTTAGAGAAACATAAGACTATCCAAATGACCTTAGCTTGTCTATTCCTCAACAGCTGCTTGACGGCCTTCTCAGTGTCGCCCCCTGCTGTTAGCCAGGCCTGCTTGGCCTCGGCTCTGGACAGCTGCACATCCCCGCCAGGACCTCCTGGCATGCTGCCGCTGTTCACGTCTGAGACGGCCTCCTTCTGCTCGGCACTGCCGTACGTCTGCTGCACGGACACGGCCATGGCACAGATCTCATCCAGCAGGTGAGGGAGCTCGGAGGCGATCCAGTCGCATGGGTTGACATGGCTGTTCCTGGAGATGCACAGGGCGGCATACACCTCCTCTGGGCTCACCCCTCTCTTCTCCCCTTCCTAAGGCACCATGGAGCACAAACACAAAGAAGCATTAATGCTGCTACAGTATGTGTAACTCGCATGGAATATTTTCAGTTTCAAGTCATCTTGAACCCAGTCTTGCATGCCCTTGCATTGTATTTCACCCAGGCGCCACATGTACTGTAATACAACACGGATAATAAAAGACAGCTGGAATAAGGCTAGTTGATTTTCATTACATTGATAAGGTGGCTTCCTCACATTCTCCTGCTGTTTCTAGGTCATTTTTGTAAAGACAATTGGCAACACTGAACTGTACAGGACAGATGTATCCACCCACTCTAATATGATTGACAAGTTTGTGTCCCTCCTCCTTCATCATTTTCTGCATCTGCAGTTGCATGTTCCTGGGCTTGGCTTTGGGCATCAGGGCTGCAGTAGTGTTGCTGTTGGATGGGGACAGAGGGAGGGGCTTATGGCTTGGGGGTGGGTCCTGATGAGGCAGGTTGCACATCTCACACAACTTGGAGGGCATGGAGTTGGCAAACGTGCAGTGCCTACACATCCACTGATAGATAAACACACACACACACACACACACACACACACACACACACACACACACACACACACACACACACACGAGCAAAGAAAAATGTAAGTGACAATGGAATGTGGGGCAAGCTGGGGAACTGGCCTGTCGAGATGCTAAGAACATTGAGCATACACAACAATGAGATGGGTACATTCATTGTCAAATCATTCCCAACAAAAGGATCTTTAGCAATGGTTTGAACCCCTAAGAAATAATCTTGTCGAGTACAAAACCAACGCAAATATTCTCTGCCATAAAGAGCTTATAACAAACTAGTTTCCTAACGGAGTATTCTCCCAGGTGCTCAAGTCCAAAAAAGTGCTTAGTGCAAGCTGAAATGCATGGAGCTGAGCACTTTTCTGGACTTAAACAGCAGGGAGAATACTGCTCTAGTACTTAGAGGACCAGAATCATGACCATACCTCATTGTCCTCCAGCTGGACTGGTGGTGTGGGTGGTGTTGTGGGTGGGCGGATGGGGCTGATGGCGGGCCGCGTAGCGAGCCGAGGACGCTCACACGCGGTACACAACACGCTGTTGCCAGGGTTCAGCATTGTACAGCTTCTGCACTGCCACTCAGAGAGGGAGCCTACACAACAACAAATGAAGGAGCAGGAGGAGGAAGGCAACACAATACAGAAGAAATTAAAAAGACACATGCATGTTGGTGTATACATGATAAACATTCAATAAACAGCACCCTGGGGTGAGTGGCTCACCTGAGGTGGGAGAGGACTGCAGTGAGTCCTCCATGCCCACAGGGGCAGCACTGGCCAGGCGAGGGCAGTCACAGCTGGAGCACAACACTGCCTGGACATCATTCACTGTGGTGCATCGGCCACACTCCCATGTGGACATGGACTGACTGTAGGGACGTAGGAGTCTAGTGTATTATAAACAGGAGCAATAAACAGTGCAACAGTGCATGGCATGCTTTACTCATTAAGCTGGCAAAAGGACTGGGCAAGGTTGTCAGACAGGGCAGTGGGTTAAGTGTGAAAATGTAGCTTTGATACTACAGTGGCTAGAAGCTTCCCTCTATAATAAACACTACGGTGGGAGGAATTAGGCTCTTTAGTCAAATCAGTCTCTAACCTCAAAGATTTAACCAGGGGCGTGTGACCGACTTGCTGTCTGTTATGTCCCCTGCGACTTGGGTGGGAATGGTAGAGGCGGTCACACTCCGTGCACAGGCGCTGGCTGCAGGAGAAACAGTGGGCAGACACCTGGGACACTCCACAGATGGAGCAGTTTTCTGGAGAGGGAGAAACGTCAGTGTTACAGAGGCACTGGTGACTTAGCTGGCATTTCTAGCATATCCCTGTTGCACGAGCCTGCTAACTGCACTAGATAGTGAGTGGAACAAAAGAATATAGACCGAAAGCAATTGCGAAAGCGAACAAGGAGTTTACACAGAGTCAATGGCACTTCACATGTTACTTTCGGTTTTGAATGTTGTATAATCCCTTGACTCAATGTAAAGTGCTTGTTTGCATTTGCGTTCGGCCTTTGTGGTTCCAGATTCATCATTCCACTCTATCTAGTGTGTTCAAGCAGACTCGTACACCAGGCCTACGCTTGAAGTACACCGAAGCTTTGCTTTACTTCATAGTCATTTGTTGGAAAGCATGACGACATGCATTTCCAGCTCACATGCTAGAGCTGGAAGCTTGTGCTTACCTGGGAAGTGATCTCTTCTGTGACTGGCTCTGCCAGGGTGGCGGTGGTATAGCGCGTCACAGGCATCGCAGAAGGGCTTGGCGTCACAGGAGGAGCAAAGGAGTGTGGATGTCCCCCCACACATGTCACACACTGGGTGATCGGCCGGCACCACCAGCTGGGCTGGGGGACTGGGGATGGAGGCTATATCTATGGAGGCATGAGCTGGGGTAGGTTTAGGAGTGAGGATCTTGGGAGGAACTGGAGGAGATTGAGGCTGTATAGGGATAACAGTCGCATCAGTCATGTCCTCCTAGACATAGAACGACAGAGAGAATAGTGTGAGAGAGGGAGAGAAAAAGAGAGAGTGTGTAAGAGAAAGAGAGTTAAGTTATACTGTATATGAATATATTATAGTTATGAAAGTTATATATAATCCAATATGTTTATGTCTAATTATGCTTTGGCAACACTGTACCAACAGTCACGCTAATAAAACAACATTGAATTGAATTGAAAGAAGATAATATGCATACCTCTGGATTATGTTGTCTCTGAAGGGTTGGTACAATACTCTCAATGAACTCAGGGTGGGGATGCACCTCCTTACCAGAAAAAGAAAATAAAACCTTGGATCAGCACTAGCCTATTTACTCATTTCACAAACTCACAAGAGCTCCCTAGATCCTAAAACTAATGCTGACCTTAACAAGCATGTCCAACTCAGTGCGCAACATCATGACTTCTACAGCAATCTCTGCCACCCTTGTAACATCCGGTTCAGTGACATCATCTGGAAAGCTAAGTCCATCTGGAAGCTGATTGGTGTATCCATAGAGACAGAGCACTTCTCGACCACCCTGTCAAAAAGAACAAAACAAGGTCATCTATGTGGCAAACAAATGCAAACATCAGACTTTAAGGCCTTCACACATGCACTGATAAGATATGCTTGCCGCAAGATTCTCAGGTACCTTGACAGCATCTACAGTGGTCCTAAAAACTGGGTTATTGTGTTTGATACTGCGCCAATACTTGGGCCGGTTGGGGTTGGTCAGATTACAGCCATATTTCTCCAGAATACTGACTGCTTTAAGCAAGCGTGCACAGCACTCCAGAACCTGCAGGGAGAGAGAGGAAAGTACAGTATTTGTATAGCAAAGTGCAGTTTCATGCAAAGAGGACAATAAGATCAATAAAGAACCAGGTATGTATATGTTGTGAATGAATGTGGAATTGGATCGTTTGCTGCATTCGGCTGTACAGGTTACATGAAATATTTGTACAAAATATTTCCATAATATGGTGCTCTCATGTTCTGTCACATCCCTAACATAGAATACCCTTGTAGGACAGTGAGATAAGAGAATCAAGCAGAGAGAGACAAAGCAAAACCAGAAGTGAAAGAGAAATCTGAAGTGAGTTCTTCAAATGCCTACTTACCTCATGACGACTTTGCCCTACAGCATTCTCCAACACCATCTTTTCAGCATTGATGTGGTGGTAGCGCTTAGATAGGGGTAAAGCCATTTCAGCCATTGTTGTGACATCTGCCCTGATTTCTGGAATGGAACCTGACAAAGCCAGTCGAGACTTTGCCCTTCTCCTGATCTCTTCAAACTGGTCTAAGAGTGCCATGGTACACCTTGCATAGACTGCTGTAGACAGACAGCAGAGAGAGGGCTGAGTAGAGGTAAAGTACACCTCAGTCTGGAGAAGGGAAAGTCGATAAAGCAGTGTCAAATCACAAGAATTCTGATAAAAGACAGGTTATTTTACGGAGTAATGACTGTGTTTACAAACATAGGCTTAGTAGACTTGTTTAGAAGGCAATCTGTTACGACTGTCTGATTGTGGCTATCTTGCTTCATTATTCAACACTTTATCTGGCTTCAGTATGCAACATTTTGTGTTAACGTTACCTTAGATTGCTAACTTATTGCAGATCACAAATGAACATGTCGTAGAACTCTAAAAACGTTAGCTAGCTAGCAGTTGATATCGAAAGTTTGTTTACAAGATGCAGGGTACCGCTCTGTCTGAAACTAAACAACACATTACCGTAAAGATTTGGAGCGAGGCAAAATTGCAACCTTCTTGAATAGTTCTGTCAACTCGGGGTGTTTGCTCTTCCAGGAATAGTGTTTGTAAATCTTAACAGCTCTCTCATCCACAGACAGTAACACATGCGGAAATGAGCATTTCCCGAACTTCGAAATGTTATCAAGGGCTTTGCAGGAGTACTTAAGGTGGTCTACCTACATTAGCTACTTTTTTGTGGGGAAAGCCTCTTAGCCTAGAAGCAGACATCCTTTCAATCTAAAACAAAATCAAATATTAACACGATTTATTATGCTTAAAATATAAATTCACAAAAACTTCTCGTATAGACTAGATTGTACCCACTTTATATCTAGACTTTGACTACGACAGTAAAGGTACTACCTTAACAATTATTTTTGCTTCTTGCACACTAAAGTAGGGGTGGCATCAGGTGCAGCTATCACTAAATCGAAAGTAAGAGGCAATTTTAAGGACATCGCCTGTGACTTGAAAAGTTAAATTGGCTAGCGTGGATAAAAAAAACCGAGCTACATACTTGAAAAGAGTTTAATATAAAGTCTCAATATGTCGAAAACTTCTGTACTCAAGATAAGTCGGGAGAATGTTGTCAAGGTAAGAAATGTTATCAGCAAAACATCGTAACTGACTATCTAAAGATTCGTGAAAATTACTGAAAACTTGAATTTGATCGTGTTATTGCGCTGGTACAGGCCTATACTTAACGTTTTGTTATGTGAATGCTGAGGGTAACCTTACGATTATGCATCTAAGGTGACTTTTTTATTTGGTTACTTGCGAACATTATAACACGATGCATGCAAGTTACATGTATTCATATAAATGAAGCACAGTAAACGAATTTGCTTTTTACATTAAACTCCTTAGTCATCGCGCAGTAATGAAATCGAAAGTATAAAGGAGGCTGCTGGTAGGCCTGGTATTTCCCTATTGTCGTTGTCATACCTAGCCCCAAGTGTCGATGTGGGATAACGTTTGCACTGCTTTCCATCCAGGTTGAGAACTATCGCCAGTCACTGTACAGACAGGTGGGATCAGTAACTTTCTACTGCTAATGTAGTAAAATCCACACTTAAAACTTTGCAGATTCTGTTCATTTAAATCACACTTTGAAATTCACACTCATTTTCTGTTTAGGCTGAGAACCTGTTTTCCAACCACATCCCTTGCAAGATAGCACAACTTGACAACTTGCTCCAGGTATGTATGCTGACTGTATTTGTGTCTGTCACAGTGTGTGTGAGCAACATTATAAAATGGAATAATTGCAACTTCATCTTTTTCACTTCCCCTTCTCAGGAGGAAAACCTTTGCCTCACAGACCTATCCGCTCTCCACGCCCCTTTGGATATTCCCATCCCTGATCCTCCAGTTCCAGAAGATGAGGTCAGTAGCACTCCTTAAACATTTATTTAACGTTGGAGAGGGTTGGATGAAGTGAAGACTTGTTTGACCAAGGTTTTGAGTAATTATGCGGTTTTCATAGGAGATGGAGACAGACAAAAATGAGGAGGATGAAAAGAAGAAGAAAAAGGGTAATTGCTCTCTCTACATTTTTATAGCAGGGTAAAAAAAAATTGTGCTACTCCTACACATTTGTATTCACATTGGCTATTACCTCGCAGCTCCAAAGTGTGGCTTTATCAAAGGAAACGAAAAGATTGTGAAACTCCTAGACATCGTGAAGCCAGAGATTGTTGCTTTGAAGGAGACCTGTATCACAGTAAGAGCAAACACAATACTCTAGGATGTTAGCTACCTATCTGTCTTTTCTCATAGTCGAATGAACTCCAAAAATGTATTTGTATTTTCATGAATAACATTATGGAGATGCTACTCCAGGCATCTGTGAATTTTGCGATACATAGATTTCCTGACAGTCCCTATATTAAGCTGCTCTGTTCTTAAATCCCTTAGGTATCCTGTTGGATTCAGCATCTCATTCCCAAAATTGAGGATGGGAATGACTTTGGCGTTGCCATTCAAGTAATTATTATTCACTAGAAAATTTATTTTAGTCTTGAGTATATTTCTGTGATGATCCATACTCCTCCTACTTTTTAAAATTACCTTTTGATATTCTTGCTGTCTTCTTCATTCTCAAGGAAAAAATACTGGAAAGAATAACTGCTGTGAAGACCAAAGTGGAGGGATTTCAGACTAATATAAACAAGTAAGCAGACACTTTTTTTGACTAGCCTTACTTGCGCCGACTACATTAGTGATTATTGTTTAAACAATTCTAACTATTTTCATCATCTCTTCTGGTAATTTTAGGTACTTTTCAGAAAGGGGGGATGCAGTTGCCAAAGCTTCAAAGGATACTCATGTGGTGAGATGACAAGTTGTCACAATAGCTGTAAAACGGCATTTTTTTATTTTACTGCTGCTGTTACAGGAATAGTACACCTTTTTATGAAATTGAGGTATTCACCGTCTTAACTGTGGTTACACATGTGGGTAATAACATTTTGGTCTCAGTGCTTGCGTTTTCCTAGTCCGGCAACCCCAATTTTAGCTTTAGCTTAGAATAGGTGCTGGAATGTAATGTTGCCAAAGAGTTGCTATTTGGCTAGTTTAAATTCCAGCACCTATGCTACGCTAAAGCTAAAATTGGGGTTGCAAGACTAGGAAAAAGCATGTACTGAGACCAAAATACTTTTACTCACATATGTAACTCCAGGTAAGGGGGTGAATAGTCCAATTTCATAAAAGGGTGGAGCATTCCTTTAAAGAACTGGGTATTATTGCAGCTGTATCATAAAAGTACTAGTTGTGTAGAATATGGCTAGATAATTTCACACTTCATTATTTGACCTGCGTCCTCCCCTCTGTCATGCATGTGCCACCAGATGGACTACCGTGCTTTAGTGCATGAGAAAGATGAAGCAGTGTACTCAGAAATCAGAGTGATTGTCTTGGACATCCGTGGCTTCTATGTAAGTAAACAAAAGAAGGAGAAATAACTCACCCATCAGTCACCCCACCTTACACTCTGATGTACTGGATGTACCCAGGTTTCCTGGAGTGCAAACTCAAATGTACTAATCACATTAATCAAAGTGAATTTAATTACGAGGTGTCTGCAAACCTTACATCCCCAATGATTCCCTATCTCATTCTGTACCTTAGTGCTGCCATGTTCACCCATGTTCATCTTGCAGTAAAAAAGTGATATGAATAATATGAAATTACTTACATTTTGGCAATTTGACTTGAATACCTTTCTGTAGGCTGAACTGTATGACATCATCAGCAAGAACCTGGAGAAAGTAACCAATCCAAAGGGAGAGGAGAAACCTTCCATGTACTGATCTTGTTTTTTGTTTTTCTAATCATGTTTAAGCTGGGACTCCATGGTACCCGTGCTTCCAATATCAACATAACTACAGTTCATGTATGTCTCTTTTTCAGACCATTAAAACACAACCTTGGCACAGCACTTGTGTTATTGATTATGATTTGGTTTTGTGCAATATTCATCAGGGGAATGTAAACAACTATTTTAAGTGACATAAAGGCTTTTTATATTATATATCTAAACAATTGTACAGAACCAGGGCCGGTTCTAGCCTTTTTGGTGCCCTAGGCCAGATTTCTAAACAATATAAGAGAAAAACTGAAGAAAACAAGTAAGAAATGTATTGTGATGCCCCCTTGATATTTGGTGCCCTAGGCGACCGCCTCGTTTGTCTATGCCTAGAACCGGCCCTGTACAGAACCTGTATCACCTGAATACTAAGAAAGAAAGAATTTTAAATTTGTACCAATCAATCTATGAAATTCAATACTAGGTTCACAGGTTAGCTTCTTTGCCTTTCCAGTAGTATAAACGGTAAAAAGGAGACCGTTTTTATGACAAAAAGGATAATGGTCCTAAACGGCTGACAGAGTGAATTATGGAAATTAAGTGTTGTTTTTTGATGGCTAAACAAACAAAAGTACCTGGTCTCCCCTGGCTTTGCCTGTAAAACAATCAAATTCTCTAATTCAACATTTATAGATATTCCCTGACCTGTAATATGGTCATCGATCAATGATAAAGAGTTCGAATGGACTTGAAGGAAGATGGTTTGGGGTAGTTCATGAAAAAAGTGGGGATCACGTCTGATCTGGCAGCTGCCACCCCAATCAGCCACCCTTGTTTCCGCTCAGTAGATCTAAAAACCTGGTAAAGCCAGACGGAGCAAATTGCATTCCTCTCTGTAATTAATTTTTTAGATTTTTGTACACCATGGACGTTGATAAGGATTGTATGATTTTGATTTTTAACTGGGAATAAATTTCCTTCCTATGACCCGATTCATTTGCAGATGATACAGATTTGCCTTAGGATAAGCATTTACTGTAAATGGCTATGTGAAACCAGGACAAGAGGGGGAAAAAACAGATTAGTTCCATATTAGGCACCAATGCATTTATTTATAACAAAACTAAGACTCAGAAATGAAAGAGCCACATAATTCTGCCTATTTACATTTTTTTGAATCATTCCAAATTAAAATGTCATGGCTCCACTAAAAAATTACAAAAAAATACAACAAAAATGAAAATAATGGTACAAATGCGTGAGAAAAACCAAGCACAATTCCAAAAAGAAGACTCCAACACATCAGACATCTGGGCCTTCACCTCCAGGAATTAGCTGCAAAAAATAAATGACACAAAAAGGAATCAGTGTCCCACACATACTGTAAAAAAGCTACACATTTAAACGAAGGCAACTTCCTCATCTTATTTCACACTTACCATTGTAATGTTGTTACCATTTAGGAGAATCTGATCCAGTTTCGTTATCCTCCTACCTTCTGGTGTGATCTCACTGAGGATGGAACAGATGATTGTCATTCCAAAGTAGGTAGGTGAAAGTAACAATTTTCTTCTGAGACATTTGGAACCGTTTCATAGGGTAAGAATAATATATACTTACAATTCTGTAACATCCTCCAACACCATGTCTAAGAGTGGTAGTTAAGGAACACTTAAGAAGGATTGTAAAAGTCCTAGTTCTTTTATCCATGCCTAAGTACACATTCAACAAATACATGAAAGCAGAGACTGTTCTAAAGTATCTTCGATAAAAGGATACTGACAAAATCGTCAAAACCCAGTAAGGTGCCAACAATCTCTTTGTCATTCTTCATGACGATGTGGATCCTTGAACCAATACATTTATCCACGAGTTCTGTTGGAACAGGACAGAAAATGTAAAGGCACTCTTTACTTGGAGGCTGCGGCTAGAACTGATGTAACATTATGTTTGATGTAAACGTTTTGTCTGTATTTGTCCAACATCCCTTGTCCTTTGCGACAGCACACGAAATGGCAAGTCAATAAAATGTGTTCAGAATTTGAACCGGTGAAACAGTTTTAATACTAATTTGATACCGGTAGTATGAATATTCATACGAAATAATCATTATCACCACCACCATTTCCAGTTTTGTGTATACAACTATGATTTCTTGTCTAACAACTTGCACCCCAAAGAAACGTGTCGTTTTGACTCAACAGAAAGCGTGTATGGCAGCGCTTCTCAATGCTATAATTACTATGGACTGAGCTGAAGTACATGGAAAATTAACATTTAGGTTCAATAATCGACTACTTCACGTTAGCTGATTATTCTAAATTGGTTAACATAACAGTTCACAGGTCAACATATCTCCAAACGTTGACGTTACGTTCAACGCAGAACAGGGCTTCGCTAGCAAGCTAAGTTAGTTAGCCGGTGTTCATGCAACATTACTATTAGTAACGTAGCTTGATATTCTCAAGAATAAGCTCTTTGACACATATGTAACCATCTTCATTTGAACATGTATCAAGGTATTTACTCTCGAATAATATACAAAACTTCACCTAATGGAAGCAGTTGTGAAGGATTTGTTGCAGGTGTTGTTGCCGCCATGATGTTAAGTGTTCCAGACAGTGTAATCAATCAAAGATCTTGCTCTTCGGAACTATGGGAGACTAAACGATTATTGATAGAATCGATTCGAAGGCGAACTCTGGAGCGCTGATTATGGCATTTTTTCCATAATCAGAGTGAAGAATGAAGATACCAATTTGTCCCTTTATCCATGAAGTGAACACCCACAGTCGGAACACTGAACACTTTATTCTGAGGCCACAAAGTCACAAATCCTTCGCAGCTGCATTCTACACTATTCTTATCTTATTCTTGATGAAAGTGTAGATATGGCTATAATATCTCAGTTTCTCTGACTTCTCCGATAAACGGCTCTGTATATTATGTTAAATATTATGTTACATTATTTTATTATGGATGCTATACACATCAGGTTCAGATGGAGGCGCTACACGCGTAGAAAAAAAATATGAGTGACGTCATGCAGAGCCCATCAGTCACACGAAGCGGAAGCGCAAAACTGTTTCTTGTGACTGCGAGCTTGAAAACAGCCATCGATTCTGGTTGAGAGTTGGCACTGTCTTTCTGTTTATACTTGCCACTTTACAGAATAATAAGATAAAGACAGCTCACGGAACAGGGGCCATGGATTCGCATGGCAAGGATGAACTAAAAGGACCAGTGCTACATATCGTGGTGGTTGGATTTCATCACAAGAAGGGTTGTCAGGTATGGGTTAACGTTAAACTCGTGCGGCATGTCATAGTTTCTTTAGCTTGACTAGGTAGGTGACTTTAAAAGTTTTGTTCCGACTATCAAATTGGAATATAACAGTGTTATAAGATCTTCTGGCTCGTTGCATAATAGTGTCGTTAACATGGTAAAGTAAACAGATAGCAGTCCACAGAACTAGCGACAGCTAGGTTGTTAGCCATATGAATGAAATGACTTGAATGATAATCTATCATCCTTTGATGACATCTGCATCTTTCAGAATGTTACTTCCTTGGTGTTTTGCCCTTCTAACGTTATGCTGAGTGTGGTGCATGCAGCCTGTGTCAGTACAAAATGCATTTACATTAAGTTACATTACTTTTTGTAATGCAAAATCTACGGCAAATCGCGTCAGTTTTGCAATGTTGTGTGAAAGGGAAATCCGTAACGTGAACGCTAACGTTATATCTCCACGCACAAAACAAACGTTTGCATAAAGTGCCTGTTGATGGTATTAGAAATCCTGACATTCACTCATCACAATGAATGCAGGGGGTTGGTCACGTTCTTGCCCTTAGGTGAAAACTGCACTCGTCAAGATTATATAATGGAATGAGTATCGCTCATGTTGATTCATTGTGAATATGATCCATGACAGCGTGAAAGCAGACAATGCCAGTGAAGTAGGTTATTATTAATCAGATTGGCCCTCTGTAGCCAGCGCCATGATCATGTTTTGCTTGAAGTCGACAGATTCCGATTGATTTGTTGACAATGTGCAAAATACTTACTGTACAGAAACGTATTCTTGTTTACTATGTTTAGGAAATGTCTGTTCACCAGCTTATTGCCATGGTGTGACTCAAAGTGGATCATATGACTGGGCTCTGAGTAGCCTAAACTTTGGAGGTGTGACTTTTAGACTATAACATTCATCCAAGGTCTGGGGTCTGTTTCCCAAAAGCATAGTTGCTACCTTACTTGCTAACTATGTAGGTTGCAATGTAATTTCCCATTGACAACTAACTAAGTTGCTAACTGGTTAGCAACTATGCTTTGGGAAACAGACGTCTGATGTACAAACATGCTATCAGAAGGCTATTGTCCTTTAACGTGGGCCCACACATAAACTCTGAAATGAGACCAAATGGTGTGTGTGTTTGTGTGTGGTTGTTTGTGTGTGTGTGTGTGTGTGTGTGTGTGTGTGTGTGTGTGTGTGTGTGTGTGAGAGAGGTGTTCTCAGCTGTTATTTACCATCTGTGTCTTTCTTTTGTGAATGGGTCTTAGGCTGAGTTTGTGCTGGGTGTGTTTTTGGCAGGGTCATGGGGAGCAGCCCAGCTGTTGGCCACTTCCCTTAATAAAGGTAGTAAGTCCTGTCATGGAGATGGTCTGACCCCCTGCTGCTCAACTCCATCCTCTATTGTATGTGATTAGACGTGCTGAGTGGAAGGAGTGCATTGTTTAATCTGGCCTGGTTTCAGAGAGGGAGAGAGCTGCAGGGAGAGGGAGGTATTAGCTTGCACCTGATAGGGGTTACAGGCCTCCCTCAGAGTATCAAGAGATTAGGTTTGTCTCTCCGTTGGACTCTTCTGCTCCCTCTGGATCCTTTGCCATGTAACAGGCCTTATCTGGTGCATTGCTTGGGCCAGTTATGCCGGCTCTTCCACTTTATCAGTTCTCTCTCCTTCTCTTTTTTCTCTGTTTAACCTTTGCAAACCATTAGTCTTGCGTTAGCACAGCCAACACACAGGTGCTCACCCAATAGGTGTATGTGTGAGGATGAACACAGCTACTGCCACCTGGGTCAGAACTGAATAGTGCTGGTGCAGATGTCTCCTCTAGGAGAGGTGGAAATGAAGCCTTCAGAGTGCAATGTGAGACACTGTGTGGACTTCCTTCATTGTTGACAGCTGTCTGTAGACTAATGTTTGTAAAGCGGGAGTGAGTGTTAGTCACCCAACTTTGGGCCGTGGCGTTTTCCATACTGAGTAAGAACCCGGTGTCCATATGGTGGTCAGGTTATTAGAAACTGGACACCTCACCAAGGCTATGATTTAGTCTGAATGTTTCTTGTTTGTCCCTTATTTTAGCATTATATGTTTTGTTGTGTGTTCCACCCCCAAGCCACAGCCATCAAATCTTCATTTGTGAATTGCAGAAATGCATTCTGATGAATGGTCTGGTGCCTTTTTTTTATAACTGTACACAGTAGTAACTTGGAGTACAAAAACCAGCCATGCTTGAACACCTCTGGTTTGTTTTGGTCAGGTGGAGTTTTCGTATCCTCCCATCGTTCCTGATGAGGGCCACGATAGCAGTGCCCTCCCCGAGGAGTGGAAGTACCTCCCCTTCCTTTGCCTACCTGATGGGGCCCACAACTTCCAAGAAGGTGAGTTGATGATGTCCAGCTTATGTCGATGATGATGATGATGATGATGATGATGATGATGATGATGATGCTGTCAATCCATGTAGTCTTCAGGGTAGTGAAATTTGAAATGCTCACGCGATAAAAATATATTTTGAGAATAAATGTCAAGAAATAGATTTATAAAAATATTAAAAATGTTTTAAAATATTACTATTCGTGCATTTTCAAGATGTTTAATGCTCCTTGTGGAACAGCTCTAGTGTCTCATGGGAGATTGGAGCTGGTTTGAAAGCTCAGGCAAGGGCCATAGATCTTTAGCAGCCTCAGAGACACAGCTCCATGTGGATTACTCACAGGAGGGAGGAGATGCTCAGCTATGACTCATAAGAATGAGTTCATCTGGGAAGGTGCTTCTCTACAAAAGTCTACCCGAAGCATCTGGGCCTTCTATCAGGCCCTTTATCGATATGTCTTTACTCACAAACACCACACTGCTACTTGCTCCTGATGCTTTGCATGTTTGGTTGGACCCATCTGTATTTTTCTACACTGCCGGATTAGACAGTATCATCTGTGCGGTTTTTCCATGATCTTTGGTATCATGAAATTCTGTTTGGTATTGTCTTTAGCAGAAAAGATAAACACCCATGCCATGTTCTCCCTGCTGCACAAGCTATGCAATACAACAACAAGCTATTATGGTACCAGGCAGTTACAGTAGCATGGGAGCATACTCTTATCTGTTCCAGTTATGTTATTGTTGTTGATGCTTGCGTAGTTAGCAGGCTAGTTATAATGCTATATTAAGATGTGTCTACTCATTCAATGGCCATGGCTAAAAAGAGAGGTCAGTGAGTCCCATGACAAGCACAGGAGAAGTTTACTGATGGTGAGTAGTGGTGTACTAAAGTGTGGACAGGCCAAGGGAAACTTACATCAGGCTAAATGAGGAAGACAGATGTTTGGTTTTGCTTTGATGACAGAGGCATGTTAACTTGTTAACTTGTGAATAAAGTAGAACTCAGAAGGTTCTCTACCACTTCATCCACATCCGCTGGAGAGAAATGGAAGTAATTGATGTATAGGTGGAAGTTTTACAGACTCAGGCTCTACATTCTGCACTGGCGGCTGAGTGACTGCCTCTTGTGTTTGGAGTCTCTCTCTCTCACTGCGCTCTGTCCTCAGCTGTCCCCGTGTCATGAGTTTGGCTTTGTTTTCCCTGCTGAGATTAAGACTCTACTCAGTGATTTGGAAAAAATATGGAAATAAAAACACGAGTGAATAAGCACACATGAAACGCTCCAACTGCATCTATTCACCTCCCAGAACTTCCTCTCCTTTTGTTGTTTGTAGCATACTGTTGTTTTTTTACTTCCATCATTATTCTTTCTGTTTTGCAATTTATTTTTTGCTCTTCTTTTTTGCTCTTGTAATTTCTGCTGATCTACAAAATCTGGTAGCTGCTGTACTGTACTCGTGTGTGTGTGTGTGTGTGTGTGTGTGTGTGTGTGTGTGTGTGTGTGTGTGTGTGTGTGTGTGCGTGCGTGTGTGTGAGAGTGAGAGAGAGAGAGAAAGAGAGAGAGAGAGAGAATCTCTGAAAGAACAATTCTATCTTGTCAACACAGTCATGTGCTAACCACTCATGGGATTGGCTAACAGTCTTTGTCCTACTGTACTGTGCATGCTCATGCCGATGGCTCCTAGTGACTCCTGTATCTAGTGACCCTTTTTCCGTTAAACTCAGCTGACTCATGCTTTTGTTGAGCCATAAAAGTCAAACAAGAAACTCCAGTTTACTGACCAGGTTAAAGTCTTCTTTTCAATCTCAGTTTCTTATTGTTATAGTGCTGTACTGTATGTTCATTTGTTTACTTCAGACACGGTTTACTTCCACTTACCACCCCTGGATGGAGAGATGAAATGTGTCTATGGCGTTTCCTGTTACAGACAGATCGAGGCAAAGGTAAGCGGCAAAGTGCTGCACAGAATGTTGCAGCTCTCGCTAGAGTACTCTGTGTAATTCAGTTCAATTGACATGTATATTGAATGCTGATTTACTTTATGCTATTGATTAGTTATGATGAGCAACAGCACCTCTCAGAAAGTCTTTCCCATCACGTTCCAGGCTCTCAAGGTGCGGCAGGCAGATGTTACCAGGGAAACGGTTCAGAAGAGTGTGTGTGTCCTCAGTCGAGTGGTGAGTCAGCTGACAAACTGCCTCACTACATACCATGGTGATAGAGCTGAATAAAATGTTCTTCATTTAGCTAGCTTTACCTTCTGAATGTCTAATAAAGCTTTTATATTAGCCTTAGGCCAATGACTACTCATAGGTGCCCATAATCAGGCTGTGATTGGCTGTTTCCTCTTAGTTCTCGGGGCTGTGTTCTTCACAGACGACCTGATTGTTGCTCATGATGACAGTATTAAAAGGAAATGTCATGGCCAAAGCGGATGACCTACCTCAGGCATCATTTTTTGGAAATCATAGTTTCCAGTTTGTGAACAACTCTCACATTGTTGAGAGAGGATCTGACAGCATAAATTGAGGAATAGGCCTATTTTAGAAAAGTTCTGATGTAGGGGCGTAATGTACAACTAACTGCATATTACTAAAATCATCTCACTAACAGCTTGAAATAGCAATGTATTACAACAGGATTCCTTTGCTATTTTATTGGACATACAAATTGATTTCACCCTCCAATATGCAGTTGTCATGTAATAAGTCTGTGTCTGACACTGTTGATGCGGACATATACTGTATATGTAAGGGTGAGGCCTTGGGCAGGCTAGCCCCTAGCATGTGTGGCCCACAGGGCAGAAGGAATGCTGGGGATGGCAGAGGAGGAACAGCTGCTATGTGAGACTGCGCTGGGGACAGAGGGGAGTGGTAGACAGAGTGAGGAAAGTGATCCTCCTGCTTGCAAGCTGCTGACTTTTCAGCTCAAGTTCTGGTTTTGTGTTGCTTTTCTCACACGTGTTTCTTTAAAATGTTGACCAATAGCCCTAGGAAACGGAGCTTTAAGCCTACTTTACCTGTTTGACCAGATGGCATTTTAAGGATTGATGTTTTTGTCATGGTTAACCTGCAGGAGAAAATACCTGTCTATGTTCATTTAAAGGGATATTCCACCCTTTTATGAAAATTGGTTACATAGGCCTATGTGGGTTAAAGTGTTTTGCTCCCAGTGCATGCGTTTTCCTACTCTGGCATCCCCAATTTTAGCTTTAGCTTAGCATAGATGCTGAAATGTATGTAATATTGACAAAGAGTTGCTATTTGCTTTTACCTACATATGTAACTTCAGATAATGGGGGATGAATAATCCATTTTCATAAAAAGAAGACTATTCCTTCAAAAGTGAGCATTGTGGTCAGGGCTGGGTTTTTGTGTATGTGTTACAGTGTTGCATACAATAGCATTCAATCCACACAGAATCATGTATTTTGCCTTTCTTGCTCTGTCTCTCTCTTTCTCTCTCCACTAGCCTCTCTATGGCCTGCTCCAGGCTAAGTTACAACTCATCACTCATGCGTACTTTGAAGAGAAAGACTTCTCCCAGATATCCATTTTAAAGGTACTGTTTGCATACACATCTAGATAGCACACATCAAAGCGCTTATTGCTGTACACTTGTTACTTCGCTTGTTTTACAAATACTCTCACTCTCTCTCTCTCTTTCTGTGCAGGAACTCTATGAACATATGAATGGTTCTTTGGGAGGCTCAGCTCTGGATGGGTCACAGGTGTACCTGGGTAAATGTACCACCACCTCCACACCTCCACCTCCACACAGTAGTCTCTCAACTAGTGACAAAGTGCTTGTGTTCTACAGCGGCCTGAGTCAAAGAGTTCAGATAAGCTGCAGGAGATAAGATTGGATAGCACTGTATTCATCCCGTGGGAAATTCAAGCATCCTAACATAACAAGACACACATACCGGTATACATGATAACAATGATCAAAAGATCATTGCAACTTATTATAAGAGAGACTGTTCTAAACAAGTCGTTCAATTAGTGTCATTCCAGGGTTGACAAATGTGGAACTGGTGATATAAAAATGTGCAGAGAGATTAGCCTAGAAATCTATACGTACCCTAGCGGCGGCAAATTAATTTGCTTAGCCTGTACGTCTAGTAGCAAGCCATAGGGATTTTTATTGGATGACGCCGTCGGCGATCTTGTTCGTTCCTGCGATTGGCCATAGGCTATCCTGTTGCGTCCAGAAGTAGTTTGAAAGATAGCAGCGTTGTTCAGCCCACGATTGAGTTCAGTTTATCTCTCGATGCTAAACTATTCATTTCAATGATATAGGATGGCCTGCCAGGCTACAGAGAGATGCTTTGGTCACCAAGTGTCAGTGCCTGTGCAACAACTGTATCAGATACAGGAGAATTAAAAAACATGAATAAATAAAAAATACATTTTATACGCTCAGTTATACTGAGCCATGATTGATAAAGATCTTTTCCTGCTAATTGTTTCCTTGTCAGGGTGCTTTGAGTTTTATTTGGGTGCGTGGGGGGTGGCGGGTGGGGGTGCCCTAGGTGGGGCAGAGAGGGTTTCTGGAGGCCTTTGTTGTAGAGCAGTGAGGGGGAAGGACGAGGGGAGCAGGTGCTAAGAGCAGCTTTCATGTGAGCACAGCCGTGACTGCCATCACTGTAACAGTTGAGAAGTGAGCACAGTTGAGAAGTGTTCACACATTCAAACCCTTCTCTCAGTTGTAAACATTATATTTTTTGTTATAAGAATTCTGTTTTAAACGTAATTAGGCTCAATCCAAATCTATAAATGCTTCATGTTTCATGTTTAGTTAGTCCATTATTTGGAAAAACCAAAACAAAACACGCGTGTGTGTGTGTGTGTGTGTGTGTGTGTGTGTGTGTGTGTGTGTGTGTGTGTGTGTGTGTGTGTGTGTGTGTGTGTGTGTGTGTGTGTGTGTGTGTGTGTGTCCTCCCCTTATGTCATTGCTACAGGATTGTCTCCAAGAGATTTAATATTGCACTTTCGACACAAGGTAGGCTAATCCATTTCATGAAGCTCATGTGTTTTTTGTTTATTTTATTGTCATCTAGCTACTTGTTCAAACCAGGAATTCTGCATGAACCTGTTTAGTTAATCCCACTAGAGTGTCTGTAACAATGTTCATCCTCTTTCCCTGTCATTCAGGTCCTCATTCTTTTCAAGCTCATTCTCCTAGAGAAAAAGGTAAGGCCTTGCACAAGGATTTGCACACTTACAGTTTTTCAAGTATTTCAAGTCTAGACATTTAGAATTACGTCATTTCCGATTTCCTTATATAATCCAACATTTGTTCAGAAGAACTGGAGTTGGTTCTGATGCGCCAGATCCAAATCTCTCAGTTTCCCAGCGACAGCAGCAGCAGCAGCAATTAGCAGGCTGTAAATGAAGGTTGCGCTGTGCTGCTGGGCTGTAGTACAGTAATCACAGACTTCTTGTCTCCTCCTGCAGGTCCTGTTCTATGTGTCTCCAGTCAACAGACTGGTTGGCGCTCTAATGACGGTTCTGTCCCTTTTTCCCGGTAAGCTGGCACACTCCCGGCAATAAAGATGGCACAGCAGACCAAATAGCCCAAATAGAGTTATTGTGGTTGGTTCAGAGCAGTGTGTTTGACATTTAGCTTTGAGAAGATTTGTGAGGAAATTCACACCCGAAACAATAACTCTAAAGATAACTGTGACTGTAATGATATTTTTGTCGACAACGATACATGAAAATGTAGGCCTGTCTTCATGTGAATGAATTATTGGCCAAAATTCCATGGTTTCTCATTAGCTGTGAAGCTTTTATCATAAAAAAAATCGCTCTGAAATTGATTCCAAATGATATTGTTTTACATGTTGTTGCAGTTGAGGTGTGGACACTGTCATTCATATTAATTGAAGTGGTATATGTACTGTAGTTGTAGTTACGTTCCTTTAAACTCAGCGATGTTGTGTGTTGTGCTTCAGGCATGATTGAGCATGGCCTGGCCGACTCGTCTCACTACCGGCCGAAGAGCAGCGTGTCTGAGGAGCTGGCCCCCGTGGTGGAGGAAACGCCCGCGGCGGAGGAGTTTGTCTCCGTGTCGGTCACAGACATCGCTAACGCCACCCGTGAGCTGGAGGGGGCCACCATGGACACCCCAAAAGGCTTGTCTTCCCCCAGCAGCCCCGTCAGGGAGGACCCCCACCTCCTGAAGCCGCCCCAGCGCACCTCGCCTGACTCCTCAGAGAGCGACTGGGAGACGCTGGACCCCAGCGTGCTGGAGGAGGCACAGCAGAAGGAGGAGGCGGAGGAGGACGCTGGAGGGGGGCCGGGGCCGGGGCCAGGGCTGGGTGTCGGGGAGCAGGACTCGGAGGCCTTTGAGCCCAGTGTGCCCATCACAGTGCAGCCCCAGTCCAGCGCAGGCGGGCAGGGCGTCATCACCCAGGGGCTGGTGTCTGGGCTAGAGGAGGACCAGTATGGCCTGCCTCTCGCCATATTCACCAAGGTAACCACAGGGACAGACACTTACTGTACAGTATGTAGTATATTTCTGAAGCCCTCGTATCACTTAAGGATACAGACACACGCAACCATGGCTGTCTACTGTTTCTGAAAAAGTATCTACCTTTTTTGTGAGATGAAATTCAAAAGGTGTATCGACAATTGATTGTGATAACAGCTGCTTTGACATTTCCAACACTGAAAAGGTGTACAGATATATCTTATCTATGAACATATCCAAATTTGATTGTCCCAGCCAATGGAATAGCTCCCCAGCGAGTCTGTTGTGGGTGTCCTGTCTGGGGTCATGTTGCTTACTGTTGAGTGTGCTGTGTGTTGCCAGGGTTACCTGTGCCTGCCGTACATGGCCCTACAGCAGCACCATCTGCTGTCTGATGTGACCGTGCGGGGCTTTGTTGCCGGGGCAACCAACATCCTCTTTCGTCAGCAGAGGCACCTGAGTGATGCCATAGTCGATGTGAGTTCTCTTCTCTTCTCTTCTCTTCTCTTCTCTTCTCTTCTCTTCTCTTCTCTTCTCTTCTCTAGCACTTTTTCAGTGCCAGATGCAAAGACTCAGGTCAGGAGTATTCAATAGATGGGTTTAATCTTGTACAATAGTGCACACCAAAGAAGAAAATATTAGTTTCACATACCAGGGCTTAATTTGCTGATAACGATGGATCTTAGTGGCTATGATTTAACTTTAGTGATGTTACAAAGATTATTTAATTTTCTCTGTGTTGCCCAAATATATTGGTATGAATGCATGAACGCATGTGCATGGCTCTTAAAATGGTCTTAATGAAAGCTGTCCGCCATACTGGCACTGAAAAATCATTTGTATTTCATGCCATTTGTCTTAAACAGCGCAAAGGCTGACTCAGAGCAATTAACAGATTGAACAGAATCTGAGCAGGCCTACAGTCTACACAATTTAGATTCACTTTTTATTGCAATTTCATTGATTGTATACTGATTAAATTGCCTCTGGAATTCACTGGTCACTTATTTACTCACCCATCAGGTTAATGGGCACCAAGGGTCATTTTTCATTGGCTAGCTCCAATTAAACAAGATAGAGCTTAGAGCTTAGTAAGCATAAAATCTGACAGTGTCATCAAAAAAACTCATTCTGTCTTTTCATTGAAGTATTTCAAGGGTCACTAGTTATAACCTGTAAGATTCAGCAGTGTTGAGATAAGGTGTAAGAGTGGGAGCACACATCACACTGTTACAAATAGCTCTGCAGAAGACCGTAGCTTTCCTGCGGCTGTTTGCCACCCACTGATCTGAGATGATGATGATGATGATGATGATGATGATGATGATGATGATGATGACGTGTTCAGGTGGAGGAGGCTCGTATCCAGATCCAGGACCCAGAGCTGCGGCGGCTGCTCAACTTGACCACGGCTGACCTGCGCTTTGCTGACTACCTGGTCAAGCACGTGACGGAGAACCGTGAGGACGTCTTCCTGGACGGCACCGGCTGGGAGGGAGGCGATGAGTGGATCAGAGCTCAGTTCAACCTTTATGTGCTCTCGCTACTCTCCTCCACGCTACAGCAGGGTAAGAACACACACACACACACACACACACACACACACACACACACACACACACACACACACACACACACACACACTTCTGCATCTGTGGTTCACAGCCATCATTACATCACTACAGTTGTGCAGTGCACTACAGCAAGCAGTGCACTACAGCAAGCAACAGTGAAGAGGTTAAACACTTCCTCTTGTTTATCTTGCCTCAGTTCACTATCACTTCATCACCTGCTTGGAACACCCTCCTTGGTTGTTTCATTTCAGTAGGTGGTTCATATTAGTGGTTGTCCCATCTTTCTTATTATTGTAATTTGTAATCCCACCACTAGGTGTCAGTGAAAAGCTTCTTTAGACTAGAGAAATGGAGTTCAGACTACATGCAGCTGGCAACAACTGACTGTGTACTACTCTAATTCAAATTCAGCATTCACAGCTAAAATGACCACTGGAGACGATGATACACAACAAAGTTAAAACGATCTCAACCTTTGAGGTGACAGTGACTCATTTGGTGTGTGTTGAGAGAGTTCCATTGCTGGTAAATTGTCAGGCTCTATCAAACTGATGACAAGGTTTAATCGCAGCTCTCATGATGTGGCTTTAAATGACAACACACACACACACACACACACACACACACACACACACACACACACACACACACAGAGGCCGAGGCTGCAGAGGTGATATTAGGTGTGGCGCACACTGGCACAGAGACGGCAGTGTGCTTGGACATCATTCAGACAGAGAGGCAGGTCACAGTTGTGGAGGGCTGCATTCCAGTGGCCGGATTCAGGAGTCTGCCTATCCCTCTGATCCCCATCCTCTGCCACCTCCATCACCTAACCTATTCTCCAAGCGCCATGTCACATCTCCTCCTCCTGACTTCAGAGCGGGCACGGTCTCTGAGGTGCCACAAACTGTCCAACCACATCTGTCGGCTAAATCTGCCCCTAGATATTGATCCACATCGCTAACTGCGCTAGCTTATTCTTATTCTTTTCACATTAGTTTGTTTTTTTTATTTCATTGATTTTTATCTGTTGAAATTATTTAACTGTAGGCTCTTTGATTTTATCTTTTAATAAGCAATTTCACTACATGTTTTACATCAGCATTTCAACGTGTGACAAATAAAATGAATTGATTATTTTAATTCCTGAGTTGAATAATGTGTGGTGCTCTGCTGTCTACAGATAATGAGAAGCTATTGGCTGATTATGGAGCTCCATTCGTCTCTGCCTGGAGAATCACACACAACTTCAGAGTGTGGTACAGCAACAAGCACCCCTCCATGGCTGAGATTACCCCTGGGTAAGTCACTGGGATGGGAACACTGTGCAACTTTACAGTACTATTTTGCACCAGCCATGCTGGAGATGCATTGAGCATTGAGTAGGAAACCACCTCAAAATAAAAGAAAGCTGATATTGAGGACTCTCTTTCTTCAAGAAAGAAGATAATCTATAGCCTTCAAAATAATCAAACATTTTTGTGGACCTTTTAAATAGCTAGTCCTGTAGTTTTACATCAAAACTACATAGTGTAGCTTTAAGCCTTACAGTATCCTTAACACTGTCTGTGTTTGTTCCCCTCACAGCCACCCTTTCCTTGGGCAGTACAGTGTGGCGGACATGAAGTTGCGTCTCTCACAGTGAGTACCGAACAAGTTAGGAACAGCACAGGTTTACGCAGATGACTAGGATGCAAAATAAAGCTAGTTACAACATCAGCTTTGTGGTCAAATGTTCTACAACGTGGTGTACCGGGCAGGGAGTTGGACTGGGAACCGGAGGGTAGCCGGTGCGATTCCCGGTGTAAAAAGGAGGTTGAGGGGAGTGGTTTTCCAGCACCTTCCCATGTCCAAAACCCACGGATGTGGTGCCCTTGAGTAAGGTTTAAGGGCTGCCCACTGCTCCGAGGGTGGACATCTGAGGGAGTGAAGACTGCTCCCACCCATATTATGTGTGCGTCTGTCTGCGTACATGTGTGTAAACCCCCTGGATGGGTTAAATGCAGAGAGCCTTCTTCTTCGCCTTCTTCTTCTTCTTCGCCTTCGCCAATTAGGTTGGGCAATGGCTGCCTAGAGATTTCCAGAACCTATAACTGCTTAACTTAGCTCTCAGGAGTCAACTATTCCTTCTTTGGACTAGGCAAAAATATAGTCTGTTATTTTGTGTGATTAATCATGATTATCTACACAATTTCATGATTAATTGCAAATACACTTTTTAATCATTTGACAGCCCTAAGTATATTCAACCCTTATATGTGTCTGTTAAGTAGGAGCACTGAGAAACTGCTGCCCCGCTGTGGCAGTGAGGGGAAGTGAAAACTCTCCAGTGGGGACAGGAACAGAATGAGTTTGAATGCAGATCCCAAAGAACTCTCTTGGTTTGACGTTGTTATGAAACATGTCATCATTTCTCCCTGTCCTGTACAACCCATCCATCTTTCTAGAAGGCTCTCCAAGGATTCTAAAAATGTAACCTGCTGTGCGCCTCTTTCTGTGTCAGCATAGTCTGTGTAGAATGTCTAGAGCTGGCTGTCTTCTCACACTTTGAGCCACACACACCAGGCCCTTCCGTCCTTCCAAGCCTCAGAGTCGGCCAGTGCTCAACTTCAGTGTCTCATGACAAGCACTCAATAAGCCTGGACCTCCTTATTCATAGTCAGGTCATTACTGAAGAGTTCTTCTGTCTATGCTTGTTTGCATGTGTGCAAACATGCGTGTGCGTCCGTCGTCTGTGTGTGTGTGTGTGTGTGTGTGTGCGCGTGTTTTTGTTTGTGTGCTTGGTTCCGTTCCAGGAAGTTAAGAGTGGGAAGCTGATCTGAGCTGGTATAGGGTTTCTGACCGTGCCCCATCCTTAAAATGAAAGCTTCTAGGATTACACAGGGCATGTGTGTGTGTGTGCGTGCGCGTGTGTGTGTGCGTGCGCTGATTGGGGTTCATGTGAGGGTGTCTTCATCCGTCCGCATCTATTGATAGCTTTATGGTGAGAACCCCAGCAGGGCTACTTGCTGCTGATATATTGGCCTCTCACTTCCTGTCCAGGCTAGAGTATCAGGCACCCTGTGAACTTTGTCATAATGCCTTGGTAAACAAATAAACACACACACACACACACGTCTGTAGTAGTGTTTAAATATGTAAGAGATTCTGCTGCAGCAGTCAGTCAGTTTCATATGGAGCATTTAATACCACTCTTTTTCTCCTCCTTAAGCCTTGCATCACCAGTAGATGCTCAATCTTGAGCAGGATGATAACTGCCAATGAATGAGGGAATGTTCTCTCTCTCTCTCTCTCTCTCTCTCTCTCTCTCTCTCTCTCTCTCTCTCTCTCTCTCTCTCTCTCTCTCTCTCTCGCTCTCTTTCTTTTTCGTTTTTCTTTTTTTTTGCTTGGGGAGGGTGGTGTGTTTTTACACGCATTGTGTTGGTCTGCATTCAGCCCTAGTCACTTCCCCCATCCCCTCAGTCCCAAGGCAAGTGAGCACTTCCCCTGGCAACTCCAAGCCAAAGAAAAGACAGGAAAAGGCCAGCCTGGCTGTCACTGAATGGGGCTGGACAGCCTGCGAGCAGCGCTGGGTTGGCTTCAGTGGAAAGTCTGTGGCAGTGGATGAGGGTAACAATGCTGGTATTGAGTGTCAAAACAGAGAAGGGTAATTCTGTTCCAAAGGGCCCTCAGATCGCATTTCATAGGCTCCTTGGCCACTGCAGACAGATAGGAGCTAGACCTTTCTACTCCTCCTATTCAAGACCATGGACACGCTAGAGAGTGGACTCTACCTGTTGTCATATAAGTTGTTTGGGCGCAGTGGAGTAATTCAATTCAATGATACTATTTCATATCTATACAGTGACAGTCACAATACCATTATTATATACCATAATTACAACATATTGTCCCACAGCATTATAGAGTAGTCAATCCAGGTGGTTGTCTTAAAGGATAGTTCCGGTCTATGCTGTTCCAAATTATTTTGTTCCAATCGCTAACTAGTGCGTTTAGCTGGCTCGTTCAACAGGGCTATGCTTGAATTCACTCCGGAGCTATCCTTTAACTTTTGGTTGGAAAGCCTAGAACAGGCCTGGGCAAACTAAGGCCCGGGGGCCACATGCGGCCTGCTGAGCTATTTAATCCGGCCCGCGGAGCCTTCCCAAAGTAGAATAATTTATCTTTTAGCCAAGTAAACTTAGATTATAGGCCTAAATTATCAAATTTGTTGTAGTCATGAAATACAAATCCCCCCTTTTAGCCCTGTATGTTAACATGTCCTCGGAAGAAAGTGAGGCTACTGGTTTGAGACTTGCCAATTTACCGGCATGAAATGGTTGACGGTTAACACCATTAGTGAAAATCTAAACGCCAATGTGGCCCTTCGACCAAAATAATTGCCCACCCCTGGCCTAGAAGCAGCCAGACAAAATGTTAAAGGCAGGAAGTGAGATCAGTCATGGGTTTCATTTCTAAACCTACCTTTAAGTTTGTTTGTGAGGCACTGTAGTATGATGGCTGTAGACTACTGAAGTCAACATCAATCATTGGCCACTTACCTTTCCAGTACCTGCTTTTGGTGTTTTATAGACACGTCAGACTATATCATAAGAATGTATAGTCTGAAGACCGCTGATAGACTGTACCTCAATGGAGGGGCGGGTGATTGCGTTGTCTTTCAAACTGCCTCTCCACGTAATAGGCTAGCGTTCCGGCCAGTGGTACCAGCTGGTATATCAAACTTTTCCCGTAGCCCGTCGGTAACACGGCAAAGACATCTTTTTCAGAACTAAAAACTTCAGTGCACTTTCTTCTTTCACTTTCAAAGAAAATGACAAGTACAATTCGTCCAAAACTAAAGCCAAAGACGATTCTGCTCTGGTTTGAGCAGGGCTGTCGTCATCGTACAAAGCCCGCCTTACGATTTCCTGTACACATACCGCGCTGTGATTGGTTATCCGCCGCCAGAGGAAGAATACAACGGGTTTCTATCAGTGGCCTCTAGACGTATCCTCCATGCAAATTCAAATTTGCTACCGCTAGGGGTACGTCTAGAGTTCTAGGCTAGGTGTTTTAGGCCTACTTCATAATTAGGAAGATTCCTTGTATGACATTTCTTTCTTAGACATTTCTTTTATGGCATTTTTATTCCCTAGTCCGAGAGGAGGTTAGGTTTTTGATGTAGCTTGTCAGTTTGTCTGTATACAGGATAAGAAGGAAGAACTCATGAAATGAAAAGTAATTTTGGAGCAGATCGCAATTTGGTTGGGTGCGTGAACTTGACTATCACTGCTGTATTAGTCCTTAGCACAACTCCCTGCTGTCTAGAAATACAACTGCCCATGTGCTTAGCTAATATTTCAGCACTGCAACTTCATCTGTAATTGATGGCACAGAAACTCAAAACCAGGAAGTGGGCATTTAGATATGCAACTCAGTATGTGTGAGTGTGAATGTATTTTGGGACACTTGGCATCGTTGTTTATTCTCTTTCCTGTGTGGTATTCTAGCTCTGTGCAAAATAGCGAGCGCGGGAAAAAGATCGGCAATGCTGTCATGACCACCAGTCGGAGCGTGGTGCAGACCGGGAAAGCTGTAGGTGAGTGGAAAAGAATTGAGTACTGCAGATTCCAACACCTCTCCTTTGTGGATGAATTAGACCATTCCATTGATTACTAACCGTGCAACTTTTGAACTGTATGTTTGCAGCATTCAGTTATCATATGAAGTGTATGTTTGCAGTATTGGATTAGCAAGAGTTGAGCTGCTATGGGAATCCCTCAACTAAGCGTTTGATTATTTCTCTCCCTCAGGTCAGTCTGTGGGGGAAGCCCTGACCAGTGCAAAGTCAGCCATGTCCTCTTGGTTCTCCACCCTGGCCCAGCCAGCTGCAGTGACCTCCCCAACCTGTCCAGAGAGCCATGTGCCCACTGAGTGACCGCCACTCCACCCCATGAACTATGGCCACCTTTCAGCATGGACCTGAACCTGATCCAGGGCCAGTCCAGGGACACTCATCACCCTTCCTGCTAGCCAGCCTTGGATTGCTTAAGACAACTGTAGCTTGGTTCATGGTTCAGGTAGCACTGATGCCCTACCATGAGGGGATTCTTGGGATTCCAACCATGCTACATGCTATCCATGGCTCATTTGAACTTGAGCTTCAGGATGAACTTGATACATCAGGCACTGTCAACCCTGGACTTCATGTTAGAATACCATCTCCACACTAAAGTGTATTTGTATTTCCATTTTCCATTCATTACCACTAACCAGAACTGTCATCTTCCACCAATAGCCATCCTCCCAGTGTCTTAGTTTAGTGTACTGGTCACGCACACTACAGACACAAGACCCTGTCCGTTAAATTTCCCCAATCATCTCCATCTTAATAGACGATTGGAGGCTGATCATAATGGATCCAAATCCAGGTGTTCTTGTACAGTATGTTTCTGTGTGTGTGTGTGTGTGTGTGTGTGTGTGTGTGTGTGTGTGTGTTTTTAGGGTATGGTGGGGATGAGGGGGTTCACTGTTGTAGGCCAGCTATCTTATATTGTATCTTAAAAAGCAAACGGGATTTTTTTTTGCTGCTGAAGATTTTGTCGTTAGTTTTAACTGAGAAATTCCCCTCATCCATGGTCCATACTGTTGTAATGCTAGCTGGGGTCTCCTATCACTATACTCTGGACTCACAGTGTAGAAGTTTCTAAATGGTAGGAGTGACACCAGACTGGATCATGTGCAGTCAAGACTAAATGGACCCTGGCCTGATGCTTGTTGGTTGCCCAAAAGGGGATGGTCATGACACTCAGTGTTTATGGAGCCTCTCCGCGCTGAAGAGGTTGATTTCATTCAATAATGGGAGCTTGGTAGTAGGAAAAGTGTGCTCTCTCCTCTGTCTGTTATGGTTATTCACTCCAGCCTGTCTGTCAGTAGGGCTACTGGAGTCTGCGCTGGGCTGCTAGTCCTGGGGTGCGGACCTTTGGGATGGGGGGGGGGGGACATTGGGTAACATTGAAACGGATGCATTAGTGTCTGCCTGAGGTCAAGCCTTCCCTGTGCTCCCCATAGCCTACTGTAGTTTGGAGACTATACACAACCCTTATACTCTGATGATGAAGGACTGAGCGTAAAACGGCGAACATGTGAAAACTATGTAACCCATTGACCCATTATGTTTGCATTTTTATCTACATTGATATTTAACAAGACACCCATTGAACCTGTAAAATCTGAGAATGCTGATCTTATCTACTTTAAGTTAAATTGAGGATGTTGAGGGTTACTGTTTTCCTTTTCTTTTTTTAAGTAATTTAATTGAAGGCATCCAGTGCTCTCCTACTTTTATCATGTTTTCCCCTGGACCAGGAACAATATCAGTAATGATATTGATTATCTAAGCTGCATTAGCTGTTTTTGCATCTGATGAAAAGTATTTACGTGTGTATGTATAAACTATGAATGTATTTCTTTCCCCACAAAAGCTGTATAATTCTCAACCTATTTTCCTGATGCTTTTGAAGTGTAAAGAGAAAAAAAACAGAATTAAGATAATATTGATGTAATAAACAGGAATTATATTATTCTGATGACATGGTGTTATTTTTCACTGTCCAATCACTCTTTAGATTTAAATACAAGTCATACATAAAGAAAAATAGTAAATAATAGTGCTATTTTTGCCATAGCTGGTTCTTGAGCGTAGGCTGGTGCTGGGCCTGCTTGTCTCTGCTCAAATCTAGGTCATCCTAACAAAAGCTGGGCAGAGGGGGGCTGTTGGGAGACTGAGGCATGACCAGACAAAAACATCTCGCCCACGTGCCACTCAACAACAATGCTCAGCGCACTGGCCACCACTATCAGAGCGGATGAACTAGGCGACCTTAGCCATGACTTTGAGATTAATCGGCCGGAGGGGGTGCCTGGCTGGCTGGTTTTATTGAACGGCTGTTTGTTCTGCTGCCCTCACTGAAACTGAATAGCAAAAACACAGCGTCTTCACCAGGGTCATGGCTTTCAATGGCACTGCCTGAGGTCCTACCAAGTATATCATCCATTAAAGGTAGTGGAAAGGATTTCTTTTGTTGCCTTCAGTAGATCAACAGAATTTTTCATTCCTTGAGCTTGCCAAACTAGCCTAAGGCTAGAACAAACGCAAAAAAAAAAAAAAAAAAAGAGGCGCAAGCCAGTCCCCTATAAGAGATATCAACAAACATCATGAGACAATGAACAGACCACTCACACAAAGGAAGCCACTGGACCAGACAATACTTATGCATGTTTTTTAATAAATTAATGTTCATTCAAAATACAGTGCCAAAGGAACATGATGCAGCTGAACATGCTAGTAAGGTTTGACATGAAGCACCTGTGCTCCTGTTTTACAAAGATAAGAGGAAGCTCCTCTCCGCTCCTCTCCTCTCTCATGACCTAACCTGACCGGACCCCTCCCGCTACTGTTAGTGGTTGCTGGGATGATCTCCGTAGCAACAGCTTTTGGGCATTCCCTCTTCATGACCCAATCAGCAGCAAGATTCCTCAATATTTCACTCAAAAAAAAAACAAAAAAAAAAACAGGGAAATGGATGTCTATACACAATCACACTACAGTAATATCAGATATTAAATAATAAAAAAAGACACTAATACAAAATAGACCTGGTTACTTTCCCCACACTAAAACAGATTTTCTTCTTTGTAACATATGAAAAATATATATATTTTTATATTTATATATATATTTCAGCAGCTTGGAAATAAAAATGCATGAGCCCAAATGTATTTTTGGCTGTTAAACTGAGAAAAGCAGAGAGGTGCGTGTTTGTGTGGAAGAGACCCGCACTTTTTCCCCCAAAGAGGAAAAGAAAAAAAAAAAAAAAAAGTGGGGAGGGAAAAAAAAGTAGAATTCCAGCAAATATATGTTGGGGGAACAAGTGGGAGAGAAGACGAAGAGGAAAAGGAGACGATGGACAGAAAGGTGTGAAGAGCACGGCCTGGGAGCAGGAAAGACAGTAGGGTGACTGGACCAGCAGCCACCTTTCAACAGCCCACCCCCAGACACACTACATCCCCTCACTACACACCTGCAGGCGCGCGCACACACACACACACACACACACACACACACACACACACGGTTAGCATAGGAGCAATTCATCTGCAGCTCAGTGGAGCAGGAGGGAGAAGAGAGGGAGGGAGAAGAGAGGGAGGGAGGGAGGAGAGGTTTTGGTAGAGTTGCCATAAGGGTCATTCAAAGGAGATTTGCCACTAAGTGCATCATTGTCATTCTCATAATCGTCATCATTGTCTTTAGATTAGCACATCAGGAAAAGAGAGGAGCAGACATGTAATAGTGCTTGAAGTAGCAACGGACATAGAAAAGAAAAACAACAGTTTCATTTTCTATCTTTGAGACAACTATTACTTTTAAGGGATAACAAGTTTTGTTTCTTTTTCTCTTTGTTGACTGGAGGCAGGGCTTTGATGATGAAGATGATGATGATGAAATGGACTGAAGTGGTGTGATATGGGAGTTGGTTTACCAGAGCATAGAGGAGGTCAGTTGGACTGAGTTGAGTTGAGCTGGTGGTGGGGATGTGGGGCTGGGCTTTCTCTGCATACGTGGGGCAGATTTAGGGGGATAGGATCCCGTTTTGGTATGCATGTCATCAAAGAGAGGTTTCCTTGTAGAGCACAGCTGAAACGGAAAATGCACCCTGGTTATCAGATGAAAACAGCCTCCCCGCGCTCACTCTCGCACTGCTCCGAGTGCCTCCCCAGAATCCTTTGCTGCGTTCACCTGCCCATGTGTCTGTCTGCTCGCTCCCCCTCTCTCCTCAACCTGAGGCACAGTCCCAACTCGTTGATCACGGTTGAGGAGAGCTTGGGTTTGGTGTCTTGTCTGGGAAGCACGTGGATCAGGGGAGGTGTAGGCTGGAGCTATACGTGTGGCAGCGAGACGATCTCCCCGTCAATCTCGATCTCCTCAGCGCCATCAGGCGAGAACAGATAGGTGGGAGGTTTCCACGGCGACTCCTCCAGGCAGGACGGGTAGAGCTTGCCCACGGCACAGCGGAAGTCCTTGCCTAGGTCCCAGAGCACGCGCTCAGACACAGGCTGCCGCAGGCACCAGCAGTCCCGTTCCCCGTCGTACTGGTAGAGTGCGTACTTGGCGCGGTCGTTGAGGTGAGTCTCGCGCATGAAGATACACAGCTGGTTGAAGAGCACCACGGCGCGGACGCACGGGTCGGAGTAACGTCTGGCGGGGATGCTAGCCGCCGTGCGCCACTCGTTCTTCCCCACGTCGTACACCTCCACCGTGACGGCCGAGCCGTCCAGCGTGCTGGCCTGTGGCCGTGTGCCCGAGTTGCTGACCACGTGCAGGCCGCCCACGTAGAAGATCTGGTCGCCCAGGGCGGCGGCCGAAGCGAAGCAGCGACTGGTGCGACGCGAAGCCATCTCGGCCCAGGCGTCGGCGCGCGGGAAGTAGCAGTAGGTGAGGTCGTGGCTCATGACGTAGATGCGCTCTCGGGCGGCCACCGCCGCGCTCCAGCTCCAGGCGCAGGGCAGCGGGCTCACCATGGTCCACTCGTCTCGCTCGCGGTCGTAGCGCTCCACTGTGCGCCGGTTCAGCTCGCCTCCCACGCTGTCGCCACCGATGGCGTAGATGTGGCCCTCGCAGTAGACCAGCGCGGGCCGCGTGCGAGCACACTGCATTGGCGTCTTGGCCACCCAAGCGTTCTGCTGTGCGTCAAACCAGAAGAAGCTGTCGGTGGCGCGGTAGGCCGCCTGCAGCTTGCCCGCCTTGCCGTGGTGGTGGCTGTGCCCGCTCCCCGCTGCCGCCAGCGGGCTCTTCAGGGGCACCTGGCCCCCGGCGATGTAAACGTCATTGTCCGAGGTCACCAGCGTGCCCACTTTCTGCAGGTCGCCCGGCGGACTGCGCAGCTTGTAGACCTTCTCGGCCTGTGGGCTGTAGCACACCACGGCGTACTGGGAGCCCACCGTCACCTCACTGCTGCTGGGGTGCTCAGCCTCCATGAAGATCAGCATCTCCTCCTTAGTCATGCCCAGCCGAGGCTTGAAGAACTTGGGCATGGACTTGTAGAGGCCCTGGACCACCACCGACTTGTCGTTGGGCGGCAGGCCCTGAAACCAGGCGCGCTGCGTCACCTCGGAGAGTGCGTCGATGCGGATCTGGCTGAGCACCGACGACAGGTGCTGAGAGCGCGCCTCCATGTTGTACTCCAGCCACAGCATGGCTGCCTCCCGCACCGTCTCCTCCTTCTCCACGTTGAGGTTGTCGCTGCTCAGCACGTCCAGAAGCAGCTCATGCGACAGCTGCAGGAAGGCCTCCTGCCGGTAGACCACGGGGAATTTGTGCTCCACCATGCGCTTGGCGCTCTGCTTCAGCTCCATGCAGCTAAACAGGTCGCCGATGCTCAGCATGCGCACGCAGTTGTCGGCGCTGATCTTCTTGACCAGGTAGTCGCGACATTGCAGCAGCACATCCTCCACCTGGGAAAAGTGTCAAACGGAAAGAAAAAGAAAAGGAAAAGGGAGATGGTTATAAATTGGTGCCTTGATTCCCATAGGAATCTCTGGCATTCCCATCAATGTGTGGGGATGTCTGAAGGTCAGTGGCTTAAGAGACTGCCGAGTGGGAGATTGGTGGGAAATCTCCAGCTATGCTTTTCCACAAGCAAGAAAACACAAGCAAGAAAACACACAAACACACTTCTACAAAAATCCACCACATTGAGATGTGATGAAAACTAGATCAGCAAGTAGACATTTGTATGCAGTCAAAAAAAAAAAAAAAAAAAAAAAAAAAAATTCACAAACTGAATCCTAACTAGTATGTTACAGGCGAGATTTTGTGGATTAGCCTGTGTGCGTGTGTGTATGGGTGAGGCCTTGACCAACCTGAAGGAAGCAGGCGGTCTCGTAGAGTGGCTCCACCGTGCTGTCATTGATGGCCAGGTTGCCTGTGTAAGCGTAGGTGATGATGGTCTGCAGAGTACCAGGGTCCACGTTGCGCAGGTGAACATGAGTTTGCTTGCTCTCACTGAGGCCACTCATGAACATAGCTCTGAAACAGACAAACATCACCTCCAAATATCAAACCCAGAACATTTGTAAGAACTTTGTTAAAAACACCCAACTTTATGGTCTCATGGCTACCCTTAATGGGGAGAAATAGAAATGAAATATTAAAGGTAATCAATTTACATTTTAAAGGCCCACCAACCCACCTACCAAGGCCACCAACACCTCACATCCCAATGGCAACAAAACAAGCAGGTGCACTGCTAAGATGCAGGAGAGGCCAGGAGGCCCCAGGATGAAAGGAGCGATGAGAGAGGGAACATAACATAGGCTAACAGCAAAATATCAAGCAAATCAGTCAGTGTAGAGGTTGTTATGGAAAAGAAAAGGGAGTCCCCTAGTCAAGTAGAAGCTGCTATGGAAAGGAAAAGGTGTTCCCAGCCACTATTGCTAACTCCACCTGCAAGAGTAATTTATCTTTTGTAAGAAAATGGTAACCCACCATACTTGGAATGAACAAGCCAACATAAAAAAAGATGTAAAATGAACCACACTATGACCAAAACAGGTGCCTTGCTTCCATTTCTTAACAATTGTATAATTCCAGATCACAATTATGCATCTTAAAGTATAAGTCCAGAGTAAGTTTAAGCAGAGACCTGCTGCACGAGCCTTCTAACAGCAATATATTTCACATGAAATGAAATAATTTCGAGCAGCATGGACCTAACGCGAACGCGAAACACTTTACATTGAGTCAATGTAACCTCAGATCTTACTTTTGGTTTCCAACAGTCAGGTCCCATTGATTCAATGTAAAGTGCCTGTTCGCTTCTGCGTTCGCGTTCGGTCTATGCTGTACCAAATTATTTTGTTCCACTCGCTAACTAGCGCCTTTAGCAAGCTCTTTCAACAGGGCTATGCTTGAATTCACTCCGGTAAATTCCTTTAAGGACATAGAACAAATGCACCCACACCAAAATACTGTCTCAGTTCCCTGACAGACTTACCTGAAGTAGGAACTGCAGGTGGCCAGCACCATTTTGTGGCAGGGGAACTCATTGTCCTCTACCAGCAGAGTGATGTCAGTGAGGAGCTTGTGCTCGTAGAAGAACTTGAGCTGCTCCAGCACGGAGACAGCGTAGTCTGTGTTTACCGGCCGGCGCTCTCCCAGATCCGACATGCTTGCGTCCCATGAGTCGCGCCCCAGCTTCAGGAGTCTAGCGCGTGCCGGACTTAACCGGACCCCAAGCCCAACGGAAAAAAAAGAAATTTAAAAATGGGGAACTGAAATCACGTTGGGGAGGAGGGCTAACACTGCAACTCTATGGGGAGCCACAGTTCATCTAGCAGTTGCAAAAAAATATGCTGGATTTCAAGTGTCCGCTGACAAGAAAGCGTCGATATACGGCAAACTACACTTACTCCCCCAGATTTTTTGCCATTATTATTGCTTTCATCAGAAAGACTGGGATTTGTTCTCTCTTCGAACAAATAACCAGAAAGAAGACCTGGAGTTGCAGTGTCAGCTTTAATGCAGTTTGGCCCGAGAGCAGAGCAGAGGGAGCGGCTAGGTCAGTTCTAATCGATGCAGTAATTCCCTGTCAGAGCAAACTGTCTGGACTGGCTGGCTATCGCACAGGCCTGCTGTCTGCTGTGAAGGTGAGGGGGGCACAGGAGGTAGAGAGGAGGCAAAGGGATGCTGCTACATCAGTGCGTCTCCACATTCAGTATCCTGTGGACAGAAAAGGACATATGGAAAATGACAATTACAAAATTGAACTACTGATATCATCAACTAGTACAAGCATCCTTTGATGTGATTTTCTGCTAGCTTCTGCTTTCTACTTTCAATAGCAAAAAGCAATTATGGAGGATGATTTAATCACTAGCCATTGTGTAGGCCTATACAAAGGCGTAAAAAGAAAACAATGAGCCATTTATTTTAAAATACATAGCCAGGGCAAAAATGAACATGAAAAGATCTTTAAGGTATAGCCTATATATACCACTGCTTCCCTCCTCCTTCCCCTTCCCTTGCCCTCAGTCTGCCTTTCTGTTCCCATCTCCTTCTCACTGTCAACTCAGCACATAACCGGGATCCCTTCCGCATAAGAAAAATGCGCAGTCAACAGTCCTCTGCTGTTGGCAGGTCATCTGCTAGCCCTCCACCCCCTACATCACTGTATCTTGCTGGCTGAGCCTTCAGCCGGTCCACTCTGTCAGCTAGCCAGCATAACTGTGTGTGTAGTAAGTAGAACAATGCGGACTAATGCACAAGCGGAATATTAGGAAAACACTACTAACCTACAAGTCATATTCAGAATCATCCAAGTCTGCTGTTGGAAGGCATTCAATTAAGACCATGTGGGTGCATGCATCCTCTTGAAGTAATGGTCAAACCAGTCACTGTGTCCCAAACAAGTAAAGACACACAGCCAAACACTGACACTAAGCAACATGACAATGGTGCAGCCAACTGTCCAATGAGCTCTTGTAGGTATACAATACCAATTTGGCCTAAGGTAGCCCGACTAGTTAAATGAGAGAATGTGACATGACATGCCATACCAAGCAAATCATTTCCATTGAAATTATATTATAAAACATTCAAAAATATGAGAAATTCAGTACGAAAATGTTTTGTAGGTATTCACTACATACTATTTTTTTCCCGTCCACAAAATAACTTATCACTAAAGAGATCAAAAACCATATAATTCGCTGGCTTCCGGTTATAAATGTTAAGCAACTACCGCCACGAGTCTGTCAATGCGCCCGTCCACATTTCTACAGCATGCGCCAAATATTTCCAATAGACTACGATAGATAACGAATTGTTTTGCTGTGTTATGTTGGCCATAGTGTTCTCGCTTATGGCGTTGTGATACCCGCTAGGTTATTGAAATGATCTTATCTTTGCGGCTATCGGCTGCATCAACTCAAGAAAGCTGGTAGACCGTTAGCTGTACGATGGCTAACGAATGAACTCACAGCACGGCATATGAAATGCCAAATGTTTTCTCACAATGAAAATGGGAGCTAGTGCACGTTATAATGAACACAGATTACAAAGGCAGTCACGACATACCTAAATATGCCGTTCACATCGGTGGCTATGTTTACGCTCAAGCACCGTTGGGAGGCGAGTGGGATGCACGACTCCATTCCCTTTACCGACAGATGTAATTTTAACCAGACAGTTTAGCGTGTTAACGACGATTTAGAAAATCTTGATACGTAAGCTACCAAAATACATGTATTCTGTCAGCTAACTTTAGATCACATGAAGCGAGAAACAACAATTGACCAACAAATCCCAGATAGCTGAAATCAAGTAAGCTAACATTAGCTTTGCCTAGTTAGCAAACATCGCCAAGGATGCCACCTTGTCTAGGAATACAATGTTAATTAATTGGGTATTTTTAATGTATGGCCAATTCTAAGTCTTGCGAAATATTTTTAAAAGAACACAATGTACCAAAAATCAACACAATCGGGAAGCTGCATGCCTAACTCTACCCAGGTTTCCTGAAAACAGTCGTCCCAATACCGCTAGTTAGCCTTCTAGCTAGCCATACAGTGAGTATATCTGCTAAGTAGCTAGCTAGCTAACACTTAACGTTAGCTGGTCACTGCCCCATTTTCACCCACTACCAAAAACATCCTATACCCCCACCCCTTCCACCAAACATGGATTATCGGAAAGGCCTTAGCCAGCTGGCTAGCAATGTATTATTGAATCTATTAACCACAACGTTACCTTTGACTGGTGATTTTTAGATACCCCAATTCATTGATGGGTTTTGCCGGGTGTCGGCCACTATATTTCCACCAAAGCAAGCGTCCAGCTATATTTCAATAGAATAGGATCAACAGAGACAAATCAGCAGATGCGGCGGCTGCTCTTCCCTTCCGGGTCCCCCCCTTCTCGGGCAGACAAGACATACACCCACGCATAAACCTAACCAGCTAATGTTACATCAATAAACTACAACTCGTCAGCTCATTCAGTTAATCTGCTAATAGCACATTTTAGCCGTTTCCTACATAGATCATAAAGCATTCGTGTGTTAGCCGTCATGCTAATTACACAGCTAACGTTAACTTGTAGCGTTATGGAGTGAGGCAAGATTATGCATTAGCATAAGGCTGTTACTAGCCAGCTGTCTACACTTGCGACGATACCGCTGGAGATCGATAGCCACCTTGATAGATAGCCCAGCTAGGTGAAAACCGTTACAATGATGATAGACAAGTGATTCAAGTCATAATAGATATATCAACCTAAAACATTTCCTTTCATTATCTGAAAATATACTGTATCTTACTGTAAGAGATGTTTCCATAAATGATGGTGATCTGATTTCTTCCAGCCGTTAGACAAAGTATGAGCTCCGGAAGCCGAATTTACACAATTACGGCGAGAGGCGACTAGCAGGAAGGCTTTATTAGCCGCGCAAGCGCCTTACAAGATAACTGGGGCTAAACGAGGATACTGGGCATGCGCCCAAGATTTGTTTTCCCATCCGCAGAGATTGCCTGCCCTCTGCTGGAAAAATGCATAAATGTTGTCATTATTTTTGCAAAGACGGACATCTGAATTGTTCAAATGCGTATTTAAATTAATTTGTTTGATAATGAACAGTATACAATGGAAATACCTGTGGCTTAGACCTGAAATAGTTTATTATTCCTATTCTTAAATTAGCGCGAGTCTCGAGCCAGAAGCATCAACTCATCAATCAGCAAACAGGTGATTATTATAAAAGTTCCTGATTGCTGTGGAACATTATTAGAATTTCTCAGACACCTTGTGCTAACCACGACAAGGTGGCAACAGAATTATATTTATGTTTATTTTAATTATATATAAAACCACATTTTTTTCTTAGCTTTTCCCTAACTTCGCAGACTGGTGTCTTTTGTGGATAAACTGAAACATGGACGGTAACGTTATGAGCTTACAACCTGTGTGATTGACGTAGACTAGCCTAAAAAAAATTTTTTTTTAATTCAATTTAAAAAAAGAATCACTGCCAAGGTTTGGTGTAGGCTACCTGCAAGTCAAGTCGACAGACTTAACGTTATCTCAGTTTGCAGCTAGTCTAGATTTATAATTGCTTTTCAACATTTGTTTGCAGAGGCAAATCAGTCGTCACAATCAACGGCAAGTGGTCAGTCGCAGCAACGGCCTGTCAGTCATTCAAGACCATTTTTCTATGTCCAGCCACCATCTCAACCCTATTATACATACCAGCAGTGGCATACAAACAATAACCCTTACAACCATTTCAACTTTCCAGGATCAGGTTTGTTCACTATTTTTGGTTAACCATGAAGTATGGTTGCCTATGGAAGTCATGTTTAGACGATAGCCACGATGATGTTTATGTAGGCCTAAACATTTTGTTGTTATTGCTCTCACCAGGTTTGCCCATTGGACGTCCATACTTCACTCCCTACTCTTATATGCAGTATCCAGGCTATGTCATGCCCCATGCTCCAGTGCATCTCCTTGACTACAGAAGAATGTGTGACCCTCACTTCAACTCCGCTGCATATGATGTTGTCCGACGCCAGCATCACCATGGCAATGTGTCGAGGGAGACCACCTGCTCAGGTGCCCAGACAGACCCCAGTGATGCTTTGAACAAACTGATTGAGTGCCTGGATAAACTCCGTGCAAGCGAGACCTCATCTGAACGGGAGCTAGAACCTGGGGTTGTGTCTCAGGCACCCGGAGGCTGTTCATCAAGAGAAGAGGGGAAAAAAGAAGATTCAGAAGAGGGTCGGAAGCAAGAGCCACACACCCAGACTCACCAAGCTGCTCCTGGGGCCCTGTTCAGTGATGCCACCACAGCTGGATGTGCATTGAATGCAGCTAAACGACAGCGGGAGGGATGGTCAACGGATTCAGATGGAGAGCCACCCCTGGATACTTCTTCTCTTCATGAGAAGCAGGAGATCCTGGGGGAGGATGATGAGGAAAATAACAATGATGTGCATTTTCATCATTGCCATACTGAAAAACAAGATTTGACATCTGACCATCAACAAGATCATTCTGTTTGTTGTGGAGAAGAAAAGAACTCCTCATCTGAAGGGTTTCATTCCCACCATGGCTCCAGCAAAGGGCCTGAGGATGGCACGGCACAAGGCACAGAGGAGACCAAGAGGGTAAGCTCACAGAGTGAGCCAAGGAGGGCCAACAAGGGGTCTGATGAAGCAAATGACCGTGATGACCTTGATTTGCCATACCGGATTGTTCGATTGCCTTTTGGTAAGGTGCTGTCTGCTGGTGCCCTTCAGAAAGACATTCCTGTTAAGGCTCCTCCTTTGCCCCCGCTGTCCCTGGGCAATCCCTTCTATTATAACTACTGTGCTCCACAGTTGGCCCAGGAACGCTTAAGTGTTCTCAGCCCTTCACTGGATGAGCTATCCTCAAGGGATGAGATGTTCTCCACCGACCTTGATGACATGGATCTTTTCCCAGGAAACGTCTACACTGGGGGAAGGCGGCCTGAAAAGACGGCTGTAGAAGTCCAAAAGCCAGTGCTGTCTGAGAGTGGCTCTGTGTGCCTCAGGAAGGCGAACTGCACCATGTGTGGCCTCAGGCTGCCCAAGAGAACAGTCCAAGTAGAGACCTGCAGCACCAGAGCTTATTGCTGTGATGACCATGCTGACCAGCATGATGGTGCCACGTCTGACGATAATAAAGACTGCAAGGCCTGTTTGAGAACTATCAGAAAGAAGCACCTCTCCTGTCGAGCCTTAAAGTGCATATGCCTCCAACAACACACACAACCTAAATCCAGGAGACTGTACTGCAGAGAGAGAACCGATCATCAAGGGCAGTCCGAGTGTCAGGCGTGCGACCATCCCATGCACAAGTGCTGTGAAGAATTGGCTGCTTTAACTGAGCGGAGCCACAGGCATGAATCCAGAGAGGAGCAACATAGACCATACAGGGGTAACCAGTTCATTCAGAAATTTTTGTGAGTTTAATGGTTTAGAAGTTAATTTATTTGAATTACCGATCCTTCTTTGCCATGCTTTTAAAATATAATGCTTAATTATTCCCCCAAATGTAATGTAGGTGTACTCAACATATAACATTTTCAGTTCTCAAAATAATTTTGAAGTTTTGATGTAAATATTTTCATAGAAACCTACAGTATGTTTGTGTGTGTGTGTGTGTGTGTGTGTGTGTGTGTGTGTGTGTGTGTGTGTGTGTGTGTGTGTGTGTGTGTTTTTGTTAAAACAATAAAAACATATTAACAAAAAAGAAACCTATGTTTGGATTCTCCTTCAGAGAAAAAGTGGAGAGAAAGTGAGGGCCTGCAACAAGATTGTCGAGAGTTTGGAGCTGGAAAGGGTTCAATTAAAGCCCCCTGGGTTAAGCCTTTACCACAAAGACAAGGTACATTTTTTTTTTTTCCTGAATTATAAAAAGCTTCCATGTCTTTGGATTTGTGTCTTATATTCCTTTTCATTAAATGTGTTCAAAAATAACTCGGTTATGTTCAGAACTAACATTGTTGAAATACAGTAATTTCCCGCATATAAGCCGCATTGTGTATAGGCCGCAGGACAGTGTTTTATGCAAGTTAAAAAAAAAAAAAGAAGCATATTAACACCATATTTACTGCCCCCCTGTTTTAACCTCATGGCGCAAGAAATTTCGCAAAATCAATGTATAAGCCGCGGCTAATAGTCGGGAAATTACGGTAGCTGTTGGTTGGTGTTACTGGCTATGCACAATGATTAATTCTGAGAGGGTATAAGCAGAGCAGGTCAGTATTCCATGATCTTTGATTAGGCCTAAGCCTTGTCCCAGATTGAAGGAACATTTCAATGAAAATTCCCTTTGAAAAACATCTTACTTGAACTAGAATTAATTTATGCTTCAACTTTAGCAGTGTTGATATAGTTGCGCACATTTCTCCTTCGCTTTCCAAGACAAAATTATTCCCCACGGTTTGATTTACCTTAGGGCTGTTGTGTTTATGTTGTACCCTGTCATTTAGCTCCGAGTTTGTCCTTCTATGAACCAAGCCAACAGCCTTCTTTGTCCATGTACTTCAGTCAGGCTGCAACTGGCTAAGAAACAAAAGTATCAACATTAAATCACTCTTCAGAAGCAACTGCCCATATGGGAAATGTTGTTTTTGTTTATTTGACTCATGAATAATTCAATTAAAAATTTCAGCGAAAAGGGTCCAAAGGAGATTTGTGGCTAATCCACAGCCGTGTCAGAACTCAGAACTCCAAAACCCAGAGGACAATGAAGAAGAGGAAGATGAGGAGGAAGATGATGAGACGGGGGAAATGGAGCTGTCCTAGTTTCGTGGGAATTGGTAAAATAACATAAATATAAAGACAAGTTGATGTTAATTTGTGCAAAGCCAGTAAAAATGTGACTAACCACAATTTTTCTTTACTTTCTTCACATGATCAACTCCTTGCCTCCTCCTCAGGGAGCACGAACACAGGGAGGAGCTTGAGGTCCACATGAATGCACAAAAGATTTAGTGGTAGTGGGTAAATTTAGAGAGAGGGACACCGTGATCACTGACAAATGCACTGATTGTGTTAAAATAATGATAATTATAATAATATTAATAATTTATGATTTTTGAGTTTGTTCATCACTGAAGTGTTATATAAGCAGTATTGCAGTATTTTTATTTTGGTGTATTGTCACTATGACACGACAAGCTTATTTTGTGATGGGTCATCTTCCCCAGCTGTAATGCTCTGCTGTGAAGGTGCCATTAAAATGTTTGCAGTTCTCATGGATTTGAATCTTTAACATTTGTGTATTTATTTTGAAAGTAGGCTATAATCAAACAGTTTACTATAAATGATATGCCTTCCTGGCTCCATGGCTGTAAGAAGATGGGAATCAAATCTGTTGCTCCTGAGTAATGGGACAAATTGTTTAGCTACTGCAAAGATGTTGGTGTATGTGTGACTTGCATTAAATTTGTCACTTGTGTAGAACCTTGCTCTTAAAATGCACAACTCTGTTATTTATGTCTATTAAAGATTTCTATAAGTGGCAAATGGTTAAAATATTCTTTAAAAATATAGTTTAGTGTGTATAATACTTTCCTGTAAACTCTTTGCAGTGACTATACTGAATGGTGCCATTACTGTACTGCATTAGAAGTAGGCCTAGCTGACTTCTCACACCTGCTCAGCCTTCATGACTAAAGTAGAATTCATGATCATCATAACAGGTGTCAGTGGTGCAATTAAATAAATTTGATGTGAACTTGTAGGTCTCCGCAACATTGTGAGGCTATATACAGACATTTTCTTGAAAATCTCCTCAAATGTATGAAAAGATATTTTCAAAAATATCTAAATCTGTGTTTACCAGGCAGCCATAAGAGTAAATGTTAATGTCTAATTTAGTGAGCTATTCATATTTTTATTTGAGATATAGCATTTCTACTGTGTATTTAGTGCATTCCTCTTTTTTAATTTTTATTCTTTTTTATGTTCATTAGAGACTCTCAATCGCACTACTAAAAATAACCAAACATTTCAGAATAAACTGTGTTTGCCAAACATGAGAAACAGTTGAGTTGGAAAATGACCACCACAGCCATTAGCATTCAGCAATTGAGCACTAATTGGTTGTTTGCTAAATCCTGCCTACCCACCACCAGATTGGTTTGATTTGCCAATTTGCCAATTTATCCCAGGGCCAGTCAGCTTCATTCAATTCATTTACCAAGTCTTTAAAGCCAGAGCTATACAAGGGCATTGTTGTTTGTTTTCATAACTTCTGACTATTTGCATTCCAAGTAGGTTTGGTTGAATGTTATTACTTCATCCTTTGCAAAGGTTTCTCTTGTTTTAGCATTATTGAATTTGATGTGTCGGTTGTTTGGTAAATCTAGCACAAGTCACATTTTCATTGTCTTTGGCCCCCTTTTGCAGTCTATTTTGTGTGTGTAGTTGTCGTGCTCTGAGTTGCATTTAGTGTGATCCTAATGAAGTCCTGCTGTGTTTGCTCTCCTCCAGAGACATGGCAGCTCCAGCTCAGCCTGCCCAAGCGCCTCGCCACCCTACCCCTGGGCCTTATGGTGGAGCTCCCCCTGAGGATCCACACCAGCGCACACGGCCCTTTTTCTATGTGCAGCCAGCACAGCCTTACATGCCTTATCAGTGGCCAATGCCCTACCCCCCCTACTGTGGGTTTCCTGGGATGGGTAAGTACAGTAAACATGCTCTTTTTCTGTTTGGTGCCAAACTCTCCTTAACTTTTGAGCATGAGTGAAATGACCAGTCTGTTGTTTTGCCCCACTTGTAATGTGTTTGTACTTCATGCAGGTTATCCTCCCATGATGGTCCCCCCGTTCCCCCCCACTCCATATGTTGATGCCCCAGGCTACATCATGCCTCATAGCCAGTTACACCTGGTGGATTACAGACGCATGATGAACCCTCACATGGCACCAACGGTGGCCTACCAGGCTCGACGCTTCCGCTATCAACACACCACCAACCCACGGGTGATGGTTAGCTCAGAGGTCCAAACCGAACCAACGTCTGGCCAAGGCCACAGCCCCATCCACAGTGCCTCAAACAGGCCAGATGGCCCAACTAATTCTGAGTCTGGCAGGGAGACGTGCTTCACCGGCTCCGGCTCTGCCTCTGCCTCCACGTCCACCACCACATCCTCTGCTTCATCTACCGAGGTGAGGACCCCTGAGCGCCTGGAGCAGGTGGTCATGGCCGCATCACAGCAGCCAACCAGCAGCACCTTTGTTAACTCTGCAACTCCAAGAACCACGGTGATCAAAGACCACATTCTCTTCCAGGCTGAGGAGGTGCAGATCAACTGCAGTGGCACTGTAGCAGATGTGAAGATTGCACGCTGTGAGGAGACAACTAAACTGGTGACCGACACACACGGAGCCTTGCTGCACTGTGACGCTGGAGCCTCATGCTTATCGGAAGTCGGAGCAGCCGAGAATGCAGAGGAACTCAAGGAAGGAGCGGAGCTGAGGATCCCTGTTGTAGGTGAGGCAGCTCCCTCGGAGGAGCCCTACCTTCCACCCTGCCCAGACATTCTCCTGACCGGAGCCTCACCAGCCACTGGCCCCAGTGAGTCCTCCCCTCCAGAAGAGGGAGCTGTGGAGAGGACTGATACTCCAGATACAGATGCTGTCCACCCTACCTTGACTGATCAAGTTGAGACGGTAATCACTGAAGTAGGCTCCTCCGTAGTGGCCTGTGAAGACCTCAAACTGTCCTCTCAAGATGACCTCTGCAAAGATGGCCTGAGAAAGGATGACTATGACCTCTTCCCCAGCAGCAACAACTCACAGTTCAAGATTCTGCATCTGCCATTTGATGTGCAGTTTGGGGAAGTGCAGCACCTGGAGACCTCGGTGTGGTCTGTGGAATCACTGATGCCGTATGTGCCCACCAGCGAGTGGCTCATCCAGAACGGCCTGATGACGCCCCAGAAGGAGGTCCTGAGCCCAGTGATGGAGAACGTCACAAGTCCGACCCTAGAAGCTGAAGCCAAGTCCCTGTCAGAGAGGCAGCAAGCTGCGGCTGAAGCTGGAATTGAACCAGACCCGCACGATTCCATGACTTCTTTGGAGTCCCTGCCTCCTTACCTACCATCTCCTAGTTGGCTGACTGACCTAGGAAATGTCTACGTCTACCACAAGATGCAACCTAATGTCCGGCAACAGCTCGGCCTTCACGGGAACGTCTCTTCAGACAAGACTAATCAGGATCTCATGGCTGGGCAACATGTTACCCAGACCTCTTCAGCTCCTCCTTCCAGACACAGAGAGTACAGCAGACACAAGAAAAGGACTGGAACAGCCAGTGACGTGTCTGATCACGAGTGCCAACCGACGTTATCCCACGGAGTGGGCTTGCTGTCTCCACCCTCTCACCAGGGACGGTGTGTTTGTAACCGCTCCCTCACCAAACGTGGACCAGCTGCATCCACAAGTCCCACTCCCAGTATGAAACGCCACAAGCACCCACAGCCTCAGAGAGATGCAGCCAAATCCCCAGGCTTTGCAACTTGCAAGTGTTTGCATGGTAGTAGGTCCAAATCCTCAACCAAAGGATCTGGCTCCGATGTCTCTGGGCGTTTGAATGACGAGGATGACACGACGGAGGGAGAAGCCTCTGAGAATAGCCTTCGTCCCATGGGGTCTAAGAGGGCCTCAGAGTCCAGGAAGGTCCAGCATGTATGCTGGCATAGTGAAAAGTGCCCCGCAGCTCAGAGGCCTAAACTTCGAGAGCAGAATTGCTCTTGTGATATGCCCAAATGCAACCACCTTTTCTCTGGGCCAAGAGAGGGCAGTGCACATAAGCAACAGGGTGACTCTGGCTGGCATCGAAGTGAGCCAGACCCTGTATTGGCAAGTGGAGAGCAACACAGAGTTGTGGAGCAGAAGGGAGGACCGCAGAAACTCCAGCATGGTATGGAAAACTGCTATGTTTACTTTTGATCTTACCCTGCTTAAATATCACTAACATTAAAGTGTTTGGTAAAATGTCTCTTGCACCCCATAGAGAGGACATGGAGAAGACCATTGGTCTATGATGCAGAAACCTCCAAGAATTTGAACAATCAAAAGAAATCACATTCACAATCACAAGGTAATGTAATTTTCCCCTATCAAAGTGTGCTCAGAACACAACATGCTTCATAATGTGTGTAATTCCTTTTTTTTCTCTCTTTAGGAAGTCACAGAAAATTCACTCGATGCTGATTAACACTATACCACATAAAATGGAGTGAAGGCACATTTTTTAATCACAAGTGTTCATATTTAATTTAATCTCTTTGAAAAGGATCTTTTTCACGACAATTTCACTCACATTTTACAATGAATAAATTAAGCACTTTTTATATACAAAGTATGGTCTCTGCCTCTTCTTTGTAGCTACAGTGTTCTTCGTCGTATCCAATATTCATACGGCCTGGCTTCACGTTTGATGAGTTTGGGTCCTGTTTCTTCTTACTACCATTTCTCAACAGCAGGTGGAAGTGTGGCTACATCTGCCAATGTCCTATTTACATTGCTGTGTATATTTCCTTGAAACATTTGTCTGTATTCATTTTAAACTTGCCTAACTGGTCTACTGTTTAATTTTTTTTTTTTTTTTCATATTTGCATAATGGTGTGACCAACTTAAAAAAACAACAACCAAAAAAACTTGTATTTGTGGTGTGTTTCAGTGTAAGACTGAGGTGCTAATATTTTATTTATTTTATTCATTGTTAAAAGTTGGTGAATAGTGTGTAAGATCTGTAGTTGTGGAAGATTCCACATGCAGTCCTTCATCCACTGAGACTGGAGTCATTCAGTGTGAAGAAGAAGAAATGACAATGAGGCAATTTGGACACAATGCCCTAGAGTAGGTCTGGTAGTGAAGTTTGAAGTTCTATCTGCTGAGTTTGTTTTTGTACACTTGGAGCCAGTGGGGTGACAAGGGAGACCAGCCGTGGTTGAAAGTCTTGCTTGAAAATGAAGTCTGCGTAGTCTTCCTTTTTAAAAGTTTTTGTCAGCAATATGCATTGCTTTCTGTTCAGTCTTTCCCTTACCCATGGGTCCTTGTCCTCTGAATCTGTGGAGTGTTTCACTCAAGCCTGAACTGCCATAATATTCGCTGCTCAGTGCTCTCATGTTACTGTGTGCTAATGAAGAGCAATGTATTTGAGGACAAGCGATGCGCTGAGAGCCGGAGCGCTATGTGAGGAGGGACGAGAGAGACGGCTGGAGGACAGACTGCTGATCAGTCAGCTCTCATGATTTCCCCTTTGATTCGTTTGTCTGTTCCAGAAGAGGGGAATGACTGCTCCTTGTGCCCACAAACCATGACTCCTGTTTGTCCATTTGTCAACTCTCATTTGCTGGATGCACTGACTACTGTGACCCACAGGGCTCCTTTTCAAACAGGCCCAGAGAGAGGCAGAGGAGACAAAGCTTATGTTGCTTGTGGAGAGTTTGAGAGAATAAGCATCTGTTGGGTTTCTTTTGGGCTTCAACTCCAGTCTAAAGAACTGTGTTCATTTTACTCCTAGACATGCTGTGTTTTGCAGATGAGTGTGTGTGTGTGTGTGTGTGTGTGTGTGTGTGTGTGTGTAAATATGGGAGTGGGATAGCCATGCAGAGTGGATCGATCCACAGGAGGTTGAGAGCATCTCTTCACAGGCTTTGGAAATCTCTTCCTCTTCTGTTGAGCTGTCTGTCTGTCTGCTGCATGAGACCCATGCAATGGTCACAAACACAGTAGACACAAATCATCACAGTGGGTGCATGATGGTGAGGAAGGCACTTGCTTTTCAGAAGAATAAATAAGCTCTGGAAAAATATAAAACATGATAAATGTTTTGTTTCAAATGGATATGTTGGGTATGAAACTGTCCCATGACCCTTTGTATGTACACATGAGAGAGTACAGTATATAGTAATACAGTAGCCTATGTCTGTATTATTATTTTTCTGTAGAGGAGACTTCAATGAGCCGTTGTAATCATATTTCTTTGTGACGTAAAGAAACAGGATGATGTTCTGAGTTTTAAGAATGATGGAATGACTGGTGTCTATTACCTTGTGTTCTGTGTACGTCAGGACCTTGTTCATTGTACTATATAACAGGCAAATCCTGGGAATTCACAATAAATGTCTGAAATATGTCATAGTCTTCCTAAGAGATCTGCAACATGTTCAAAATGGAGTGCTGATTTCCTTTGCATATATTGACTGACTGTTTGGGCTACTTACATAATGATCATTTATCTCTGGCCAGACAGTATTTATTTGTCAAATAATCCCATGTGTCCCATGCCCGGTACAAAAATATGAATTTGAAAGAATTATTCCTCACAGTAAAATAAATCCTGAATCAGAGTTAGAGGGAAACAAATCTATGTTTGTGTGTTAGCTTTTGATTAAATCATGCACAGACAATGTCTTGGAAATCCCCTCTTTGTACAAAGTAGCGCTGCAGGATGTGGCCTATGAAATAAGCTCATGTGGGAGTCTTTCCCAGCACAGAATAGACACTATATGCACACCTGCATTTCCTCACAAACTCTACGCCTGGGAAATGAAGTCAGTTTGTAGCCATGGGAAGGAAGTGTGAGCATTGTACAGCATTGTGCTTGTCACTCTGCGTGTTCATTTGGATGTTTATGTGGGGTATATCACATGTTAGGTTAACAATGTAGGCCTAAGCGGTTTCATTGGATGTTACAGTACTTTACATGCCAGTCCCTTTATCGGAGGTAAAGGACAGAAATGGAGAGTGAACATAAAAGCAAGGAATATGTGTTGATGGAAGAAGAATTTCTCACGTATGGATCTTCTCATGAGCACTGGCAACTTTCATCAGCAGGACAAGCGCTGAATCATTTTGGGAGGGGATGCAAACACCATCCAGTTGGCAGCACATTTTCTGACCTCCCTTCCATAGCCTGAGGACAACATTCCCCAATCAGTGCAATCCCCTGCTGTCATAACCACAGCACTCTGCCCCGCAGCCTGTTTGTCTGCCCGCATCCTCTGCTCACCACAGTAGAAATGCCCACCGGTTTGGAGCTGAGCTTATATATATCCCTGCAAAAAACAGCAACAGACATAACCTTTTTACACATACATGTAATAGGCATAAACATGAGCCCTTTACACATAATAACTAGATTGGAATAGACATACATTGCATGCGAATATGCTGTTTAAAAAAATTTAGTTTCTTGGCACACATGCGAAACAAAGAGAATATTTGCGTGGATGTTTGTGCCTCTGTTGGTTTCCAAATGATCATGCAGTCCTCCTTCGGCCCTCCTCTCTATGACCACATGTTCCACCACTATGTGAGGCATCACACAAACTCCTGACTTTGGCTTGTTTTGTCCCCAATCATTTCCGTCCTTATAGAATCCTCCACCACTGTTGACTTTTCAATGCCAAAAGTTGCCCAAACGACCAGGATGCCTGTGTTTTCCAAAGGCATCATTCTCAACTAATTCTGACATCTCAGCCTCAGAAGGTCAAGGCTCCAAAGAGAGACATGAGATTAGACTACCAGCTCCAGTCGGAAATGTCAAGGATATACCAATGGAAGGGGCAGATGGGTGAAGCACTACAGTCTAGAGCAGTAAACTATCCAATTCTTTGAGAGTCCACAAAAGGTCATAAGAGCAACCTTATATGCTATTATGGCATTTGATTAATTCCTCTCCAAGCCAGTGTATCTCATGATAAGAAGCTTTTCAACTTTAACTTTTCACTGCTTTGTTATGAGACTTCGGCTGTTTGAATGCTTGTTATCTGCTACATATTCCCTTCCTTTTTTTTTTTTTTTTTTTTTTACAAAAGGCCGTCTCTTGTGAAACAATGCAACAACAGTTTCATCCAAATCCAGGACGGGCTTTTGAGGTAATTTGGAAGGAATGTGAAGGTCAAGTCCGGCGAATGTAAGAATGTAAATAGTGCCATAACACTCCAGGACTCAAGTTTCTGCTTCCAGATGGGGAGTTGCTTGTCTGCTCCTTCCAAAAGAAGTAAACGAAATAAAGGAGACATCAGTAAATGATTAAACGAAGAATGGAATAAAATAAAGCCAGCACATGCCTTTTTGAGGACCAATCATTTGCCTTTTTTGGGGAGTTTTATCCTGCTGTTCTTTCTCATTGTCAAGATTACATAAGAGATCATACACACCCTCGCCCAAAAACACATTTTCCACATTTCAATTACTGTAACTGTGTTAGGGTCTAGTATTGGATAGTAGCCAACACAAACACACCCAGCCCCCACCCACACACACACACACACACACACACACACACACACACACACACACACACACACACACACACACACACACACACACACACACACACACACACACACACACACACACACACACACACACACGCCACTAGCACATGTAAACAGGGCGGTCTGGAAACCATGATTGCTACCACATGCACATGGCCTCCCTGCCTCTCCAGTTTTAGGGGTATCATTGAGTCTGTGTGTTTGGGCCACAAGATTTTTGTACATTTACTGTAGGCTACATATTGTACATGCAATCACACATCTCGCTAAATGAAGCCAATTATGCCATGAATAGCCCTTTTTAATTACCTCTTCATTACGCTCTGCCTCACAATCTACATAATTGGGATTTGCATTGTGTTGCTCAACTGTTTTGTCAATAAGATGCATACAGATAACCCTGCATGTTTCTATATTGCATTAATTGCAACAAACTAATTGCTACAAAAGTGTCACATTCATTCTGCCCTCGACATTGAGAGGATTGTTTTGAGAGAGGAGCACGGCAGGAAAATCTGAGAAAGGCAGGAATGGTGGGGGAGTGGCAATAGTCATTATGGAAACTATTCAAAGAGGCACCTTTTGGAAGTAAACAGGGAGTGATCAGCTGCAGGGCCTTCACTATGTTAAGCCTATGGGAGTTATCAGAGGTGGCAGTCTGACTTGCAGGGGTTTCTGCAGTTTTTGCTTAATTTCTTGCATAATATATATATTTTTTATTTTAATTAAGTAAAGATGGTTCATATCCAAGAAACCGAAAAAGAGCCAAAATAAAGCCTGAGTGCACATTCTGTGCTGCCACCTAGACAATCCTTGACTTTTATAAATCTGTCCTCTGGCAGCATCTCTGCCTCAGTGATTTCCACAGACCTTGCAGCTCTATCTGGGATTAGCGGATCTCAGAGACCACTTTCAACTGGTGTGCAGTTTGAGGGAGACAGAGAAAAAGACAGAGAGAGAGAGAGAGAGAGAGAGAGAGAGAGAGAGAGAGAGAGAGAGAGAAGGGGGAGTTTGGATGTTTCATAAAGCTGGTGTGAAAATACACATATAGCTAATATGCTTTAGCTGCTTTGCCTGATGATATACTGGTGAACTCCCAAAGCAGTCAGAACCCCCTACCCCAGTGCCTCAGAATTTATTATTTATTTATCATCATAGAGCCACTATAGTCAGGGTTAGACTCCTCATCTAATCTTGACTACTGCGCCTCTATAGACAGTATACTCCTCATCTAACCCTGACTACTGCACCTCTATAGACAGTATAGACTCCTCATCTAACCCTGACTACTGCACCTCTATAGACAGTATAGACTCCTCATCTAACCATACTGCACCTCTATAGACAGTATATTACCTCACTCACGTCAGATGTAGCGCTAACACGCGAACATCTGATAGATCAATGATAGACGAGTTATTTCAGGAGCCAGACAATCTGTGAATCTAACTGGACAAACTAGACTTGTCCATCAATCTTAATTGACTGCTACACTCCATAGCCAATACACACTCGAAATCCAACCGATGACGCTGGTCACGTCTAGTTGGATTGGTATGGATTCAACAACGGTTGCTGCTTTGCTACGTCACACCTTCTACCGCAGCCAGCAGCCCTGATTGGTTCGGTTAGAAAATATTGGGCTTGAAATCGCTCGTGAAGGGCTTCAATCATCAGATTGTTGCGCGGAAGTACCTTAAAGTTACGTAGCTAGCATCATCTGACGTGAGTGAGGTGACAGACAGTATAGACTCCTCATTCTAGCCGTTACTGCACGCTCTATACGACAGTATAGACTCCTCATCTAACCCTGACTACTGCACCTCTATAGATCAGTTATAGACTCCTCATCTAGCCATACTGCACCTCTATAGACAGTATAGACTCTTCATCTAACCCTAACTGCTGTGCCTCTATAGACAGTATAGACTCCTCATCTAACCCTGACTACTGCTCCTCTATAGACAGTATAGACTCCTCATCTAATGTTGACTACTGCTCCTCCATAGACAGTATAGACTCCTCATCTAACCATACTGCACCTCTATAGACAGTATAGACTCCTCATCTAACCCTGACTACTGCACCTCTATAGACAGTATAGACTCCTCATCTAACCCTGACTACTGCCCTCTATAGACAGTATAGACTCCTCATCTAACCATACTGCACCTCTATAGACAGTATAGACTCCTCATCTAACCCTGACTACTGCACCTCTATAGACAGTATAGACTCCTCATCTAACCCTGACTACTGCACCTCTATAGACAGTATAGACTCCTCATCTAACCATACTGCACCTCTATAGACAGTATATTACCTCACTCACGTCAGATGTAGCGCTAACACGCGAACATCTGATGATCAATGATAGACGAGTTATTTCAGGAGCCAGAAATCTTTGAATCTAACTGGACAAACTGCTTGTCCATCAATTTAATTGACGTACACTTCAGCCAATCACATCGAAACCAACCGATGACGCTGGTCACGTTAGTTGGATTGGTTGGATTCAAAACGGTTGCTTCTTTGCTACGTCACACCTTCTACAGCAGCCAGCAGCCCTGATTGGTTCGGTTAGAAAATATTGGGCTTGAAATCGCTCTGAAGGGCTTCAACATCAGATCGTTGCGCGGAAGTACCTTAAAGTTACGTAGCGCATCATCTGACGTGAGTGAGGTAAGACAGTATAGACTCCTCATCTAACCGTACTGCACCTCTATAGACAGTATAGACTCCTCATCTAACCCTGACTACTGCACGTCTATACACAGTATGGACTCCTCATCTAACCATACTGCACCTCTATAGACAGTATAGACTCCTCATCTAACCCTGCACCTCTATAGACAGTATAGACTCCTCATCTAACCCTGACTACTGCACCTCTATAGACAGTATAGACTCCTCATCTAACCATACTGCTCCTCCATAGACAGTATAGACTCCTCATCTAACCCTGACTACTGCACCTCTATAGACAGTATAGACTCCTCATCTAACCATACTGCACCTCTATAGACAGTATAGACTCCTCATCTAACCATACTGCTCCTCTATAGACAGTATATACTCCTCATCTAACCCTGACTACTGCACCTCTATAGACAGTATAGACTCCTCATCTAACCCTGACTACTGCAGCTCTATAGACAGTATAGACTCCTCATCTAACCCTGACTACTGCCCTCTATAGACAGTATAGACTCCTCATCTAACCATACTGCTCCTCTATAGACAGTATAGACTCCTCATCTAACCCTGACTACTGCACCTCTATAGACAGTATAGACTCTTCATCTAACCATACTGCACCTCTATAGACAGTACAGACAGACACCTCTAGACTCCTTATTTACTGTAATTCCACTGCTTTTACAGATGGTGCTATAGGTGTATATTACAGACCTGTCCCATAGAACTGTATACATTTCCAGTTGCTGTTCAGTAAGTTTGACAGTTGACATGCTCATACATGTATTGCACACGGAATGCAATTTGAGTCCGATCAGCCTGACTATTGATCTCCTCCAGTGCAGGCAGTAGGAGTTTATTAGAGAGACAACAGAGAGAGAGAGAGAGAGAGAGAGAGAGAGAGAGAGAGAGAGAGAGAGAGAGAGAGAGAGAGAGAATCTACCTCTGTGCCGTGTGTCTGGTAAGAGAGATATAGCCAAATGTTTGTGTGTGTGTGTGTGTGTGTGTGTGTGTGTGTGTGTGTGTGTGTGTGTGTGTGTGTGTGTGTGTGTGTGTGTTTAGCTGGAGGCTTTACAGCTTTTTAAGAGACCCCTCCAGGGAGATTTAATGAATGTAACCACACACATTTTCTCCTCTCCCGACATGCCCTTCCTGAATACAATGGCATCTGAAGGTGTGTGTCGAACAGGGTAATCTGCAACAGCACACCACAAAACCAAATGCCACAGCCCTGTATTTAAACCACCTCCCTGCTTTGCTCATATTTGAATCTTTTTCTTATTTAGGATTAATTATTAGCTGCAAAATACACAAACAACTTTACACATCACGTGAACAGAATATCATTATAATTTTATTTATCTTTATTATTACATTATTAAAAAAAAAAAAAAATGAATGCTAAATGCTGCAACTGAAGAATTTGGACATCCAAAAACTAATAATTTGATGTTAATTTATGATGATTTAAACAGCTGGCATCTCTGTACCTCAGCTCCCCACCGTACCTCATTGTCATGCGTTCCATGACGTGCAACATACTGACATGCCCTTTTGATAATCATGTCTCTGTGCCAGAAAACCACTTGTCTCATTAAAAGCTATCATTTTCTGTTGCAAAAGGCATATTCTATTAGAGGAAAATGCCACAAGAATGACAGGCTGACAGGGTTGAGCTTGCTGTCAGCTCAGCTGGGAGTGTGGGTGTGTGTTGTCTCCTCTGTGGTCTAGGTGAGGCCAGGTGACACACTTCACTCCTCTGCTCCCAAACAGCCATTAAAAACACACTCCCACATGCAGGTTCATCTCTGACCACTTCTCCTTCACCTCATGTCATCCACCCATTTTCCTCCACAATACATCCAATTATACAGTCACTCCTCCCTCCCTCCCCTCTCCTCTCCGCCACCCCCAAATACGGTCACCTTCCAGCTCACTCTATCGCTGCCTGTGATCTCACCCAGATTGGGGATCTGAAAAGAGATGATATTTTTCTGCCTCTCCTTTTTTACACACACTCTCTCTCTCTCTCTCTCTCTCTCTCTCTCTCTCTCTCTCTCTCTCTCCCTCTCTCTCTCAATACAGGCAAGGAAAAGAAGTCATCTCAGGCAAGATGACAGGTGATAGTTTATCGCAGGGTTTTGATGAGTTGGCACATGTCTTATCATGGTCTAAACATGTGTGTGTGTGTGTGTGTGTGTGTGTGTGTGTGTGTGTGTGTGTGTGTGTGTGTGTGTAGGAAAAATAAATGTCCTTTTACCTCATGAAGACTGGAAGATGATCAGTCTTCCTACCCTGCTTTTAAAAGCGCTATCTCTAGTAGTGCAGGAAAGAGAAGGATAGGAGGGCTTTGAAGGGTCTGGTTTGTTGTGCTGCTTGCATGCACATGCTTGACCGTTTGAAATGCGCCCAAGAAGATGATTTTGGCTCCTAAAGTTTAGCGATGACATGCAGGGCTTTTCTGCCTATGTTCTGTGTGAGGGAGACTGTGGGTGTGCACTGGGCTGTGTGCTGGCTGGTGCGATGCTCCCAGAGGCAGTGAAGAATGGACTGAGGCCAGATGGGAAGAGGACAGAAGCATGAGTGCATGAGTGGGGAGCAGGTCCCTCGGATTTAATGGACGCTCTCCTCTCAGAGCTCATCCTATCCCTCATACGCCACCCCCACTTCCTTCCTGCATCAACACCCGATTTTCTCACATACAAACGACCCCTTGTGCTAAATATAGTTCCCAATTTCCAGATGTCTTAGAGAGTGTTAGTAACAAATTTTTACAATGTCTGTCCATTATTTAAAAAGAGTGTGAGAGATCAGAGACGTATTAGCCTGGCCTTGTCTTCCTACTGTATGTGCTTTTGCTTGATTTTCATCTCCCTCTACAACTCTGTCTGGGATTCCAGCCTTCGCCTCGTTCGCATCGACCACATCGACCCCGAGCCAATTAACGAGCAGAAGGTGGAAGTTGTGAGAGATTACAAGGGGTTTCAGCTGTGTAGTGTAGCTTACTTCACAAATAAGCTGGCGCATAACATGGTGAAACATTGGTGAAATCAGATTCAATCATTTCAAATTTCTACAGTTCTTGTCTCCAGCTTGCAATTTTTTGTCAATAGCTGAGATCCCAGACCATTGTATGAAGCGAAACATAGACCAAGGGGATGGTCATGGCCAGGCTAGAGACGTACAGTATGTAATCCATTGAAAAGCACATAATAGCCAGACGCTGCCTCAGGACATAAGGGGCTTGGAGTCTCATGTAGTGGTCTTTGCCAGGCTCTCATCACGTGCTTCAGCATTACTAGTCAGACATTGTCATACACCACTACACTGGCTTTGCAGTCAGTCGTGCATTCTCTTCCTTCAGACTGTGAAATCAAACTCCCCAAAACACCATCTGCCCTACAAAGCACCAGTCTGGGACCAGCCAAAGGACCAGTCTGTTTCTGGGAGCCTCATTTGTCCATTTGTTCATTCAATCACTCACACACTTTGCCTGGTCTCAGCCTCTGGCTTACAAGGGGCCCCTGTCCAAAACAAGGCCAGTGGCACGCTAAAGCTGTCTGCACATCATAAATCTGCCAATGACATCAATCCTGCCTCTGGGTGATAGATTGCAAGAGTTGACCAAGCACGGCTCAGCCCAACACAACTCATGCTCACTGATGCCTCAGCATACCATTTCTTACCACACACACACACACACACACACACACACACACACACACACACACACACACACACACACACACACACACACACACACACACACACACACACACACCATATCTACTGTACCATACATCTCAGTCATAGCCATCCATTGGCCCTAGCACGCTAACACTGACAGCTATTAGCCGTCCTGTGTAAGAAGTGAGCATACAGCACTAGCAGGAGGTCTTGTTACTTCAGCCTTGCTGTCAGGGCGACTAAGCCACTGCAGGAGCATGGCTAATACTCTTCAATTAGACTGACACTGTGGAAAACACAGACACATTTCAAAGAGAGCAGGAGGGGGTGAGAGAGAGAAAATAGAACGATAGTGAGATAGTCCTAGAGACAAAGAGAGAGAGAGAGAGAGAGAGAGAGAGAGAGAGAGAGAGAGAGAGAGAGAGAGAGAGCTGTGGCAAGCTAGAGAAAACAGAAAGATATACTTGCTCTGTAAGGGCTTCCCAGAGGAAGCAAAGAAGCAGACAGTTTAGGGAGCATGAGTTGTCTCTTCTCATCAGCCTGCCACCCTGTAGTGGGGAATGTGAGGGCTGCCAGTGGCGGAGACAAGAGTCTTTTTGCATCTCATGCCACGCAGAGCCTCTCTCAGACACAGCCACGCTCAGACACAGCCACGCTCAGCGCCTCCGATCCCCTCTGCTAAACACACACAGGTACTGGAGCTGCCATCCTCAAGTTGGATTACTAAAGCTGCCAGCATGTCATTTATTCATGGACGTAAAACTTTACAACACATTTGGCAAAAAGTAAGCTTGTATTTTCAGGATGGAAGAAAAGAAAGCCTTGATGCCATCCCATTTCCTCTTTCGTCTTTGAGTATACAGGACGAGGGCAGCATGGGAATATTTGTAAGAGATCTGCCTCACCTGTCCTCAAACTGTATTCAGTGTCATTATTCAGAGATGGAAAAGCATATTTGCTTGCTATAGAGCTCCCTTAAAGAGTGCTTTCAGCACACAAGTGTAAGAGATGCTATTGTCCTTTGAGAGAGTCTTTTTTTTCAGCGTCTTTAGGCAGGAGAATGCCATAGGCAAAACAGAGTGCAAGAGAGCATGAAATAGAACAGACTTGGAGGAATCATCAATGGCTTTGCATGAGGCCGAAGGCGTCTCTGCAGGACCTCAAACACTTTCATGCCAAAGAACTGAGGTGAACCAAATACTCATCGTCCAAAACAGTGCCTATGGAAACATGAGGGAGAGAGAACAGATCACAAGGTTGAGACGGGCACTTCACTGAGCTGCCTCAAACTCCTAGGCTCAGCTAAAATAAGACACGGGTAGCATACTAAAGTCAAAGCAATGGTGTAACATACTCATGGGCCAAAACTTTCTTACAGTGTTATTTTTCAGAGCAACTAAACTGTGTGCTACTTTCGTTCTGACAGCATTTCTAAGGATAAGAGGTTTCTGTGCCTAATCCCTGGCATTGAAAGCCTGCCGCTATCCACAGACAGTGCTGCTTAGGTTGGGGAATACCACTGCCACTGAAAAGTAGGACAAGTATGCAAATACATACTCATAATGGCAGACAACTAAAAGAGGCATGCATTCAAACACAAGCCAGGACACACTCACCCACACAACACATGCACAGACACACAGACACACACACACACACACAGAGACACACACCACTGAGCTTGTCACGAATGCAGATGTGGAGGTGGTTGCAAATGATTCTGGCAAGGCTGTCATTTTATATCCTGCAGACAAAACATCAGTGGTGTGAGAATAGCTGAAACCTGATATACTCTTTCCAAAATCCAGAATATATTTTGTTGTGCTTACATGCAATGCAAACACATACAAACAGACAGACAGAGAGGCAGGGAGGGAGAGAGAGAGAGAGAGAGAGAGAGAGAGAGAGAGAGAGAGAGAGAGAGAGAGAGAATCTGGTTGCTCCATCACGTGAGGGCTTCCCCGCATACACTGATATGAAACCTCCATACCCTATAGGCAGCTTTGCCTGTTCTATCTCATCAAATCCTCTGTGATCACACACGCTCATCCTCTCTAAGCTCTCCCACACCCAACCAACCCATTTTAGACCTCCTTTCCACACTTTAATGCATTGCCTTGCCTTGCCTTGCCTTGCCACCACATCCAACCCCATAGCACTACTCACACCAACATGGGGTGATTTTAGGCTGCATGTCGAAAATGCATTATTTTATATTATAACAGTGGTTCTGTTATTTTATTTGAATGTGTGTGTGTGTGTGTGTGTGTGTGTGTGTGTGTGTGTGTGTATTCCCTCTGAAATATAAATTCGGATTTAAGTGGCATTGTCATTTATTAAAAGTAAGCAGGTAGGATATTTGTCACAGAGGTGGTCTTGAAGGAGGAGTCCAGAACGCATGAGACACCCACAATTTCAACATATCTTCCTGATAGGTCAAACTGGCTAAGGGGTGGGACGACAATGCAGTTACTTTTAAAATAAGGAAGACAACATAAACAGCGAACCACCTCCCTTGTTGGCAGGACGTGGTCACCAGTGTTGATTTCATTTCATGGTCTCTGAACTCACGCTAGGAACGTTACCCAACGACAATTTAATCGGAACGGTCAAATGTGGATGCCAGTGCTCTTTGTGCGCCAGTGAGCGAGTGAGAGCTATACAGCATTGTGAGTACTCTGTGTTATATTGGAAGTCACGGAAATAGCTTTTTACTTCTCATGAATGTCAGAACGACTATTACAAAGTTGTATGGATAAGTACCAATGAAAAGGCAGTGTGGTTTGCTTCTTTTTGCATTTATATTCTGTCCATTATGTTCCTCGAAATTATTTTTTGTAACATTTGGATATCATCATATGTGTAAGCTAACATTAAATGTAGATTTGCCAAACTTGAAAATGAAAATAATAATCCATAAATAGGCTATGTTTACAGTGATGTTTAACGTTATCCCGTTATAATTTCACCGTTACACCACACATACCTTACTGACTGGATAACACATTCGCACATTTCATTTAAACCTTAGACCCTTTCTTGTCTTTCCGTTAAATCGCTGATGGAGAGAGAAGGTTTGGACAGGCATCTGGTGCTACTCGCCAAGCCATTGTTTGAAGATATAGTGATAATATTGCAAAATTGATTACATGCGCGCAGAACAATGCTTTATTGCACCGCCGCCAGTGCACTCTGTCTTGCTTACGGGGCTGGGTTAACTGTTGCCCTGTTGTTAGAGCCAGCCAGGAGGAGGTAGCCTACTGGTAGCCAGATGCGGAGGATCCTGCCAGTGATGTTCTCTTTGTTCACCAAAAATCCACCCGAAATTCGTTTAAGTTACCCACATCAGGTTTTTTTTTTCTCAATCGTTCCAAACCTGGCGTAAAACAAAACAACGGATTTTGTTGGCTATTTTAAATGCACGTCAATATTAGGCTATACATGATCATCGCAACAACCCGCATGTAATGTTTTGAACTTGTCACAGCCAGAGAGAACATCTATGTGCAGCAATAGAAAAGGCAGGTACATAACGTTATAAATGTCATCAATAATAGCGGTATGTGGGGTCTTGGCAGCTGTCCGGGACAGTTAAGTCCTGTCCCCCACAATCTCAGGCCTCCATGGACCCACTCAACCCGAAGCCCTGCCATTCTGAATGAGCATCTCTGTCTTGTTTATGATGTCTGTGCATGCCTGTGATGCCTGCTCAAGTGACTAGCCCTACATCTCCCAGCTTTATTAAGATTTTGGGGGGTTGTGGGGGCTCATGCTTAAACATCAACTCATTAATCTCTCCTTAATGCTCATCATCAGTCATTATCATTTTATTAATGGATGAGCAAGTGGAACCTCTTGGGGAAAACATTCACAAGGTGATAAGCTATCTGAACCCTCCACACAAGAACTGCATGTTAGTCATCATGTTATGTATACTATCCAAAGGGCTCTCTGTGGTCATCTGTTCAATAAAGGGCTGATGGGTGGTTATGACGAGCCATCCTGAGCCACAGTGCATATTGTCTTGTCTTGTAGTCTTGGCAGTGCACTGCAGACCTGCTGTATTCAACTGTACAATTAAACTATATACTTGTTTTTGTTTA
>JAODXP020000027.1:28517279-28522279 GCA_027497455.2 Sardinella longiceps
AACTGAGCAGTGTCTTTCAACTGAGTGAACATGGGCGACAGGCTAATTAGTGGTGCTTGTGTTGACACGCGTGTGGAAGTGAGTGGCGAGTGGTGAAAGGTGGTCTTCTTTCTGCCAGGTTAATGAAACAGGATAAATGAATGGGCAGCTGGTGTTGCTGCAGCAGTGTTACTGAAGAGGAGTCTGCATACAGTGGGCTGCATACAGTTGAAAATAGTCAAGGGTGTGTCTGATGCGCGTGAAAGCGGATAGGGGAAGCTGAATTCGACAAGGAGGATGTGGGAGGACAGAGTCTGTCTGCTCTAGAGGGAGGACTGGATGAGCTACAGTGCAGCGATGAGGCTTTGTGAGTGTTCTCTCTCTCTCTCTCTCTCTCTCTCTCTCTCTCTCTCTCTCTATCGGCGCCTATCAGCCTTGTGATCGTTGGGGTGAGAAGTCACTGAGCTCTGACATTCACCTCAATCTGACCCGCTTGCCTCTGTGCAGACACCGCTGTCCTGATAACACCATTACTCAGCCATTGGCTTTCAGAAGGAGAGAAGAGGCCCCACTGGTTGCCATTAATCTTTATTATAAGGCGAGATGCAGCATTCCTCTTGAGGACCTACTGGGTCCCCTACAAACAGGCCAAGGATGTTCATGTGGGTCAGAGCAGACGCTGCGTGGGGTTTGCACAAGATGTTTACCAGTAGATGACACTGACTTCCTCAATCTATTTCAACTCGTCAGTTACAACATTCATATGCAGACTTCCTAAGAGATGCATGTTTTTTTGTTTGTTTGTTTTAATCTAGGAATGCCTTTCTAAGCTTTTCCCTCTAATTGAGGAGCCCTTTAACATGTCTTTTGCTGGTATGGATTTTCCATTGTTAAGAGCTGCCTCTACAGACACCTGACCCACTTTTAGAATGAAAGCGTGTCTGACTGTCCTTCTCAGTGGCTCTCCCTACCCTGGGCCATCTAGCATGGGTGCACCCCAGTCACCCTGGCACGGCACCCAGTGTGGCGCTCATGTACACATAATCAGAGCCTCCCAGGCTTTTAGGCCCACAGCCATGGGATGCACCACAACGTTAGCCCCACAAGCGTGTGTGTGTGTGTGTGTGTTTGTGTGTGCGTGTGTGTGCGCACATGCATGCATGCGTGCGTGTGTGTGCGTGTGTGTGTGTGTGTGTGTGTGTGTGTGTGTGTGTGTGTGTGTGTGCGTGTGTGTGTGTGTGTGTGTGTGTGTGTGTGTGTGTGTGTGTGTGTGTGTGTGTGTGCATGCTGAACACTGGAGCTGGAAATTGGTATGTAAATACTCAAGCAGTGTTGTTTTCCCCCTTCTCTGCACCATGCAGGTAATCTCTCTCTCTCTCTCTCTCTCTCTCTCTCTCTCTCTCTCTCTCTCTCTCTCTCTCTCTTGCTGACGTTAGTGTCTCCTCCAGTCTTATTTTACTTTTAGATTTGATATGGGGATTGAATTTGAAAGCTATTTTCCCTCTGTGGAATTGCTGTGATGTGAGCGGTGAGGTCCAGAGACCAGAAGGGCAGTGTGTGTTCTTGCAGCCTCGGCCGGGCCTAATAGCATTTTTATCCAAGGGTGGGGTTGTGGGGTTGGGGGTGGTGGGGTGCGTGCGGGGGATGATTTTTCAAAGAGTGACCCCGTCTGACCCCTGCTGGAAGTTCTGGGGCGGGAGGTTGGCGAGCCGTGCTTGTCACAGCGGTTTCCCTGCTGATGTGAAAACAAAGACTGCATGAGATCACAACCCCCCCTCCCCCCACACACACACACTCATACTCATACCCATCCTCCCCAAACCCCCTCAAACCCGCTCCTGGCTACAGGCGGGGCAGTTTGGAGAGCGCCCACCAAAGACACTCTGGAGGCTGTAATGGGGGACAGCAGCGACTGACTGCAGATATTTCACACTCAAGAGGAAGAAGAGGAGAGGAGGAGGAGGCAAGTGATGGAGGATGGAGTGGAGGATGGAGTGATATTTGAAGAGATGAATGACAAGGCAAAAGAGAGGGGAAGAGATAAGAGGAGAGCTGGGCAATCTGAGGACAGAGGGAGGAAGAGGAGAGGGATGGAGAGGAGGATGGGATGGGATGGGATGGGGCGGGGGGGGGGGGGCGGATTGAGAGCGAGAGGATAAAGGAGTCAGCCAGAGAGAGGGCGAGAGTGAGATGTTTACTTTGGTGCCCCTTCGCACAATTACAGGGAACAGATGGAGGCTCACAGAGCTGAGCAGAGCAGAGCAGAGCAGGCAGTCAGGAGATGGAGACAGGAAGGTAGGAGGGAAGAGAGATGGAGACCCAGGGAGAGGCAGACAGAGATGGAGAGAGCGACAGAGAGGGAGAGAGAGAGGGATGGAAGGAGGGAGAAAAGGAGCGAATTATGTGCCGGCCCCCACCGATTCCCATTTGTCTTTCCATCCTTGGTGCGCAGAGACGGCTCTGTTCTGCTCCGGCGGTGTGGACGTTTACTGGGCAGACTGCCACTAATGCACTGCCTGATGCTCCCCACCTGCGCTTCTGTCATCCTTGGCCCAGCCAGGCCCAGCTTGGCCCGCATCCAGCCCGGCTCCTGACCAGCTCCTGACCGGCTCCGGCTCCCACTGCTGGCTGGCTGGCTGGCTGCTGGGCTCCAGGTGCTGAGGAGTGGACCGCCTCAGCTCGGCACGGACGCCAGCCGTCACCTGCAGCTCTGCATGTCAAACATGGTGCCAACACTCCTCTAGACACGCGTGACGCACAACACACACACACACACATATATATACTAACACACACATACACACACGCGCGTGACTGGTTTCTCATGTCCCGTCATGGCACAGATGTGGGTGTTTTATTGGATTCTAAGATGCTCATATGTGATATGTTTTACTAGTGTTGGTTTGTGTCCAGGTGCAGGTGCACTTAGCATGTTAAATAGATCAAATATCTTCTGAGGCATCGGTCTGGTCATTTCAGTAGCAAAACAACCATGAAACCATGCAGCCGTGCTCAATGGTGGCCTCACTAATGATTTCCTCCTCGCTCACAGACAAGTGTAGCTTATGTCAAGTGGTGCGTCCAACACCATGGACAATGTAGAGGGCTGAATAGACTTGTCACTATTGAACCCAGTGTTGACCTCACAGAGGCCTGTCCAAAGCTAAGCCTCCTCATCTTCTCAATGCAGTGGGTGTCCACACCCAGCCCAGCTGATTAGCACTAAGCAAAGTGGGTGTCGCTATGGCAGCGATTAAGGTTAAGTGCACCTCCTTGCCTGGGGGGAGGTGGACTAACATGGGTGGAGAGTGAAATTGTATGTGTGTGTGTGTGTTTGTGTGTGTGTGTGTGTGTGTGTGTGTGTGTGTGTGTTTCCTGCCTGTGCTAATGCACTATTTTAGCGAGAGGCTGCACGCATGTCCAGCCCCCCTGCTGTGTGTGTTTTTTGGGCTAATTAACTTGGGTGTGAGACCCAGATCAAATGTCCTCCATTTTACATTTATTTGAGGTCATTTATGAGACTGCAGAGTTTTACTCTCTCTCTCTCTCTCTCTCTCTCTCTCTCTCTCTCTCTCTCACGCCCACTCTTCCCTCTGTCCCTTTTCTCTGTGGGGGTATCGGTGGGCTAGGCTCTGATTTACTGGAGGTCATATTCCACTTGGTGTGTGTGGTGAACTTTTCTCGACAGCCACTCGTCTTTGCAATGTCCTTCCAGCATAGGCCTTCTCTGCTTTCAAAACTGTTCTTCCAGGGAAGGAAATGCTGCTAGTTAATGATCCATGGAAACATTTAGAAAATCTCTGTGTTGTGCATGTGGGGGCAGCATAATAGCCATGCTTATCAGTCTCTCATCAGAGCTCACTTCCTGTGTACAGTACCAAACTCCTGGAGTGGAGCAGGTTCCCCACACTTGTGTTTACTCGTGAAGAACAACACTTATATTACATGGAGCTTATCTATGCTCAGAGCACTTGCTTATGAAATATATGTTCTTCAAATAGGGACAGTTTTCCATGGCCTTGTTTGTTGAAAGGACTGTGTAGTGTAGTGTATCAGTTCAGAGGGGTCATTTGTACTACACACGGCCATAAAGGCTGTGGGAATATTTGAGTGCAATTACATTGTGTGGTGATGGAGGTGCACGTGTGGGTACACAAACACACACACACACACTCACACACACTACCGTCTATATATTTCTCTCTCTATTCTGTATTTGTGTAATGTGGTGTGTGTGTGTGTGGTGTGTGTGTGTGCGCATATTGAGTGGCATGCAATCATAAAGTCTGTGTGTGTGTTGAGGGGTGGGCTGGGTAGTGTTTGATGTGTATTAGCTATTGCATGCAGCAGTGTCTGTTTGGCTGTAGTGCATTTCCAATGTGATGTAATTAAGCATTTAAGCCTCAGCAGTTTTGGCCAGGCTAATTAGTTTAGAAAGTGCTGATTTCCCCCGGCGACGGGACCAAGGGTGACAACGAGCCACTCAGTTACTGCTTGGAATCATGGCACTCCTCTCCTCTCCCTCACAGGTGCTCTCTCTCTCTCTCTCTCTCTCTCTCTCTCTCTCTCTCTCTCTCTCTCTCTCTCTCTCTCTCTCAGCATCTCTATCCCTCCTGTCTCTGCATCGTCCTCTGTCTTTCTCTCCTTTTCTCTGTCCCTTGTGCTGCTCTGCTGTGTGTCAACACAGACCCCCCCTCACCTACTGCACACACACAGACACACACACACACACACACACACACACACACACACACACACACACACACACACACACACACACTGCCTGCTGAACAGTGCTCCTGTCACAAGTGTTTGCAGTGTGTGGAGCACATGTCAGTATGGGAGGCTGCCTCCTGCCTAATCCCCAGTTAAAGCAGCATCTGATCATGTCTCCTCTTCCCTCCCTCAGTCCTTCACCAGTCAGCCACTGATCCTACCAGCCACTGCTCTCTCCAGCTCCAGCTCTCACCAGCCACTGCTCTCTCCAGCTCCAGCTCTCACCTGCACCAGTCTCACTGCTA
>JAODXP020000027.1:28524779-28606757 GCA_027497455.2 Sardinella longiceps
CATATAGACTTTGTCTAGGGCCTGCTCTTATGCACACACACACACACACACACACACATGTGGTTTATTATCAGCCAAGGTGCCTTGAAATATGCATCTGTGTAATATTCGCCTTATTCACCCGGAACGTTCTAAAGACGTTGAGGGGTACACTTGAGGGGTACACTCGGCTACACCGTTGCTACACAGCCAGCTGTCATGGCGCCTCACTGTTGTGTGCCGAAATGCACATCCTCAAAGAGGAAAAAATCATACTGTGGGCAGACTTTTCACCGTTTCCCAAAAGAGCAGGCACTTCGGTGGAACTGTTTACTTCCGTACACCTCTTTCGTACACCTCAAGCGTCAAATTACGTCAAAATGGCCGCCAGGTGAATAACGCGAATTGGTCCTCAATGACTTGGTCATTAGTAGGCCTAAGGGTTTCTGCATGAGTGAGGTTGTGAGGAGTGAGGGTTGCTGTGGCAGAAAAGGTAGTTCTACCAGGTGGCCAGGATGAAGTGGGAGATTATAATAGGATAGGATATAATGAACAGACAGTATCAGGAAATGATGGAATAGAAACAGTCTTTGGCATGGTCTCCCATCTGTGGAGAAGGCCTAGGTGATAAGGACAAGAGGAGATGACACATGGCGGTGTGGCTATTGGTAATAGCTAGAATTGTTTAACATGCAGGGAGACATGGCGTGGTTTGAGTTTTATCTAAAAGGGACTTGAAGCTGCTCCTGTTAAGATACTACATAATATCATCATAAACTTTGGTAAATTAAATGACTTGTGTTTCAGTGTCTGGGATGCAGATATGTTTTCTGAGAACCTGGAGTTATTATATTCAATGTTGGAGCTGAAATGAGAGTACCCCCCAACCCCTTTTTTGTCCTGCCTTCTGTGAATAGATACACCACAAGTTCCCTTTTGATTTCTGTCCGTTTTCCCATCAGAGAGAGTGTGTTATTCTACCCCATGCTGTTTGTCACTGAAGCTTTTTTTAATAAATAGTTTTAGATTCGTTTTGGGTGCTGTCTAATGTGTTATGGCAAAGCTTTTCCCTCTCTGTAAAACAGCTAATTACTATGCATGTGCTGCTGTCCAGTGTCTCCTCTGTGCCGTTATGATCCAATCAGAGGTAGTTTAGGCCTTAGATAATGTTGGAAAAATGCGGAAAAGGCTACATAGACTATTCTTATCTAAATGCTTCTAGTAACAAGCGAGCAATGTTTAAAAAGAAAACAATTGCTTCACTATTAATTTGAGGCCAGATATGTTGGTAAAATTTAGGTAAAATCAAAGCTATCAAATCTTCTAATGGCAGTGACACTGTTCAAAGAACACAAAATTGGTTGACTTCATCATTGTGTGTGTAGTAGCCTATTTGGCATACAACATGTTGCCAAAGCAGAAAATTGACTCCAATCAGTGGCTTTACTTTAGATGAACTTGGCAGTGAATCACATTTGGTTGTATTATGATATGTAGCCTAGGTGGTCACTCAGAAAAATCAAACTGCAAGACACAGCTATATGATTAAATATACACCATGTGATATCTCTTCAATAGCACACTAACAGCTCTGTGATTATTTATACAATATGTGATACATTGTATCTCTTTAGTAACTACTACTACTCTGTGATTAAATATACACTATGTGATATCTCTTCTGTGATTATATGCAGTGTTTGATCTCTCTTCAATCCATATGTGCTCATTATGAGCTATGAGCAAAGAGAACAGGTACCTACCCATAGTGCCCTCTATACAGTTAGCTACCCATTATACATTCTAACTGCCTTCATCTTGGACTCACTTTGTGTGTGTGTGTGTGTGTGTGTGTGTGTGTGTGTGTGTGTGTGTGTGTGTGTGTGTGTGTGTGTGTGTGTGTGTGTGTTACTATGACTACCTGGCCACAGTAATCAGTTTGATGCATCCTTTGACACGGTGCATTTGTGGGCTGTAGTTGCCTTGCCCTTGTGCTCATGCAATGCAAAAATAATGGTGCAACGTTGCTTATTTCTTTGAGGTCTGCCATGTCTATGTAGCTCATGCATAGCTTACATATTCTCAGACTCAGCTGGCTCAGGGATATCTGGGCTAATCATTATCTCAGTATTTCACAGCATACAAATCAATACTGACATGACAATCAACAGTGGATTTTTATGTTAATCAAGTAGAGGATTGTGAAGATACATGAAGACCTCTTTGTGAGTCAAAACTGCACTCTGAAGGTTCACTGAACCGTCTCTCTGTGTGCATCTGTCATTAAGCATGAAAAGCTTCTTTCTTCAGACATTCGAAACTATACTGTTTATTTAATCACAGCTTTATGCATTTTTCATCCTGGCTTCTTGTGTGGTTGTTTGCGTTTGCAATTTGAATTTCAGATCAAACTGACTGCACTAAAGCAGAGCGTTTTGAGTCTCCTTTGCTCACCTACTGTGCGTTTGCCCCCCAAAACTAGCTGTCAAAAATGCACCCTTTGATGTTACTCACCTGTCATTTGTTTTGTCGTTTGGGGGGATTGCAAAAAACATGATGCCCTCATGCCATCTATTTTACATGATTTTTTTTTTCTTGGAGTGCATTTTATTTTTGCCGAGTTGTCCAACAGCAGGAGTGTCAGGGGGGAAATCACACATCAAAGGATGTTGAATTGGCAATTCATAGGGAACCGTTTTTTTTATTTTAGAAGAAGGCAGAAAGCATTTGATGACTGTTTTTGGGGAGTTGTAATTGCCAAAGGGTGGTGGAAGGCTTGGCTCTGTGGGCTGGGCTGATCTCATTTACTTTCTCTGCTCGTGCAATAATTCCCCTGTTACCAAAACACTTCACTCCACTTATTTTCAAGATGTTTAGATCTTGTAAGATACTTTAGTAAACTGTGATGAGAGAGATCATTGTGTAATGCAGGTCATAGGAGTCAAGCAACAATACAGTGCTGCCAACCCATACCTGGCTATTACATTCCCTAATTAGTGTGATTAGGCTACTCGTTAAATTGTTTAATGTCTAAATTTTAGTGTAACCTGGTTTATTGCTTATTCATTTTCATTTGGGTTGGAGACGTGTGGAGGTGTGAGAATACTGCATATAGTTGTTTCAAGAATGTTTATGGTGCCCTTCATTGATTGCTTATTTGTAAGAAATCATTTCTATGTAAAACAACACATAAAGCAATAAAGACCTTTTTTATTTCATATGCGCTCTCTCTGTACAGTGTAACACGAGTCGAATATGAATAATATTCTGAGTTTAAAACCTTGTGATATCCAACCTTGAGAGAGTTATATGTAGAGATAGCACAGGCCTCTTGTTGTGGAATTGAAAAGCACTTGGGCAGTTGAGATACTGACAGAGGGTGAGCCAGTCTTGTAGGATTATAGGTGAAGTGTTTCAATGTTTAAAATCAGATAGTATGCATGAATGTGCATTTTTGTGTGTGTGTGTGTGTGTGTGTGTGTGTGTGTGTGTGTGTGTGTGTGTGTGTGTGTGTGTGTGTGTGTGGCATTATATTGTCTAATGTGTATTTGTGTTCCTGTTTGATGGATTCATCTCTGGCTTTGTCTTTGCCTCCCAGTCACAGTCCTCCGCAGGCCTGGACTGTCAATCACCTCATTGATCGGCTTGTGTTTTTACAGCGCTGTGCGATTGTCCCGCCGACACCAGTCACCATGGATTATCTAAGTGTCTGTGTGTCAGGCCCATCTCCAACTCATCTCTCTGCACTGACAGGTGCCTGGCATTCCAGACCATAGTCAGCACACGCACACACACACACACACACACACACACACACACACACACACACACACACACACACACACACATTACACAATGCACATGCTGATGAAGCCAGCCACATTATCAGCACATTGAATGGCCAGGCTGCATCTGATTGTATAAGAGCCTTATCCAGTTTGATTGGGGATATCAGCTGGGTACATGCGCTTGGCTATTTATTTAAAGGCATTGCAGTGGGTGGCGGTGGCAGTGGGTGGTGCTGGAGGGTTGCAGGTTTGAGCTCCTCTTGGCCTCACCAAATCCAGGTGTCCTTAAGCAAGATATTGAACCCCAAATTGTTCCCTGTGAGCAGGTTGCCAATTTGCATGGCAGCCTTGGCCACCGGTAAAAAGGTAAATGTTGTAAAGCATTTTGAGGAGAAAAGTATTATAGGAATGCAGTCCATTTACAGTCACTAATTTTTTTTCTGAAATTCTCACCAATACAGGTGATAATATTGATAATATTAGATAAAATTGATACTATTCTGAGTTATATTGACTGCCAAGGTTATAGTTGTAACCTTTAAGTAAGTTTATCAGTGAGTAAGTTTGGAGCCAAGAGGGTCTTCATTCAGAGCTCCATTCTGAGACATGTAACCATCACGTGACTACAAAGCTGCTAAGTTAACCTAAAACCAGCATGAGTGTTCCCTGGTTTACCTTTAAATGATGTACAATATAGCAATTGTTGTCCTATGAGCATGATCCTGTAGAAAATCTTTTACTTCAACAGTACACAATCATTTGCTACTTTTTGAACTTCTCCCGAAACCTTAATTTTCCGTGTCTGGAGAAAGACAGATAAGCCTGACAGATTTGTAATGTCTCGCCAACTATTTAATTTGGCCAGTTGTTGATGCTGTAATGCTTTCCCCCTAAACTGCCCAATGTTGACCAGTCTTGCCTCTTTAAATAACTTATTCCACTCTCTGCTGTCCGTCCGTCTTCCTTGTTCCTGTCTGCTGCTCACCTGGACTTTAGCCAACCCCATTAATCCCGCACAGTAATTTATTGATTTTGCAATTTTGAAATAAAAGCCTTGAATCCTCAGAAATATTTTTCTGGCTTTTGGTCAGAGAGGAATTCATCTGTTTTGCAGCTCTGAGGATTTGCTTGCCTGTTTTGGGAACTGAAACCCTTTGTGTCCTTGAAAGACGATGTGTGTGTGAAGATGTGTGTGTGTGTGTGGTCAAGCCAAGACTCCACTGAGGCCTGACCAGAATCTCAGTGTTTCAGCCGCTCTGCTATCAAACACATGACACAAGTCTCCTCCTATGCCAGCTCCACGTCTCTTCAAAGGACTAATAATCCTCCTTTAATGTAGTCACCTGTGGACAAGCCCATTGATAGGAAATGGCTGTGTCATCAAAGGCTTGGCCTATTGATTCTGCCCATGTCAACTCTGAGTCACTGCGGTCCGGCCGCCTCCGAACACAGATTAGGCCAGTCTGCTTTAGTAGCCACTTAAAGCGCATGGGAGATAAGAGCCAGATAGCAGACAATTAGCCACAGACACAGAGAGAGAGAGAGAGAGAGAGAGAGAGAGAGAGAGAGAGAGAGAGAGAGAGAGAGAGAGAGAGAGATACAAACAAAGCAATTTTGGGCTCACTTTACACACTGTACTGTAGCAGTGGCTGTATTGCAGGTGTTTGTTGAGAATGTTTGTGCTCTAGTATGATTGTGACTAGTGTGTGTGTGTGTGTGTGTGTGTATGTGTGTGTGTGTGTGTGTGTGTGTGTGTGTATATGTTGTGTGTGTAGCTAAGTGTTCATTGTTGAAAATGTCACCTAGTCCACAAGTGTGTTTGGTGGCTGATTCGGTTTATTTAGTGCTGTCTTGCCAAGAAGCGTTGGTCCTCGGCCTTGCTGTGGAACAACATGCATCCATTTCCTGAATGTTTTGTCCACTGTAAATGTTTGCTTTATTTGGTGCCTGGCAGAGTTGTAGTCTAAACATAGAGATAGCTTTTGGTAAACCACCTGGAACAGCCCAATGCAATTTTTTTTTGCAATTTATTTTGGCTCCATTAGTTTACTTTATCTTTGATAATTTACATAACAAATAAATGGATTTGTTGAATAAATACATATTGTTGCATGTTGCCTACGTAAACATTTTCCAAGGCTACTAGTTTCCCAAGTCCAAGTCCATCCATGTGAGAGAGAGCGAGGTGGAGTAGATGAGGGGGATCGGGGGAGTGCTAGACTGCTAGACTGCCACAGCCTTCTGCTAGAGGCCAGGCTGTGTTGTGACAGATTGACACCCATCAATAATGTCAAGGTGACAGGGAGCTGTTCAGGGCACTGTTTCTGAGAATAGGCCACACACACACACACACACACACACACACACACACACACACACACACACACACACACACACACACACATATTCCCTCTTGATTGTTTCCTCATCTCTAAAGAGGTACACATTGTGGTGTAGGACAATAATGGCCGTTCCTAGGAGTGGCAGCAATGAAGCAATGTGCAGCTCACAAGTGTCTGTGGTGGAAAGGAGATCACTAGGGTGATTATTTTCTATCAGTGTATAAAATCTGTTTGATACCTTTGGTACTTTGTTTGAGATGAGCCTTGTAGAGAAGGGAGAGAACAGTGACCCCACCCGGTCTCGAACCCAGGTCTCCGGGGTGCTAAACGTGCAACTTGACCGCAACGCCAAAGAGCCAGGCTTGTTGGTATGGCAGTCAGAGCGCATACTCAACCGTAGTAACGGTACTCCGTCACAAGCCTGTCTGTATTTAGAACCGATTTGTCATGAATAGTGTAAACTACTGGTCACAGGCCTCCAGCTCTTTCAACTAGTTTTATAGCCTATAACATTAGGGCTTTGTGACTGTGTAGTGACAATGTGTGTGTGTGTGTGTGTGTGTGTGTGTGTGTGTGTGTGTGTGTGTGTGTGTGTGTGTGTGTGTGTTTAGCCCCATTTTCTCACTCCGGTTCTCAAACACTCCCTCTGTGGTTTGTCTGTGTTGATGAGTGTCTCACACAGCCCCAGCCAGGCTGAGATGTCTGCTTGTGTGTGTGAATGAATCTCATCTCTCCTTCACACCCATCTAGTATGATGGACCGTTGCACGCTGTCACTGTGAAGAGAGAAAAAAGTGTTTTGTCAGAACTTCACTCAGATTTGATATCCACCCTGAATGGAATACATTAGCAATAGCTTCCCCCTGCATGTAGACCATAATATGAGGCATTGTGCTGCCATAGCCACACACAGAGGGCAGATCACAGCTTTGTAGGTAAGATGTCATCTCCCCGATCACAGCATATTTCTGCCTTATTCAGTCACTGACCACTTCAACAGCACTCAGTAATGTAACTTAGGGTTAAAAGACAAATTTGGAAACTGCTGCTGTGTATCAATGAGCTGGATGTATGGGTGCGGGTGTGTGTGTGTGTGTGTGTGTGTGTGTGGGGGGGGGGGGGGGGGGGTTTGAGGTCACCTGCTTCATTGGCCATCTGCCTTTTTTCAGGTCGGCCACTGCTCTGTTAGGAGATGTTTGGCAGCAGCAAGATTTCATTTGCGCTCGTTATTTGGCTCAGCTCTCCACTTCACTTTCTCATCCCTCTGTTTTTGCTGTTTGTTCTTCCCTGTTTCCCACTGTCATGCATGTGCATTGTCTTCATCTCCCGTAGTGCTTCACTTCAGTATCTCTTTGTTTGGGGAATGTTGACAGACTCTTGAGGCATGTCTGAGTCTCACAAACACTTAGTGCTGCCTTGTTGCTGTACATGAGCCCATGAGCTAAAGACCCTTCAGCCTTCAGTCTCCACTGCCTCCATCTTTCAGCCTCACCAGTCAGGACGAGTGTGTCATTCATTAGCACTGCTGCGCTGCATGGAGTGCACTGGAGAAGTCAAAGACAGTTCAGTGTAGGGATGTAGCCACTCTAGGATTCAAAGTCAGATTTGGATATGGCTGAATCTTTGACACATGACACATGGTTCTGTATGCTTATTAACTGAATTGAATCAAACGTTTTTAGGAGACTGCACAGGTCACGTCACATTTCCTGCACAGAATTATTTGAGTGGAAATGGAGAAGGAAAGGAAAGAATAATTCCTATGATAAGACAAAGGGGATGGAGCACTATTTTTACATGTTTAGTGTTACAACACAGGCAATGCATACAAAATCAGTGAAATCATCTGACAGCCAATCATGTTGCCGAAGCAGGCTTGAAGGGTGTTCACTGATGCTTGAGTGAGCTGATGATGTCAATGATTTTACTGTAAGATTTACTTTTCACACACATCAGCTAAGAAAGTTTATCAAATAAAAAAAAAAGTTTAGATTTAGACTTAATCCTCTAAGAGGGTCAAGGGGAGGGGTTATGATCTTTAGAAGAGGGCAAGGGAGGGGACTGGGGGCTTTGAGGCTGAATTTTGTTAGAGAATTCGGTATTCACTTTCAGATTCAGCTAAATCTCAGACAGTGGATTCGGAATTCAGCAAAACCTTAAAAATTACGATTCAGGACTTCCCTCAATGTGACTTTGAGCCATAGAGAAAGAGAGGCGGTATTAACAGGTGGAATGGTGATTAAATGAGATGGAATAGTGGTTAAATGCTGTGGTTGTCTGTGAGCGGAGGGGAAAAGATAAAGTAGAGCTTGTGTTAGCTGTGCTTAACTGTCCTTTAAACTCTCATCTTAATACATACCATGTTCTCATTTAGAGAGGACTGAAAATTTTGGAGGATTTATATAACTAATTTATATCTATGTAACTAGTGTGCAACAGACATGTTTGGATTTCAAGAGATAAGTGTTTTTGGTCACAGTCAAACCATTACAGGTGAAATGGTGGTGAAACCTGAGAAGTTAATTAATAAGACCTTGTGGGCTGGGTTCATTGTACCTTTAGAATCTCTCACTGTGTTGCTAAAACAAATGGGAGGGGACACATAGAGTGAACTCATGTGTAGAGACATGTTATTCTGATGAATCCTCTCTCTTTTTGTGATATAAGAGCTGGCGCACTGAAATGAATTAACCTATGTAGTACAAGAAAAATGCAAATTATGGGCCAAGTCTTTTGTCATAGCTGCTGCCAGCATATTCTGTTGCATGTAAAATCATTAGCAGCGCTAAAGCCCCTGTAATAGCAGAGAGGATTCAAGCGGAGCGAGAGGTGTCAACGCTGGTTCAGATCCTGGTTCTATTTTTGCAAGGGGGAGGGGGGAAAAATCCCCCTTTATGCAGACTTAAAGAATGTTTTCTTATTGTGATGTAATGATTTATGCAGACTTAAAGAATCTTTCTTATTGTGATGTAATGCATTTATGCAGACAGGAAGTATTCCAGTTTGCTCCCATTGAAATGTATTATGATGCCTTATCTTGCTCAGTATTCCATGATCTTTGGTAATAGGCATCATTGCTCTAGTGCAGAGAGCAGATCTGGCAGCTGCATGCAGCATGTTTAGGAAAGGTCATAGCGGAGGAGAGGACATGGAAGAGCTACTCTTTTTGCCCTCCTGGAAAAATGTGCAAATATTTGGTGTATTTTTGACATGTGTCACCTTTGCCTTGGGCACCATGAGGTGACATCTGTGCCCCCACACCCCCCCATCCCCACACCCCCGCTCTCTCCTTGCTGGTCTCACTAAGCAGTCAGACTCCCTGTCCTTACTATACTCCCTTACTCTCCACCTATTTCTTTATCGGTGTAAACATGAGACTTCAGCTAAGACGTCATAATTAGCTAATTGCATTTGTGTTATTTGTATGTGTGTTTGTGTGTTTGTTTACAAGAGGATAACATGCATCTGATCAGATTTTACTATGCATATGTTAATAGCACTGATGAATGTTAATGCCATAATTAATAAATGATGATCAAAATAGATTTGTAATTTGGAGTTGCATGAGCAAACACACAGCGCTGAAATAATATTTGGGCAAAATTATTTGAGAGCACGGTGATTAAAAGATTTTTTTTTTTTTTTTGAATTGCATAGCTTTGTGGTTCAGAAAGAGCTTTCATCCTCTCCTCTTCTCAGTAGGAGGTTAATATATCCACATAACATTGGAGAATTAGGGAGAAAATGACTGCAGTGGAGAAAAGCAGAGGCATAGGACACATGAAGGGAAGGATGAGAGACAGCAAGAGGGAGTGAAAGAAGAGAGGGAATGAGGGAGGAAAGCGGGGGAAGAGTGAGGTGGTGTTTTGCCACACAGCATTAATGTCAGATCAAAGCAAACCCTTATCTTAGAAAGGGATTGTAAAGCTACCCTCTGGATGTCTCCACGGCTCTTGATGGGGGAATAGCTTGCTCTCTCTCTCTCTCTCTCTCTCTCTCTCTCTCTCTCTCTCTCTCTCTCTCTCTCTCTCTCTCTCTCTCTCTCTCTCTCTCTCTCTTTCTCATTCACACACACCCTCGCTTTGTGTGTATGTGTGTGTGTTTGAGAGCGAGTGTGTACAGTATGTATGTCTGTCTCTCTCCTTCCTTACCCTCGGAAATCACCAAGGTTTTCCTCCACCCCCCGAGACGCAGGCATGGCAGAGAGGGAAAGTAGGTCACCCAGTGAGTAAGGGGAGTACTGCCTCTGGTCTAAGCGGGGATGTATCATTTAGCCGCAAGCTAAGCGAGGCTGATAAGAGACTGGTGACGCTAACGAGCTGAAATGGCTGCAGTTTAGCGCGGCTTTAGTCAGCTAGCATAAGCCTCTTTGGCCGCTCCACAGAGCAGAGCAGAGCAGACAGGCAATTGGGCAGTCCCTCTGAGGAGGCAGGTGAGTGGGCCGAGCGGAGCCAGACCGAGCCAGGCCAGCCTGCCTGCCTGCACTACGGCTCCCAGCTGCTGCTCTGCCTGCCTCTTGGGCTGAGGACCGAAATCAGAGCTGAAGCAGAAAGGCCTATTAGATGTGTAAGGAGAGACGGCTGAGCAAAGCCCCAGTGCAGTGTGTGTGTGTGTGTGTATGTGTGATCGTGCCCGTGTGCAGACAGGTGCTACGGCCCATTTGTATTCCTTCTGCTTTGTTGATTTAGTCATGCGGCACCTGAACCTGCCATCTCTCCGCATCCCGTCACCAGGCCTGTCTCGTAAGAAACCACAGGAAAAAAATACGCTGTGACATGTGACACCTCTGACGCATCTGTAAACAAAACCTCCCGCTGTACGCAGGTGACCTTCGAATAGAGCACTTTAATTGGCTGTAAATGTTAATTAATGACCTATTCCACATGGTTGACAGCGCAGATAGAGCTCTTCCACAAGGGACGGATTAATAGTGGATGATGGGAAGACTTGGGGAAGCGGAGAGCGAGAGAGAGAGAGAGAGAGAGAGAGAGAGAGGGGGAGTCTTAAGGGAGGCTTTCATGATGACTTTGTGTAATCAGTGTCTCTTCATGTGCTTTTTACAGATGGAGCGCAGAGACACCTGGACTCCTGTGTGACCTCTCCTTGACAAGGACATTAGAACCAGGCTTTGCCACTTTTTATTGCTCTTGGACTTCTGTATGTCCTAGACAAACACATCCTGGCAAGGGTTTGATCCTCAGACTAAGTGGCCAATCAGTCTGCAGGTTTTCCCAGTAAAATAAGGACTTAAGCAAGGTGTCAAGCGGACAGTTGGAAAGCACCAGGATGGAGACGCTGTCCCAGGACTCTATCTTGGAGTGCCAGATCTGCTTCAACTACTACAGCCCGCGGAGACGGCCCAAGCTGCTGGACTGCCACCACACGTGCTGCTCGGTGTGCCTGACTCAGATGAGGGGGGGGCAGCGGGAGGTGCGCTGCCCTTGGTGCCGCCGAGTCACCAAGCTGCCCGCCGGCCTGTCCGTGTCCCAGCTCCCCGACGACCCAGACCTGGTGGCGGTGGTCGCCATCCCACATGCATCCGAGCACACGCCCGTTTTTATCCGGCTGCCCAGCAACGGCTGCTACATGCTGCCCCTGCCCGTGGCCAAGGAGCGCGCCCTTCTCCCAGGGGAGCTGGGCTGCCGACTGCTGCCGGGTGGGGCGATGGGGGGCAAGGGCAGCGGGGTGGCGGTGGTGGCCATGTCTGAGCAGGAGCCTCTGGGCCTGGGGAGCCTGGATGGGCTGGAGGTGGATGAGGAGAGGAGAGGAGGAGGAGCGGTGGGGACAGGTGGAGTAGGGGGCAAAGGCTCCACGTGGTCGGGGGTGTGCACCGTCATCCTGGTGGCCTGCGTGCTCCTCTTCTTGCTGGGCATTGTGCTCCATAACATGTCCTGCATCTCCAAGCGCTTCACTGTCATCTCCTGTGGCTGAACACACATACATAAACACATACACATACACACATATACATACATGTCCATATATATTTTGAGGTCCCCATAAGCACTTACCCACACACACACACACACACACACACACACACACACACACACACACACATGCACAAACAAACAAACAATTACGCACACATTTCTAACATCCTCCATGCTGAGGACTGAATTAAGAAAGGATCTCTGCATATGTATTGCATCTGAGAGTGGAGGATTGTGAACTTTACAAACTGATGGATTGAACGGATGTTACACTTTTGTTTTGGACTGTATGGGACCCTGGAGATATGCAGTTGATACAATGCAATTACTCTTACATCCAAATAAACAAACAAACAAATGCGTGAACACACACACACACACACACACACACACACACACACACACACACACACACACTCATTCTGACACACACAAACACACACAAACAGTTCCACACAACTACATTCCTGTCGTTGAATACTCCAGATGTTTGAGAGCTGATGAAAAGGTTTTGCCCACTGGAGATGAAACAGGCCCTGTCCTGTCTTGTCCCAGGGCCTCCTGGACACAGGCTGGGCAGTGCACTCTATCTGTCTATGTGTGCTCAGTAGGGCATGGCCTGTAGAAGCATTTACAGTATTCTCCTGTTTCTTACTTACTGTTTGGCTCTTTCTCTGTAAGTAAGAACCGTATAATTACGGTATACAGCTCCACCACATAAGACCTACTAGAATCCAGTAGTTAGACCTTGGCCTGGCTTGTTTAGTTGAACGCCAAACAAATTGCGCCCTGTGTTTAGAATGTAGACTTTCTGGCAGTGTAGTCGAGTAGTTTTGATGGGTCCTGTGTCTGATTTCAGTTTATTTACCAAGAAAATATGTTAGCACCACAGGTGTGGACAATGCTTTTGTTCATAATGGCGTACGCAGTGATAACTCAATCTCGGTGTTGTTGTCAAAACGCAAACTAACCAGAACAGGGATATTTATGTATGTTAATCTAATAATATCATACCAGCAACATGTCGTTTTAAAGCACAGGTCTGCTAGCCCAGCGGTAGGGGGCTGGACAGTAATAACACCAATAATGAGTTCTTTAAAGGAGCCCCAGGAGAAACTGCTGTATGTCTTTAATGTTGGTCTTTTAGCTCCTCTTGTTCACCCAAGAAAATACAATGCAGGTGCTGCTTTTAAAAAGGAGGATGTCAGTGTTTGATATGGCCTCCGGCACACACACACACACACACACACACACACACACACACACACACACACACACACATACACACACACTCACAGACACACACACACACACACACACACACACATACACACACACACACACACACACTAATACACACACACACACACACACACACACACACACACACACATACAGATACACACACTCACAAACACACATACACACTTCTTGGACTCATTGATCTGGTGTTGAGTGCAGACTGCGAATCATGTACTAGAGCAATGGAGCGTTCTAATGGGGATCATAGTGTGTGTGTGTGTGTGTGTGTGTGTGTGTGTGTGTGTGAGAGAGAGAGAGAGAGAGAGAGAGAGAGTGATCTTGTTTGTGTGTAGCTGAACTATAGCTACACTGTAATCTCATTGATTTATAATCTGTGCTCGTCTGTAGAGACCTTTGGCTTTTCCCTTTTGTGCCATATTATTTTTCACTTTTTCTCTCCCGTTTCATCTAAGAGTACACACAAACAGGGTGACGAATTTTGTATAGACAACGTGTGGAAAAAAACAAAACAAAACAAAAAAAAAACAAAGATTGTGTTTCACTGTTTGCAATTGTGTTTTTTTATTATTGTTATTATTGCTGATGAAGCAGTATTTTGTCTACAGACTGTGAGAGCGGAATTACTTTTATGTTTTGCCTCCCTGGTCCAAGATTTTGAGGGAACTGTTACAAAACACACATGTTTTCTGTCTGACACACCACATATCTGACAAAAATATTACAACATTTGAGGAACCTGAAACTGTTTTTTAGCGACTCAAAAGAGGAAACAAGAGCTCTGGGGTATAATAGTCTGATCTTCTGGTCCTGAAGGCCCAGCTTTATCATCTTCATCTGAGTCATCATGACATTCATTTGGGCAGATAAGCCACAATGTTGTTCACATAACCAAGCATAATGCTCAAAATCTCCACCCAGCATGTCAGTGTGGGGTAGAAAGTGCATCAGTGAGGTCAAGTACAGTAGGTGAGAACCAGATGAACTGATCAATCCATTGGCTGTCTGAATAGATTGGGGTGCAGTCCAGTGGCAGCCGTGTCTTACAGCCTGATGGCGACCGATGTGACCAATGACACTCTCAGTGATCCACATGTCCAGCCTGCTCCATTTGGGAAGACACTGTAGAGACAGACAGGAGCCATCAACAAACTGGTGTTGATCCATAGCACCTTTTTGTGGCAATATCAATATTGACTGTTAAGTAACTGTTATTCTGTGTGTGTGTGTGTGTGTGTGTGTGTGTGTGTGTGTGTGTGTGTGTGTGTGTGTGTGTGCTTTCCCAGAGTAAATCCTATTCAATGAATTAGGTGAATGGAAAAATATTCTCTGAAGTACAGTTAAGTATGTTCATTTCTGTACACCTATGGGCTTTAGGGTATTTGACGGGCTCATAGAATTGGCTTATTTCTTGAGAAGATTTGAAGAAGTGGGAACATCTAAAAAGCTGAGCTTCTTTTTTCTTCTTCTTTTTCTTTCTTCTTTTCCTTCTCCTAATGGGACTGAAAAAAGCCTCTAACTGAGACAGACCAAGATGCAGGTGCCTAGGACATTAGTATATTGTTACTGCAGTCACATCATTCGCCAAATTGTATTTTTTCTTTTCTTAACACCAACATAAAATGCTACTGTAATGGTCTGTTGAGACTCTGGTTAACACAATATACTACCTGTGTGTGTATGAAAGTAAGAAAGACATTTTAATGACTAATGTGTGTGTGTGCGTGTATGTGTGTCTGTGTGTATGCGTGTCTATTATGTTGTACAGTACCTCTGTTGTGATGTTTGTTCACGTCTGAAGGTTTATTATTAAATAATACTTTGAATCAAGGTCTATGTCTGTGTATTTTTACCACACTATAATCACAATATAATAACAATGTAGTCTTTAACAAGGCCTAAGAAAAACTGAGTGTTCACATGTGCAATTTTATATGCAATGCAATTTTTAACATAATAAACATTATTTTAAAAAAAAAATTGTGAGATTTTCCAAGTTCATGACTTCTATCGACTCATATCCTACTCAAGAAACATCCTGTTAGTCATTCATTCAGTACATCTACATCAGTACATGTGTACTGTATCTTCATGAAAACTTGATATTTCTTTTTAAAACAATCATACAACAACCAGTGGTTATAATTTCTTTATTTGTAAAAAGCCACTGGATGTCAGAAAATCAATCTGTTATATAACAGTAACTTAAGACAACTCATCAGCATTATCTCAAACAGACAGCTTCTTCTCTTTCAATTACTGTTGTTGCAGCAAATAGCCTCAGTGAGCAATGCAGTGTGTCTCTTCCCATCTCTTAAAATGCCATGCAGTGCTGTTGTAGTCCTTCCTCCACAGTAAACAAGAGAGCCAAGCACGCTCTCATTTCCCACTGCCTTGTCACACAGAGCTGAGCTGAGCGGAGCGGAGCTGCTGCATGGCCGGCTTCTCTAAGTGCTTGTGCTTGGGTAACCCTGGTAACAAACCCCAGAGGAGGAAGGTTTGTGTTCCTGTGAGGTGAGACAGTGATTTAAAACACACACAAACACTGTCTCACACACACATTTCCTGTTTGAGTGCCTCTGTAATGTGACTTTCACAAGTCAGTGAGGTGTGTCCGAGGCGTGCAATGAGCTCTGTATAGGACACATCTGTAGCAGAGCTGTTTGGGACTGAGCCCACAAAAGGCCCAAGATGGAGTATATGCAGTGGAGGGGAAGGGAGAGGCCATGGGAAGATGGATGGCCTATCATCATCACCGGAGATGGACTTCTTCCCTCATGCGCTCCACACACACACACACACACACACACACACACACACACACACACACACACACACACACACACACACATACACAGGAAAGTGACAACAAGGTTGCAGGTTTGTGTGTTGACTGGAATTGTCTTTAGCGATGACTGAATCCATTATGACTTCAGAGCAGTAGCAGTATGCCCATTCAACCTTGAGAACTGAGGGCTCAAAACATAAAGGGCTGATGTAGTTATTTTTTTGTTTATTTCTTTTTAAATATAGGCAATTCCAGCGTTATGGATGTGACATTTGCATGCATGATGATAAAAATGCTACATAACCTCTGCAAGGCAAACACCAAAACATGATATCATGATTTACATCATAAGAATATGAGCCTGTCAATTTGCGTTATGGATGTGATAAGAAATGGACAAGCTTTAATGGAGTTTTCCAATGAAGTCTGTGAAGTTTACACAGGAACATAAATATTATCTAACTAAGTGAACACAGAAATTTTAAATAATTGGTTTTGATTGGGGTTATTTTGGAAAACTGACGTTATGGATGTGCCATTTGTGTTATGGATGTGACACGTCTGAAATAGCCCTACACAAAAGAAGTGTATGGTGAATTTTAACCTGTACTGACTGAAATAGTAATATAAAATATACTGTAGAAAATAACTGATAGCATTGTGTCTTTGTGTGTGTTATCACCCACTGCATGCATTTCTCTCCTGTGGAACAAGTGGTTTTACCCGTAGCAAGGTGTAGCCGGGGTCATTCCGCACCTCACATGAGTCTTGAACCCACCACCCCGTCAACTAACAAACCCACGGCAAGAGTCAAACATTCTAACCACTGAGCTGAAAAGCCCCAGCATCCAACTGAGCTTAGAAGCATTCTTGAAGGAAAGGGGATGTGAGGCTTAACACATACTGCCACCAGCTAGCCAAGCTAGTTGGCAACCATTACAAAAGCATGGAATGAATCATGAATGTCATGTTAGGTGATCAGGGGGATTCAAATGCAGCAATAAATACACACAGAGGATTATGTATGTGTGTCTATAGCAGGTACGCTCTAGTCAGTGTTGATTTATGTCTTCACCAGATAAGCTCTAGGCAGTGTCGATGTGTGTCTTCACCAGGTAAGCTCTAGGCAGTGTCGATGTGTGTCTTCACCAGGTAAGCTCTAGGCAGTGTCTATGTGTGTCTTCACCAGGTAAGCTCTAGGCAGTGTCTATGTGTGTCTTCAGCAGGTAAGCTCTTGGCAGTGTTGATGTCTGCTGTTGGACAGTGAGGCACTTGCTTTCCCAGCAGTGTTAGGCAAGGGCTACTAGCTGGAGGCTATGGGGGCTGAACATCAGTTGCATTTGGACAGGATCAGGTTTGCTGGTGAATACCAATCTTTAGCAGTGGGCTTATCATCCCTCCTCAGGAGCACAGCTCCTTTGCTAATTGTCTAAAAGGTCAGGGCCTGCTCACTGGTGGATTACCTTTTCTGATTGTCACAATTTGGTATTCAGGGTCTGATTTCATGACTTTCTGATGAATTCAGCAGCATTTATGAAACAATTATTTCCTGCATAATATTATGGGGGGAAACGGAATATATTGAAGAATTAACTTGGATTTACAATAACTAACAGAATTAATTGCTGACCAGCTCATGCTGAGGCCAGTACTAATTATTCAAAAAGAGACGAGCAAAATTTAATTGCACTGCATCCATTATAGGACAGCTTTGGTCACCACAGAGACAGGATTCCATTAGAGATACCTTTAATGAGGGGGCCAGCCATTGCATTCAAATGAACACAACAACTGAAGGAAGAATTCTTTCAGGAATATCAGTGTCAAAAGACCAGACACGTGTAATAAAGGTGAGCTTTTTCTTTCAGAAAAGTTTACTGTGTACTGTTTACTATGTCAGATCCATTGTGTGTGTGTGTGTGTGTGTGTGTGTGTGTGTGTGTGTGTGTGTGTGTGTGTGTGTGTGTGTGTGTGTGTGTGTGTGTGTGTGTGTGTGTGTGTGTGTGTGTGTGTGTGTGTGTGTGTGTGTGTGTGTGTGTGCCAGAGAGAGTTTGTGCTTGGATAGGCCAACATTTACACATACAAAAACCTGCAAGAGATGCATTTTGTCACTTCAACCCACTTACTGCAAGATCATTATTAGCATGTAGTGTGTAGATATAAGGTTTTAATCTTCCTGACACTCCTGTCTGCTTCTACAGCCCCCCCCCCCCTCCTCCTCTCCCCATTCCTGGCGGGTGCACTTCCCCTCCCTCTTGGCTCCCTATGCCCTTCCCTTCCCTCAGCAGGGTGTGGAATTCCCCCGCTGCTCCTGACGGTGGCACATATTCCCTCAGTAATTACTTCTTAAGTGTTTAATCTCACTGTGTGAAACTGGCCTCATTTTCACTTCACTGATGACAAGGTCTCTCTCTCTCTCTCTCTCTCTCTCTCTCTCTCTCTCTCTCTCTCTCTCTCTCTCTCTCTCTCTCTCTCCCTCCCAATTCTCCAAGTGTTTTTTGTCCCTCATTCCTACAGGAGGAGTTGAGGCCGTAGGTTGAATGCTTGTTTAAAGGGAGTTAATTAAAGTGTCTTTTCATGAAAGCCAAATCTAATCACCTTTTGATATCTGCATGCTCTCACATTTCAAACCGTGGTTTATGTGGATGTGTGTGAGTCTGTCCTACAGGGACCACACTTAGAAAATACAGTACATCCTCCACTTTCCTCTCTTTGTTTAGGTTGCATTACACAGATTTACACAGCTCACTCCCTGCTATCATAGCCTATCACATTGCTTACATATTTGAGATGTTTTTCACTCACACACATACTGTACTCTCTCTCTCTGTCTCTCTCTCTCTCTCTCTCTCTCTCTCTCTCTCTCTCTCTCTCTCACACACACACACACACACACACACACACACACACACACACATTCCCTACTACATACTCGACTACTGACATGGCTCTGAGATACGAGTCAGAGGATCTGCTCGTGGGTCAATATCATATTTCCCTGCAGGTGAGACTATATGGGCACTTAGGAGTGGGATCTTCAATAGCATGGACAGCATGATGCCAGAAAAAGAAAAGCCCTGAATCCATTCATTATGATAAACTAACTAATTTGCTACCCTGAAAGACAAAGTAAGATATTTGTAACGTTCTCCAGTTTTTCTTGGTAACTTGTGTCTGGCAAACAAGCCAGACTAAGTCTGGCACCAATTATGTTTTGTTGTTGCCTGCCTGTGTTTAATGGCTGCAGATTTTCCACAAGCACTTGAGGGGGGGGTTTGGTACTTTTGTTCATGTTCTGATCGCAGGAACCGCCCCTACCGGACCTCCTCCAGAGCGACAAAACAAAGTTTATTTATACAACACTTTTCATACAGAGGTTGCAGTTCATAGTGAAAGCATATGGCAGGATGAAAAGGAACAGCACACATACATGACAGCACACTCAAACAAGCACACACACACACACATGGTCAGGGTAATGAATACTTTGTGAACAGCAATTTATGACAGCTTCTATGAATGTGTTATGTACTCACCCGTCAAGAAAAGCGTTATGAAAAAATGCATGCTTGCACATATGCACAAAATGCATTTCAATACACATGTTTACATACATGTACATACACACAAGCCTGCTGACTGGTATATGCTTTTGCTTGTTGCTGCTTCTGTGTCTTATACCTGTAGTGATTAGTGTTGATGTTGTTGTTTATGTGTGTATGGCATTGTCTGATGTTGGTCTAATTGTCTATATGTAGAAATGTTTGCTCTCTCTTAAATGTACTTGTAATTTCTTTTAGTGTTGCCTTTTTCTTGGCCAGGGCTCATTTGCAAAAGAGATGATAGTCTCAATATGATTCCCCTGGTTACACAAAGGATAAATAAAATAAAAATACAGTGCATGAATAAAAGTGAGAGTGCTTGCTGTGAGACTAAGGTGCAGGACATGGGAATATGTTGTCTCTCTCTCCACTTGTCTCCCACACTGCAACCCATTTGCGTCCTCACCAAGGGCAGTGCCCTAGCCCTCCCTGCATCTTGCTCTCAGTCTTAAAGCACACCCTGCCTGCCTGCCACCCACCCGTCAGTCATCTTTGTCAGGCCCTCAAGTGCCATTTTGATTTGTGCTTGTCCTTATTTCACCCTACAGCCATGACTTGATTGGCCCTTGTCAACGACTTGTCTTTTTATATTCTGATATGACTTGAAAATGATTGGATGTCATGTCCACCAGTTGTCTCTGAAACAACTCCAGTGTTGTTCGCTGCTGTAGCCGCATGCTGTCTTTGCAATGCAAATGTCCTTGCCAAACCCGCATCTCATCTGTCAAGGATCCAGAGGCAGCCATCTTCTTCCAGGGAAATCTTGCCCTTGGGGTGGGATGACATGCCATTGAAAGTCATTGATTGAAGGTCATTCCTGAGGCATTAAATGCTCAGAGATGCCATGAAACCTAATATACAAAAATATAATGACATATTATATGTAAATGAGAAAAATAATATTTTTCAATGTTTCTTTACTAATTGGCAGTGTATTTCATTTCCCCACCTCATTCTCTTCTGCCTCTCTCAATTTCCATCCCCTCCTTTAAACTGAACAACAGCTTTCAAGTGTAATTCTGGCCACATCGATTAGCCGCCAATCTCCACTGAATGGTGTAATTAATTCAACAAGCTATAAAAGCAGCACAATCCATTCTCTCTTTCCGTCTCTCTCTTTATTTCACTCCTTTGCCGCCACCTTCTCTGGGACTAACCACTGCCCTGGCTACAGAGGACAGTCTTAGAGGAATAAACCAAGTAAATTAAACATTTGAAAATGTTTTAAAATGATTAGCAACTGATTAACTGTTTGTGTGGTATATAAACAAAACAAGACAGTCTTCAGTTCACTGAATTGACTTCTGAGAAAGTAATTTGTAAGAGTATTGGGTAATTTGACAGAAGAGGGTTTTTAGTTTGCTGTACTGTAGTTAGCATCTAGGCTACATTTTGTCCATTTTTCCATTCTTTTCTTGTGTGCAGTACATTAACAGTCTATTGACCAGGGCTCAGTACAGCCCATTTTTGTCAAGAAGAATACAGCTTGAACATGATTAGCCAATGACCTGCTTTCATCTTCTCTGGATGAGTTTGCAATGTTTGTATTTTGTATTTTATATTTAATATTTAATTATATCTATTTCTTTGGTTTGCCTGTCCTCTGCACTCATCCATCTTCAATCATTTGAACACTTTAATAAGACCCTACTTAAAGCCCAAGAGGATGAAAGGAGTTATCCAGAGTGAATCCAGATAATTCCTTTAAGTATGAATGGCGAAACAAAAAGTATCAAGGGATAGATATAGCACTTACTGAGTAAGTGTGCTTGGATAACACAAACTACATGAGAGTTATCCAAACCCGTCCAACTTTAGGCCAACGCACACCGGCTTCGACACAGTGCTGAGCACTCCTCTTCCAAAATTCTATTTCATTATTTTCAATGCAACCCCGCACACCAGTGCCGAATGCTTCCACCGTCAATTGTGAATTATGAAGTTTATTTTGTTCGAGCCGTCCATTGACATCCATTGTAGGTGCTAGGCGAAATTGTCGGATTCGAAAGTGCTCCGCAATGCTGGCGGAGCTGGTGTGCGGACGACTTTGCCTTCCTACAATGCAGGTATTAATTTGACCCTTGGTCTAAATAAAATAGCCCATTGTGCACCCTGCCTAAACATTAAGATTACAGGATGTCATGTTTTTGTCGAATCACTGAACAATCCTACCAATAGATACTGTAGGCTAGACTTAATGCAATTCCCATCAACAGCCATCAGCAGTAGTCTAAGCAGCGCTCAAACTTTCATGGCGTTTGTTTAATCTGCCATACATCTCCCTTGATACTTTTTGTTATGTCGTCCTTACCTACTCCTTACACCATACTTACAGTACCCCTTAGGCCGTACTTCACGGGCCATAATTGCAAGCATGGCTGGCTCATGTTCTAGATGATATTACAGCATTAGCCTTTGTGTCAGCCAGAGCAGCAATGGGATCTTTTGGCCAGTGGATGTTCTGGACAGACATGAGTCATTGGCTGGCCTGCCTGCCTGCCTGCCTGCTGCATGCATGGGGTCTGAAACACCTGAAGGACAGACAGCGCTCCAAAGCCCCACTGTGGGATGCCCTTGTCCCTGCATTAGCACCAGCAGGAGGGCTGCTGCCTGCCGCCGGCGATAAGTACAGACATACGGCGGATGCCGCCTCAAGCACTAGACTTGGGCATAGACACAGAATGGAAATCAGCTTGGCAAACATGCAGAGGAACAAAAATAATCCATTTTTTTTTAATAATCCAGAGTTTTTAATAATCCATTATCAACTGCTCTTGCATGAGCATGTGGCCAAGGTTGTTCCTGGTTTTGCAGCCATGGATATTGGAATTGAAAATCACCTATAGCCATTACTGGATTTTTTTTCAATGCTAGACTTGTATTTTGAAAGTTGAGTGTTGAGAGGGAAAGGAGAGAGGAGAAAAGTACAAAGACAGAAAATAACAAAAGGCACACTTTTCTCTGTTTGCTGTATGGCTATCAAAACTTTTAAAATGAATTAGCTACTTCAATTACACTCTCTCCAATCGGCTGTGATATTTAATTCAGGTATTGATCCTGCTCTTTGCAGCACGGCGGCATGTTATAAGAGAATTATAGCTAGCCAACACAAACTATTGACAAGATTGTCTTTATTGTGCCATCATCACATTAGTCAGTTTTCTGCTTGCGGAGCATTCTTTATATCCAAACAAACATAAACATGCACAGATGCATGCAAACACACGCGCGTACACACACACACACACACACACACACACACACACACACACACACACACACACACTTATGCAAGATTCTGTTTATACAAGTTTTGTGCATCCTCTAAATGCTGTATCCTACAAGTAAACACACACACACACATACATTTTTTTCCCCAAATATTGGCTCAATCTTGCCAGAGCACATCTAATCCTTCACTTGTGCAAAAATGGCAAGGCGAGGCGTTTTCTTTTTCTCTAAATCCCCATCATCAAACCCTTCAATCTGCTCCCCCACAGTGTCAGCTCAGCACCCCACACACCCACAGCCACTCGCAAACACACACACACACACACACACACACACACACACACACACACACACACACACACACACAGACACACACAAACACACACACACATGCAGACACACACACTCACCCACCCCCACACACACACACACACACACACACACACACACACACACACACACACACACACACACACACACAGACTTCTGTTCATAAAGCTTAGTGTGAATCACTCTTATATGTGCGTGTGCCTGTGCTTGTGTGCTCTATGTGGAGTGCAGGAAACATGTGTTTCCTCCTCTCCTGACTGCTGCCATTGTTTACACAAACAGAACTCAGCTCACTCTGATCACACACTGGGCCGCTCCAAATAAGCTCCAGCAGACACACACACACACACACACACACACACACACACACACACACACACACACACACACACACACACACACACACACACACACACACACAGACACACACACACACACACACACACACACACACACACACACACACACACACAGACACAGACACACACACACACATGCATGCAAAGCCTAATCAACATCGGATGGCCCTGTTTATGTGGGACGGCTTGCCAAGACATTGTGTTCAGCTTTCCAGACATTGCCCTCTCTCCTGTATTTAACATGAGGGGCACCGTGCACTTTATGTCTCTACTGCACATCACAAGGAAGATGCTCTGCCACTGGCAGTGTGGGAGAAGACAGGGGAAAATGGCAGAAGTGGATCCCTTCTAAAATGGATGACTGAGGGCCCATCAATGGTCCTGTATGTCTGGGACAGGAGTCGTTCCAACACACACACACACACACACACACACACACACACACACACACACACACACACACACACACACATGCAGATGGGAGCATCTCCCTCAGGCCCTGTTATCTGCTCCCTCGCTCTATTTATACCACTGAGGATATCATCCATCTGTTGAGGTGCACTGCTTTCTAGCCAATGCACAGGGGAGGCCCCTTGCAAAGCCCCATGGATTTAAAGAGGTCATGCTTCTAACAAATGCATGGTGTATGGTCATGCTTCCAACAAATACTTCTCCAGTTTCATACCTACCAAACCTGAAATGGAGCGCCTGGGTTGAATTGTTGTGGGGTTCTGAGTGTATGTGTGTCTGTGTGTGTTTGTCTTCAGGTGGCTTCATATAATCTTCAGGTATCTCAGGCACCGTGCTGCTTACATAGCTTACCTTGCTGCTGTAGGTTCCCACTGTCTGTCAATAGTTCCTTTGATAACACAGAATGCTCTCTCTTCAACCGTTTTTTCAACACTAAATTCATTTGGCTTTGTGCCTTCGTTCCATCCTTGGTAACTGTTATTGTTTGTGTGTTAGATTTCATCTTGTCTGGAAATGGTTGTGATGTTACCTTGTTATCATCACATGCACCCTATTCAACACCTTAATTTTCTTGTGCCAGGAGGGTTGCTGATAAACTCAGTCTCTGCACCTACCTCTCTTTGGCAGTCAGCTTCTATCCTTCCATCTCTCTCTCTCTCTCTCTCTCTCTCTCTCTCTCTCTCTGGGCCATGTGAGTAATGCACTGTGATGCCAGCTCCAATCTGTCAGCAGTGTTTTCTGCTATCAAGCTGGACAGTGTCTTAGCGTCAAAAGGCAGCCGTGGTCACTTTGATGGCAGGTAGGCCACACACCGAGGGCAGGCTGGTCATTTGGAGCGGCCAAGAGAGGAGGGGTGTATCTGGATATCTTTTTCCCTGCCTCAGTCTGACAGCTGCATGCGGGGAGCCTCCACTACCACCACCACCACCACCACCACCACAGCCACTCTGTCAGCTTCACTCCTCTCCTCTCTGGAGTCCTCTTCCATCTGCTCACGGCTCCTCCAGCAAACACTTCCACTGAGTCTGCACTGATAGAGAGAGAGAGAGAGAGAGAGAGAGAGAGAGAGAGAGAGAGAGAGAGAGAGAGAGAGAGAGAGAGAGAGAGAGAGAGAGAGAGAGAGAGAGAGAGACCACTGAACAGAGATGGTCTTCTCACAGAGGGACTCGCTCAGACAGCGTGTGTGCAGACCAGCAAACAAGACTATGGGAGGCCAGTGTAATATGATAAGGTTTGTTGAATTTGGGTTTGTGTCATATCTGTGTTATAGTGTTTGCCTCCTGTGGAGATGATCTGTATTTGACCTGTCAGACATATTGAACATATTTGAGTTTTGGGAGTCAGGGCAACCTTGTGTAACATTCTGTGCTTTTTGTACACTATCTCTGCACTCTTGTCTGAAAGCATGTGGCATTTTGAGTATGATTAATTGTGTGTGTGTGTGTGTGTGTGTGTGTGTGTGTGTGTGTGTGTGTGTGTGTGTGTGTGTGTAGTATATGTGTATGTTTGTGTAGGGCCATGTATTTTGCTTCCATGTAGTGCCTTGCTGCTGTCAGATGTGTGGCCCCTGGGTGTGTTCCATGTACGAGCTGAGCCTCTTAAACAGCACTAAGCTCTGGATCAAAACACACTTCACTCCCCTGCACTTCTCTCCACACAGACAGCAATGGGAAGCTATGGGAGGAACATAGGCAGGAGATAAGTGTGTGTGTGTGTATGTGTGTGTGTGTGTGTGTGTGTGTGTGTGTGTGTGTGTGTGTGTGTGTGTGTGTGTGTGTGTTTGTGTGGGTGGGTGGGTGACTTATGGTTAGGCAGGTTACGGCTGAGTCTGTGTCTGTGTGGGTGAGAGTTGGTGAGCGTGAGGACCATGTGAATGGAGTCTGTATATTAGAAAGAGGATGGCTGTAAATTTCCTTTAAGGCCAAATCCAAATGCAAGCTGAAGCATAATATTTAAAAATGGAAGTTAATAAGAACAATGAATGATTATTTGTTGCCTATAACATAAAATGTTATATTTTCAGAAGGACCACATTTAGTTGACACCAGGGTGTCTCTTATGTCAGGATCAATGTAAATCCCTTGAATCTCCCTTGTCCACCCACTCCTTTGTGATTACAAAGATTGCTTCACTTATTGTCTGGGGTGTGTTCCAATTCCACCAGCTCTTGTACACCCCAGCAAACACATCACTTTCAGTGGATATTCCCTAAAGGTTCTGATAAGTTTACCTGTAGAGAACATTCTCAGAACATACTCTGCAACTTGCTCTTTAGAAACCTTCACTGATCCTTCCCAGGATGTTCTCATTAAGTTGAACTAGTCAAACTTTCAGAAAGTCTATAAGAAACATAAAAATATCCCCCGAAAGTATGTTTCACTTTATTCATGTAATGTAATGTAATGTACACTGATGTAATGTAATGTAATAACACTTCAAGGGCTGGTCCAAAATTCTTAATGGGTCTGGTCCGGCGGGCCACAAATTGAATAGCCCTGCTATAGGCTACTAGCCTAGAACTCTAGACGTACCCCTAGCGGTAGCAAATTTTAATTTGCACAGCAGGTACGTCTAGAGGCCACTGATAGAAACCCGTTGTATCCTTCCTCTGCGGCGGATAACCAATCACAGCGCAGTATGTGTACAGGAAATCGTAAGGCGGGCTTTGTACGATGACGACAGCCCTGCTCAAATCAGAGCAGAATCGTCTTTGGCTTTAGTTTTGGACGAATTGCACTTGTCGTTTTCTTTGAAAGTGAAACAAGAAAGTGCACTGAAGTTTTCGTTTTGAAAAAGATGTCTTTGCCGTGTTACCGATGGGCTACGGGAAACAGTTTGATATACCAGCTGGTACCAGTGGTCGGAACGCTAGCCTATTACGTGGAGAGGCAGTTTGAAAGACAACGCAATCACCCGCCCCTCCATTGCGGTACAGTCTATCAGTGGTCTTCAGACTATACATTCTTATGATATAGTCTGGCGTGTCAGGCAATAAGCCTACTGCATATACAGTAGCCTACACTCTCAGCAAATGCTTTGTGTGTGTGTGTGTGTGTGTGTGTGTGTGTGTGTGTGTGTGTGTGTGTGTGTGTGTGTGTGCATTACTTCCCTTGGGAAGTAGGCTACTGTATTTCTTTAGTAATTATCATCTTGACCTTACAAGACAGTACACAATATTCTCTGAGTTGCTACTGTAAGTCACAGACATACAATATTGGTTGCCATCAGAGGGATAAAATATATGTCTCTCATAATCCATCAAATCAGAAAGAAAGCCTACAGAAAATTTGAATAGCAAGAGGTAGGAGTAGCCTTTCTCGCCTTGATTGCTGCCCCTTTAAGAGGGTGAGTGCAGTTAAGAGTAGTAGAGCCAGTTCAGGTACATCTGATTAATGGGGCTTCCATAGATTTTTTATCTAAAGATGATTAATCGATTGTGGCAGAAAGGTGTAGCTACAGTTCACAGTGGGTGGGCTTACCTTCCCTTCCCCATGCTCTAGTCTGAAAGGCTGAACCAAAAAGGGGCGTGATCATTACCTTTGATTGCCATTTGAGTATTGTGTTGTACAGTACACATGCAGGAGTAGACATTGCAGATGGATTCCCTGCTAGGTGAAGAGCAGTTGATGTACGGATTATTCCAGTGGTTTGGGCCAGCACACAGAGCTCTTCTATCACCAAACATGGATGCAGCAGTGTTACAAACATTTCAAAGAGTGCATGCAAACATGTCATTTATTTAGAGTGCTGCTGAAATATAGAACACCGGTGAATAGCCTTCTCAGGGAACTAGTGGTCTGGTGTAGCTTTGTGCAATCTTTGTCCTGTGTCTGTATGGACCCCTGATACATTCATGAATGTTTTTTTTTGTTGTTTTTTTGTTGTTTTTTTTGCATTATGCCAAATGACTGGTATGAGAATGATCTTGGAAATAAAGGCTGTAAAATGTGCAGCACTGATGTGTCTGATGCCTCTGTCTTTATGCCACTTACTGTATAACAAATACACAAACAGCTCCCTATGGCAAAGCTTTTTGCATGTGGATCTCATTAGCTAGAGTGATTGGAAGGGGCGTAATCAGATGCAGCACTGTACTTTCTGCTGGGGGTTTAGTTGGCGAAAAGGCGAAATGGCGAATGTGATTTTAATCAACATTAAAAACCAATTGCCTAAAAACAAAATAAGTCAAGCAAATGAAGAGCCTTGCAGGGAAGCATGCGGGGAACAGAGTCATCTGCAATAACACTGCGCAGGACAATTAAGAATATGATTGCAAATTTAAATGGCTCCTTTATCTTTTAAAAGACTGCGTTTGTGCAGAGGCTTAGGGGGAGGAAGTGCATTTTGCACAGCTGAGAGGGAAGCTTAGTGTCAGGGGATCTCATGGTAGAAATACTTCACACAAACTCACACATTTTATTATTTCATTGCAACAATGAAGCGTTTTTTATTTACTGCCATTATAATACAGTAAAATTTTACTACTGTAATCAACATTTTGTTGGTTATAATATTTCATCTCTTGAAGACTGAATATATTTCTTAAACTGAGAAGAACTGTTCTCTTTCTGCATTCCTGTACACAGGCATAGAAGAAAATTCCCTCTTGTTTTTTTCTCCCATTTCTCTCTCCTTTGTGCTCTCCCCTTCTCTCTATCTATATAGGCTCACTGAGTCTCATTGAGACTGGGTTGCAACAGGCCTATTTACCAGATTTTGGTAATACTTTGCGGTAAGGGTACATGAATTATCATGAATTCATGCATGAAATCATTCATGATAAATTCATGATGCATGCATTACTTCATCTCTGAAAGTCAAATGAGTTATCAGGAATTAACATGAATTCATTGTTTGTCATTAATGACCTCCTGCTGAAATAGCACATGATCTTAAGTATTAGTTACTCTGGGTACATCATCATGAGTCATGATTAATTAGCATGAGTCATGATAAATTAGCATGATCATGATGAATTCATCATATTTGTGCCCCCTCAACTAAAGTGTTGACATGGTTAAAGTGGTAAAATTTAGTTGACGTATGGGATAGATATGAGAAACTAGGCCAAAGTAGGCTAAATAAGTACTTTTATTATATCAAATTATATCAAATTCTTTTGAACAAAAACATCATGATCATGTGTAATTAGTCATGACTCATGATGATGTACCCAGAGTAATTAATGCTTAAGATCATCTGCTATTTCAGCAGGAGGTCATTAATGATAAACAATGAATTCATTCTAATACCTGATGTGTCATTAGATATTCAGAGATGAAGTAATGCATGAATCACGAATGAATCATGAATGAAATCATGCATGAATTCATGATGATTCATGTACCCTTACCGCAAAGTGTTACCCAGATTTTTTATTTTTGGCTAATGTCTCATTCTGACTCGAGGTTACACGTTCATATATGCTGGTCTTCTCTCTGAGGGCTTGACAGATATGCACAGTTGTCAATCACAGTTGCTTTGGAAGCTTTTTCCTTTTGATCAATTCCTCTGCTCTAAGCTGTAACACCAGAACACTATTACCCTTAAGCATGATATAGCACAAATGGTTTAAAGTGCAATGCCGCTGGCGGACTTTCATTCTCGACTGTATGTCTGCATGGGCACACCTCAAACTCAAAATTGTCAAAAAGACGAGTAGGTCTGAAGCTGCCTAGTGTGGCTGTTCTTCTTGCATGCATCCTAATGGCTTTCAGTGGGTGAGCCCAGGACAAATGGGCAGACACTTCCAAAACACTATGTTTAAAACACTTACAACAATGACTCTGTACAAAATGATTTCTGATATGGTTGAGGTGTTGTGCCCAGTGTTGTGCCCGACTTTTCAATCCAAGATCATTATGAGAGCAAGAAACGAGAGAAGAGCAGAGATGTAAGTTTAATTAAACTTTTGTTCACAAACAATGCTCTCTGTATGCTCGAGTTTACGTGTAGAGTGTGTTCTAAAAACAGCCAAACTCTACGAGGCATCTTCAGACTTAATCATCACCTTGACCAAATGTTTGAGCTGTGCGAATGTAGATATATAGCCTAGGCGAAAGCGACTGTTGACTATGTCATACAGTCTGGCCCAACGCAATTGAAATAGGTTTCCGTTTGGATATGACGTATTCCCTCGCCTGGCTCTCACGCCTACAACTTTCGCTTCAGTATTAACAGATCTCTCGGAAGTTCTGATCTATTTTGACATCGTAGTGGGAATAAATCCTCAAGATCATGGATGCTAATGTCATGTACCAATTTTGTGAATGTAATTCGAAAGTGGGGGAGAGAATAACAAACGCGTCCCTATCCTGTAGGACTACAACCTTTTGAGACATCGCTCTAAACTGTGTGCTGATTGGCTAAACCGTAGAGTAACCGACAGTGCTTAATTTGTAAATCAGTAGGTAGCGGAACGCAAAGTACATTATAACGACAAGTCGATGACGATATGACTCAGGTCCCGGAACGCACAAAAAAACATCAAGTGAATTGCCACTTCTACAGCTGTGGCACATAAAAGGCTCAATTTCAGACAACATCCCTTTTAAAAATGCCATAAGATTGCATTACAAAAAAAAACCCGACCCAGCGCTATGAAGTACAAACATTCAAGAAAACAACCATATTTTGAGTGCGTTAACTTTTGGTACAGGTAATAAGTTTTATGCGCGCGCGCGTATGTGTGTATGTGTGTGTGTGTGTGTGTTACGGACAACAAATACGAACAGGGTTCGAGTTATGATTCCATCTTCGTGGGAGCCCAAAGGCTTTGCGGACTTTTGAATGTAATGGGAAGCAAGCACTGACCTTACAATGTGAGTTGTTGACAATGTCTCTCTGTATCTCTCTCTCTCTCCCGGACGCCTGACTGAATGTTATGCACAACGGTGAACTGGCACTTATTAATTTCGGTGAATATGCTACTTGCACGAAATCCTCAATAAAGTTTACATCATGCGCAGCATGATCGGAATAACCTGGTTAAAGCAATATCTAGGAGAGAGGTTGACCTAGGGAGAGCCGCGCATTATCTTACTATCTGGAGCTACAGTAGGCCTATGTTTGGCTTTATTGAAGTAGGCTAAAACCGAAACGAGCAAGCGGCCACATTTTCAGTGGCATTGTAACGGAGTGTGTCCGGCGGGTGGTAGACTCAAGGCATGGAAACGGAATAATGCAGACGTCTTTCTTTTATTTTATATTAGGCCACCGGCGGGGTGCATAACATAACAAATTAACAAACAAACTAAACAAACAAAAACACTGATCAAACTGAAAATAATCAGAGGCAAGGCCCACAAACTAGGCAATATAACATACCATCATTAGATCCTCTCGCGTCAGAGGCAAACCCCGACTGTTACGCACAGTAACTATCGGTCACAACCAAATCATGGTTTACAATCAATTAAGACATTGATTTATGTTTACAACCTATACATTGCAACTGCGCAAGCATACCGTGCCCCTTTATCATCAGAGAACATAATAACAGCATGCCAATAAGGTAATAACACAAAAAGAAAAGATTATCAAAAACACCACTGTAACAAGCGCTTCCCAGCGGGAACGCGCTCGCAACTCCATAAAAAGGTTCCACCTCCCATAGCTCGGTTTGATCCCCGCTTATGATAACTTTACTTGTCAGTAAAATATTATATACTATTGTATTGTCAGAGCCCCCACAGATGTTTGAGTTTGCTGCTTTCATGGGAGCCAGACCTCTCTCTATGGGAGCTCAGCTCTCACAGGCTCCCACCTAACTCGAACCCTGAATGCGAATCACCAGTACACACCATTCGTTTGCCCCTCTCACTGACACACTGTATTTTTGTACTTTATTTTGTACAATTCATGAATTGATTTTATACATTTTAAAACGTTGTCATGATTTTTTATTTTTTTTTTAAATAAAAAAATATTATTATTATTCACGAGAGGTGGCGGATCAGCCAAAATAGGTCCCGGAACGCGGGGGGGTCAAACTGACGAGGTGGGGGATCCTGTTCCGGCATATTCCGGCACAAATTAAGCACTGGTAACCGAGGGAAAGGCGGCAAGGGAGGTTTATTCCAGACTACGTGCGAAGATAAAATGTTTAGCGGAGGTACGTAGGATGGCATCGCCAGGCTACTAGATATAAAGCCTGCAATCAAATTTTGCTTGCATTATACTTAGGGCTCTCATAAGAGCTAGGTAATATCAAACAAGTATATCATTTTTAATAGTTGATGTAGAGTCATATGATTATTAGGCTACTGTAATTAGGCCTACTTATACATATGTTTTTGTATATACATAATAGATTATTAACATTAATAATTATGAATGCTTATTATATCCTAATTATGTCTTTGTCTTGGCTATATCTGTGTGTATGCCTGAAGGTACCATACCATGCATAACATAATATCCATAACATAATATAACATCCATTCTGTAGCACTAAATCCATACCAAAAACAGCTCCTTATTACAGTAGTGCCAATACTTTCTCTGATTCATAAGGCCCTTGACCTATGAGTAATTAAGTGGAATGGGTTCTTGCTAACTATGTAAAATGTCTTTCAATTTTTTAAACTCATATTTGAACCTCCAAAACTCTTTTCAATGTGAAAGAGCCCTGTAGAAGTAGAGTGAAGAAAGTTATACTCTATATTGCCCATGAATTTTCTCTCCAGTTTCCTGCTCCACCTCTAAGCAATCAGTCCCCAGGCAGAGCCTGAATGGGCCAGTTTAGTCTGATGAAAGCTGAGTAATTAGTGTACTCTGAGATGATTGAGGCCTCTCAGCTGTGGGTCTGTAGGGAGAAAAACAGCTCCCACAAACACCCTGGTTAAGCTCTGATGTATGGGTTGCAGAGTATTTCTGTGATTGGTTAAATCTTAATGTGGAGCTGAAATATTTCATCATTTACCCAACACCCTTGCACACTTGTGTTCATCATTTACCCAACACCCTTGCACACTTGTGTTCATCATTTACCCGACACCCTTGCACACTTGTGTTCATCATTTACCCAACACCCTTGTGTTCAGTCATCAGATCCATCAGCTCTGCTGAAAAGTGATAAGGCCTCATACATGGTACACCAACCATTCTTACCTTGTTCCCACTCACATGGGTTTCACAAAGACATTTACAGTAATTTCCCGCATATAAGCCGCATTGTGTATAAGCCTTAGGACAGTGTTTTATGCAAGTTAAAAAAACAAAACCATATTAACACCATATTAACTGCCCCCCTGTTTTAACCTCATAACGGAAGAAATTTAGCAAAATCAATGTATAAGCCGCGGCTAATAGTCGGGAAATTACGGTACAGCTGGACTCAGGGATGAGAGACAGAAGTAGCCTACTGTATATCAGCAGGAGCCGCACCTGCTCTACTGCAGCCCACACACCCTCTGTGCCTGGCCCTGAGCTAATGCTCTCATATGTTCACCACTCCACTTCAGTCTGACCTGAGGTCAGTGTAGCCTGACATAGCCCGCCCATAATACGAATGTTCATCCGTATCCATGGTCTGGGAACGGTCCTCTGGGGCGTGTTTACATCGGTAGAGAGTCTACCGGCCAATAAGCGAAGCTGATTAGACGAGCTGTCCAATTGTTTCAAACCAGAAGTGAATGCCCTCCAGTATAATCGCGTCAGGTTAAAGAACCTCCAGACCATGAATACGGATGAACAGCAGTATTATGGTCGGGCTATGTCAGGCTAAGGTCAGTGCTCTCTCTCTCTCTCTCTCTCCCGTGACTGGCTTAATAACAACCATGCAGCTATTGCACCTTAAATGAACATGTTCAAAATCATTTTGCTGCATCACAGACATATGTTATGAAGAATGAATTTGCAATGTGTGTCTCAGTGATCTGATATTACACTATATCACTGATTTGTATGAAGTACAGTATCATACACAGTAATGCTCATTGGCTAGGATCTCGACCCTTTTAGGTTTGACTACCTGCGTACGCTTTAACCAGCAGTATGATGTTAAATGGTGATGCCAGTGAGGGGCCTAGATATCAACTCCTTCATGTTGTGTCTTGCTGAATGCATAATTTCTTTAAAGGTATCTGGGGGCGATGTTAAGTGTGTAGGTGTATCTCTCTCTCTCTCTCTCTCTCTCTCTCTCTCTCTCTCTCAATGCAGTAGTCTGTATGTGTGTGTGTGTGTGTGTGTGTGTGAGAGAGAGAGAGAGAGAGAGAGAGAGAGAGAGAGAATGAATGTGTGTGCGTGTGCACTCACGCGGGCAAGCTCTCCCTGAAGGATGTCTATTAATATCTCTCTTGAAGGTGCTTTGGGAAAAGAGATGATTTACATGCACTATACTGTATATCACAGGATGTGCCAGAGAAACCCATGTGCCATGACCGATATGAAGAGGAGTCAAAGAACTGATTTGGAACATAAGGAAAGTAACAGCACAGACAAAATGGGTATTAAATGAGTAACTGCTAAATATGATTTGGCATTTTAAAATGACACACACATTTAACACATTTGTGTGTGTGTGTGTGTGTGTGAGTGTGTGTGTGTGTGTGTGTGCGTGCGTGCAAATCCACTGTAGCAATAAGAACACAGCATGTTGAATCATGAAATATTTTAATCGATACTGCCACCTAGTGAACAAAAAATGCATTTGCCGGATCAGTGCTTCAGTTGTTGTGGAAAGGTCATTTGAGTGCAGCACGGCATGTTCTTCTGAGGACATTCCTATGCGGTCCTACACACCCCAAACACATGCTATAACTTGCTTCTCTACCATGGACACCACCTGACTCCATAATGCTGCACAAATAGAATTCTTTGTGTTGGCAATTTTGGTGCCAAATATCCTTAGGTGTGTATGGGAGAGGAGACAGCTAAGCTAAGGATGTCATTTCAGCTTTGTTCGGTGTAAATGTCAGCATGTTGCTATGTGTATTTTCCTCTTGTATCGACTGCAAACATCTGTCTGAGTAGGACAATTAAGACTACAGATAATAGTCTCAAATAATTGACATTTTTATAATAAAAAGAGAATTTAACACATTCAAAAACAGTTGTCCATTACAGTGTTGTGAAAACAGTGCCAAGTAAAATATAAAGAGAAATACAAATGCAAAACTGGTCATGGAGCAGACTTTTCTGGTCTAGGCATGAAATATTAATTTTTAGCCTATCATCAAGATGAAAAGTTCAAAATGTTGCTACCATTCATTCCATATCAGAGGTTAACAGTGCATTTGGAAACATATCCCAGTGATTGAAGGTCAACACCCTTTTTGGTTCTGTATCATTATTACATTTTTAGAAATAAGAATTAATGTTTTTATAAATCCTGAAAGCTCCTACAGTGCAAAACTCCTTCAGACATCCTTAAGGGAAGAAGATGACACAGGCTAAAGACAACAGCATGGCCATTATGGTAGGCATATTCTTTGAACTATCACCTTTAGTTCCAGTACCACCAGTGCCACCAGTACCACCAGTACCACTACTCCCACCACTCCTGGCCTTGCTGTCACCATTGCACAGGTTACCCTCACAGCATACCATGTCCCCAAAGGCCTGGCCCAGCTGTTCGTTCAGCTCCCCTGCACAGATGGTCTTAGAGGCACAGCCCTTCAAGGGCATCTTCTGGTCACCTGCGTCCACTAACAAAATATAACAGGAAAACAGTCATGTTCTATATGTTCATATCTTTGCAGTTTGCATCCAACTGCATTAGCATCAACAGGTATTTAAATCAAATTTTACATTTCATGACACTAAACGAAAAGCTTTTTTTTTTTTTTTTTTTTTTTTTGCAAAATGCAATTTATCCATTTTCAAAAATATTCAAAAATAGTGTTTTTATTGTGCCTCTCATTTAATGCTAATAAAATTACAGTTTAGTTATTTTAATTGAGTAAGGACAAATCGGAAAAGATTAACACACTTTAAACTGGCCCGGCGTTAGCTGAGTATCAAATAATAATAATAAAAAAATTGCATTTAAATGGCCTTTATAGCGTTTTTGAAAAGAAAAGAACTCTTCAAGAACATTAATCATATTTTCTCTTTGTTGTTGAACAATTTTATTTTCTTTGTACTCACTTTTGGCTGATATACAGCGGTCCTCCACTCCCTCACATTTCATTTTGCCTGAGCAGTCCGGCCCATTGCATGTGTAGCACTCCTTTCCATTGGGGCCACCAGTGGATGCTGTTGAGACAAGTTAGGCGTTCAGAGGTGTGTCTGCTTCTAGACTGTCACTAAACTATGGCAAATGCAGGTGAGGCCAGAGAAGGATTAATGACAGTAAGACAGCAAAACATGGAGAACTGGATTACAAGATGACAAGTTTTCAGATATTATTATTATACAATGCTGTAAGACAGTTAGAAAATAAAAGCATGCCTTAATCTTGTCTTGTTCTGTTATCTGCATCAAAACATATTTGGAAAAAGTGGAGATAGCCTACCTGGGGCTGCCTGAGCATTGCAATTGTCTGTTGCACAACATTTGCTGTTGATGACGGTTTTCATCAGTCCAAAATTAACAGAACCAGTAATACACTGTTGAGGCATCACACAACTCTTCATACTCATGTCTGACACCACACTTCCACCTTAGGAAGACACAAAAACAAAGAATGAATATAAGGAACAATTCATTGAAATATATAGAATAATACAGCTATAAAACAGCAATCAAGTTATTGTGGGCAATAACAGCTTTACCTGCAGAAGAGACTACTCTAAGACTCCCACACTGTGTAGTAGGGGGACAGCTCGTTTTTGTGTCTGTGCATGGCCCTGGTCCACTAGGCATACACTGATGGCAGGACAGGGCAAAGGCTGAAAGGGAAAAAAACAGTAAATCTGAAATGGCTATTGAAAGTATCCAACATCAAAGCAATAGCATCCGTTGTGTGAAACTATATGTTACATGCATGACCACTGGTTGCATTACTGCATCCCAGGGGTTGATATCAAATAGCAGTACAGCTGATACAATTAAACACAATGAAATACAAAATTAACTTCTTCATTGTGATTTTATCACATACTTAGTCAATTATTTACACGCAACACATGCAGCCACATTTAATGTAACGGCCTTCAAATAATTAGACATTGTACATTCAATGCCTCTATTTTACTTTAAAGTTATTTAAACATACTGTACTGTACCTCCAGAAAACAGGCAGCTCAGAGCAATGAATATCAAATGTCCTTCCATGGTCGCGTCAAAACAGGGTCCTAGAGAATATGAGGACACCTATAAGAGCTTGTGATTTTATATCAGGATGCCTATGAAGAGGAGTGGCTTAGACAGGGACCACTCAAGTCCAACGTTGTTATAGCCTCTGCTTTGTTGTCTAAATGAGAAGTTTTAGAGTTCTATGCCTATCTTATGTTATAAGCTTGATAAGAGCATAAAATAATCTAGGCTATTATATCACATATGGGTGTGTGTGAGCAACCCTCCTGAACAACCACAGCTAAACATTTACAAACTATAAAACTGCCTTGTTAGATCTACTTTTCAGCTTGGGGCATTTTGTTTACATGCAATTAGATTAAGAAACTGTTAAACATGTTTGTTTAAATGTCTATGTGTGTAAACAAGGCCTGTAAAATGAATCCGTTAGTCTGATGCATGGTGAAAAACAACAGTAACAACAAAAACATCTCAACACAGGTGGCCAGTTTGTCGTAATGGAGAATCTTCCAAAATTACAGTAAGAGGAACTGTCAGATTCTAATGAGTGACATCACTATTTCTGCAGTAAAGGGGGATTCACATATGCTACTTGTTAATCACTGGGTTGCCGAGATCTCGCTTGTTTACTGGTCTCTGTTGAAGGAGGAAAGAGTAGGACACATGTTAGCTAGAATTATACACCTGTGCATACCATTCTGTTTAAATTGCTTACAGTTCACTCATTTAGTCTGTTTCACACACAATATCAACTTGTCAAAGACATTAGATGTTTTCCGCTGTCAATCAAAAGTATCTTCCACTCTCATTGGTAATCGCTTGAAAGTTGAAATAATTTCATATCTGTACCCGCCCACATTGCATTGCAAGTTATCACTCGCCTGTCACTGCCAGTATATCGCTCAACACACATTCGCATTCTATAGACCATCATAGCTTATATCTCTAGGTTTTGAAAAACAGCCAACAAATAAAAAGGTTGAAATTTAATTGAGAGTGACCCCTAAAATTCAAAATGAATTTTTGAATTTAAATTTGCAGTGGAACTGCAATTTTATGCAAATTTCAGGAAGAGTAATTGGATTTCCATCACATTCAAACAAATGCCCCAAAAGAGGCGTTTCTCTATGGCGTTACTATAACACAACAGCTGTTGTAGGCATGAAGCAAGTGAAGCAAAGCTACCACATACCCTTGCAGGGTTTCCTTAGATAAACCCATCGGAACCATTACAGGAAAAGTAGATTTATAGACTTTGACTCCTCCGCAAACATCTCTCCTTCATCTGAGTGGTTGCCATGTACAGTAGAAATAAAGTTGGTGATAACACAATCTATTTTTTTTGTTACGGTTTCAATTGTTACAGGTTAAAATTCAATATTCACACTTGTTTTGTATAGTTTTTTTATGGATGGCATGTCCATAACTTCACGTCCATAATGCCGTTTTTCCAAAAATAACCCCAATCCTGCTTGGTATGAATGGAATAATATTTACATTTCTCTGTAAACTTCATAGGAAACAGAATTCATAGGGAAACGTTAATCTTCCATAAAAGTTTGTCCATTTCTTATCACATCCACAAGTTTGCATAAACAAAATTGTGAAATACTGCTAGGCTTGCCATCTACATAGTACATCCAATTTCATGGATTTGCAAGGCCAACATGGTGCTGTAGATGAAGATGATCTTGCCAGCAAGAGAGACCTCTGTATTTATTAGAGTTGGATGTCTCGAGACCAATTCGTGGTCTCGGTCTCGTCTTGGCCTTGACAATCTATTGTCTTGGTCTTGTCTTGGTCTCGGATCCCTTGGTCTTGTCTTGGTGTCTTGCAAGACCAAGACCAAGACAAGATAAATAAATGCAATAACGAATAACGATATCGAGTTGCCGATTTAAATGACTTAGCCTAAACAATGAATCGGACCAAAACGAAAGTGAGTGCGCGCAAAAGACGCTCTCAAAGTCATTTATGGGCCGGTCTCTCTCAGTGACAGAGCCGCGCGCATTCAGTTAGCATCAACGTTAAATACAAAATGATGACCACCAGACATCAAATTGAATTGGAGCTTGGCTTCCACAGGCATGTCAAAATAATAATACCGTCAAAAAAGCTGTTACACTGAAGCACAATACAATCATCTTACACAATCAATACAGGGCTCTCAAGTTTTGAAGTTTGGTGGGAGTGAGATTTTTTTTGGTAACACTTTACGGTAAGGGTACATGAATTATCATGAATTCATTCATGATTAATTCATTATTTTATTTTTATTTTATTTAGCCTTTATTTAGCCAGGATAGTCCCATTGAGACTAAGCGTCTCTTCTGCCAGGGAGTCCTGGTCACAATGGCAGCAGTATAAAACAGGCAGTTGCAGACAAGACAAAGACAAATACAGACAAAACATAATTTACATGCATACTAAACACTTACACAAAAGACAACTAGAAAGAGTTTAAAAAGAAAAGGGCTATGGTTTCAGAAACAGTGACATTCCTCAGTATAAACAGTGTTGAGTATTTCTTTAAAAACCTCTAAAGTTGGCAGAGAGTCCATACTAAATATATTCTGTAGCTCATTCCAAAGATGTGGTGCAAAAGAAGAAAAGCCTGTTTTCCCTATTTCTGTACGTGGGGTAGGGGACTGTAAGAGTAGCTTAAATGAGGACCATGTACTATACATAGCATATACATAGCATTCATGCATTACTTCATCTCTGAATGTCTAATGAATCATCAATAATTCATTGTTTGTCATTAATGACCTCATGCTGAAATAGCACTTAAGCATTAATTATTGTGGCTACATCATCAGTCATGATTTATTACGCATGATCAAGATGATTTTGTGCAACAACATGAATAACTGTGAATTTAGGCTGCTGAATGCTACACTATGCAGGATATAGTACATATATGAATTGCAACGATTTTTATATTTTATTTGGAAACAGTCAGCAGTCCATATCTTTATGTAACTCAACTGTTCAATATACAGTTTCATGGTGGTATTTCCTGCTTGGCCTTATGCCTGTCGCACCTCCTCCGGTGCACTTCGGGTCAGATGCAGGGTCGTCAGGGACGTCTCCCTACCACTCCCTGCATCTGGCCCTACTGGGGTGTCTGACCCCATCTGCCATCCTTCCTCCTTACCCACAACCAGAAGTTGGCTTTCTCAGCCTCTTCTGCCAGCTCCTTAACTGCTCGCTGCAGCCTTGCCCCTGATGTTCCTGCGGCACGGAGGAGCTGCATCACTGAGCGGCCTACAAAGCCCCTGCACCTAACCTCCACTGGGTGGATGGATGCTGCCCAGCCTGCCTCCTTGCACTCCATCGCCAGCTCGTGTATTTGGCCCACTTCAGCTCATGGGCAGCTGGTATGCCCTCTTCCCACAGGACGGTCAGATCAATGACTCGCTTGGCAGCTGTGGACCACATGACGATGTCCGGCCTCAGGGTTGTCTCCACAATCTCGCTGCGAAAGATGAGCTGCTTGTCCAGGTCCACACGCATCTCCCACGCCTTTCCAGGAGTCAGCAGTGATCTTGATGGGCCCCCATGAGGCTTCTGTTGGTTCTCCTCTAGTCGGACGAAGGAGACACACATGGGTTGGCTGCTTGAGTTGTTGGCAGTTGCTCTGCTCGTCTCCAGATGTTCTACCAGCTTTCTAAGGACTTCATTGTGCCTCCATCTAAGGCATCCCTGTGAGAGTGCCACTCTGCAAGCGGACAGGATGTGCTGGAGGCCTGCGTTGGCTGTCTCACATAGCGGCATTTGTCCTCGCTCCCAAACCATGTTGCCAAGTTCTTGGGGCAAGGGAGTGTGTCATACGCTGCCCTCACCCTGAAGCTAAGCCGTGCCTGTGGGGCTTGCAAGATGTCCTGCCAAGTCATGACCCTATTAATGGTGTCCAGTCCTCCCACCGGGTCCATGCCCCTTGCTTGCCCTGAGAAACAGCCTTGACGAGGTAGTGCTCCTGCTCTGCCTGCGTCACTTCTTCGACAACCATTCTCTTCCTCTCTTCCCTTGAGGCCTTCGACTAGAACCTGACTGGTTCTCCACAGCCAACTTCAGCCCGGCCCTCTTGCACTCACCCCGTTTCTGCACCAGCTTGCCCATCTGCCAGTCTGAGAGGTCACCAGTGGGCTCTCTACCCAAGCTCCTGATAAGCTGCTCTAACAGCAGAGGGATCCTCTCGCCACCTGCCAAGAACATGGTTGTGTCAGTCCTCACTCCTTTCCTAATTGAAAGGCTCCGTGACTTAGCTGGCTTGATTTTTATCCTTGCCCATTCAATGAGCTCATCTAGGCGCTTGAGAAGTCTTGCTGTACATGGGGCTGATTGAAAATCGCTCGTCACATCATCCATGTAACTTCTCAGAGCTGGAAGCCTTTCCCTGGATGGTAGTTTCACGCCCCCAACAACCAGTCTTGCTCCACAGAGAATAATCTCAAAGGCTGTGACAAAGAGAATTGGAGAAATCGCGCAGCCCATCGCAATTCCAACCTCTAGTTGTTGCCACCCAGTTGTGAAGCCTTCTAGGGTGAAGCACATGTAGAAATTGATGAAGTACTTCACTATGAGGACGCTGATAGATGTTGGAACAGGGAGGAATTCCAATACAAAGTCAATCAGCTTGTGTAGCACTGAGCCATACGCATTAGCCAAGTCAAGCAACACGACATGAAGGTCACTCCGCTCCCTCCTGGCTCGCTGGATTTGGTCCCAGATCATGGCAGTGTGCTCGATGCATCCTGGGAAACCTGGAATCCCCGCCCTCTGGCAACTTGTGTCTACATACCCATTGGCCTTCAAGAAGTTGGTCATTCTCCTTGCAAGGACTGAGAAGAACAGTTTCCCTTCCACATTCAGCAGCGTGATGCTCCTGAACTGGTTGATGGTGGTGGAGTTCACCTCTTTGGGGATGAAGACACCGACCACCTGTTGCCACTCAGCTGGGGTGAACCCCTTCTTCCAGACCACCCTCATGAGCTTCCACAGGATCGTCGTAACTTGTGGACAGTTCTTGAAAAACTTGTAGGACAGGCCGTTGGGTCCAGGTGCTGAGCCTGACCTAGCTTTCCTGAGGACCTCTGCAGTCGCGCTTTGCCTTGGTGGGGAGGTGTCAAACGTGATGCCTGGAGGAGGTGGACAAGGTATATAGCCTGGGGAACCCAGTGGTGTCTCTCTGGCTGCATCGGTGTAGTGGCTCCTTGCATACTTCCTGATCTTCTTTGGAAATGTGCAGCTTACCGCTTCGCTTCTTGTCAAGCAGCTGTCTGGCTTACCTGAAGGGGTCTTTGAAAAATGCTTTCCTCTCCTTCTCCTTTCTCTTCCTATGCCTCCTGATCCATCTCATGGCAAAGCTTCGCTAGCCTCCGTTTCAGTTCTTCCCACAGGAGCTTGAGACCTGGTTTCTCCTCTGGGTTCGCTTTCCTCCACCTTTTCCGTAGCTGGCATCTGTTGCATTGGAGCTCCTCAATGTGTTTCTCTCCTTTCTGGGCTCGGTCTAAGGTTCAGTTTACTATGCTTTCTCCAAACCTGTCTTTGCATTCCTGGAAACAGATGTTGAATGCCCTTAGCTTGGCCTTCCACTCTGCCTCACAGGGCATTTTCCAGGATGTCACTCAGGTCTCTGCCTAGCTTGAACCACACTTCCCATTCTTTCGGCTTCAGCCACTTGATTCTGCCATGCTTTTCTATCTGCTTGGGGCTACTTCCTGATTGCGTGGCTGCGGTGGAGACAGTGTGTCCTCTGTCCAGGCTTGCTGCTTCCATCTCTTGCTCACTCTCTTCTGCTGCCGCCCTTCCTGCACTTCTGGGTCCTTCTGCACTGTGGTTTTCTGGGTCCCTTTCGTCTGACCTGTCGAAACAGTGCGATTGTGCTGTCCAGGCTGCCTGCTGCACTTTGTCTGTCCCTGATGGATATGCAAGCCTCTCAATGAAGTCACTTTCTGCCACCCACAAAAGGAACTTCTCATTGCTGTTATCCTAAAGTATTGACTGGGTTCAGCATTGTGCAATTGGATGGTCCTATCCAATTTATTTCTTTATTCTTGCTTACAAACAACTATAACATCAGAATAAGGTCGGCATACATGTAATCAACTAAGCATTATTTTTTTTAACGCGTTCATCATATTTGTGGCCCCTTAGATGAAGTGATGAAAGTGACATGAATTAAAGGTTAGTTGCACATGAATTCATCATGTTTGTGCCCTCTAAACTAAAGTGTTGACATGGTTAGATAGATAAAATTTAGTTGACATGGTATGGAATAGATAAAAATCAATGCAATGTCTGGGAAATTCTTGGACAGTCTACACGATGAACTCATGAGGAACTAGGCTAAATGTTTATATAATTTCCCAATTTTGCCATCAACATCATTTAAGTAAAGGAACTGCTGCTCAGCACTTTAGATGAGGTGCCACAAATTTGATTAATTCATTAAAAAAGAATGCTTAGTTCATAATGATACACATTCATTAAATACTGTAGGATAGGATATGCATTCTTGAATATTTTCCTAATAAAGATATAAGAAATTGACCACAATTCAGTAAGCATGGATTCATGATGATTAATGTACAAAAATCCTATTCCCATGAACAGATATCGTCTTTTATTATATCCAATTCTTTAGAAACAAAAACATCATGATCATGCAAAATGATCATGCTAATTAATCATGGCTCATGATGATGTACCCACAGTAATTACTGGGGGGGCATCGGCCCATCGACCCTCCAAGTGGGTTTAACCCAGCTACTTAAGAGAGAACAAGTTTGATCTAATCAAATTTCACTGTTCTATGACAAATAATTACAACAATAACTTTGTAGCTGTTCTGGGGCCTACCCCCAGAAAATTTCTATATTCCATTGTCATTTCCTGCAATCTGGTGGATTTTGGGGTGACCTGCTGGTGATTTGCATTACCTAAATTACATGTGATTGACATTCATAATCATTCAAAATTCACAGATTCTTTTCTATGTCCTGGTTTGCCAGGCCTTCACAAGTCAATCAGTAAAGCTGAGCATAAGGGTGTGACAAATAAGGGTGATTAAACATTACAGTAATATATTACAAATGTTTTCATAAATAGGTGAGTGTATTAAAATATGTCCCTGTTTGTATCAGGCCCCTGGAATCATCCTGACATCCCCCCACTTGGCAAGATGCCATGAAAATAATGCAAATAAACAGTAATCATCTGTGTACATTCAAGAAACATAATGAACAACACAAAAGTTGTGGCTTGACCATTAGGTGGGAATGCAAAATTAGTGCTTGGCTAAAAGTTTTGGTTTGGCTACTTCCAGTAAGGCTATATATATTTATATTATATATATATATATATATATATATATATATATATATATATATATATATTTTTTATTGTAGAGCATTCACCTTTTTATTTATATATGCTCTGGTGCTCAGGCATGGACTGGCCATAGGGCATACAGGGCAATGCCCGGTGGGCCGACGGCTATTTGTGGGCCGGGGCTGTCATTATTTACTCATAATTTTCTTGAAAGACATTGTGGTCCAATTAAATTACTCATGGTCATGCAATGTGCCCAAGTTGGGCCAATTAAATCATATTTTGCATGTGCCAATTAAAGTGTTATTTTAGCTTGGAGTGAAGTTATTATTGAATAAAACCATGGTGGGCCGCCATGGCCAAAAATGCCCCGGGCCATTTTTTGGTCCCAGTCCAGTCCTGCTGGTGCTAATACTGCAGGGGTCTCCTACCTTCATTGTTGGTGTGGGATTGCTAGGAGAACTGGAGCTGGAGTGGCAGGTAAAAGCTGTGGGCCTACACTAGTCATGGCATTACAACCAAATACTGCAGTGTGTTTTGATATTCTAAACGTATATTTCTGCTACTTTTAGTGGCCCGATAGGCGTGAAACTTTATGGGGATGCCATAACATCTTGCACCAGTTCACAGACAGTACAAGGTAATGGTGGGTAATTGGCTTTTCTAGCACTGAAGTGCTACTTTAAACATTGCTACGGTGATTTAACATCTCTCTGTTTTGCCATAGCATTGCAAAGATCGGTTGCCTCCTCTCCCTGGTAGGCCTACCTCCAATGGCGTTGGTACTGTAGGGCGTTTAAGGTAGGCTAATATGGTTCCATTTTAGCTTACTTTGTTAAAACATATCACTGTAGGTCTGCTACATTTGTAAACAGAGTGCTCTCTCCCCTATACAGGCCCCTCGCGTGAGCGAGGTTTTCTTTGATCACTGTTTTGTTTTGAGTTTTGTTTCACTGCCAGTCTTTTTTTATATGTGTTGAGCAGGGCCGTCGCAACAGGACAGGCAAACCAGGCAATTGCCTGGGGCTCCAGGCTGAAAGGGGCCCCCAGGATTGACTGTTTGATCCTTTTAGTAGTTTAGTTAGAAGTGAATTTCAGTAAAATGTGACTTCAGACTGGAATTAGACAACTGCAAGTTCAACCCAAATTATTACATTAATAAAAGATGCTTAAAGATTATCATAATGTGGTTCATGTAGGCGTTTCTGGGAGGTTAAGGGCCCCCATGTCCTCTTTGCTTGGGGCCCCCTAAATACCTTGAAATGGCCCTGGTGTTGAGTTGTTTATTTTAAGTGTGTGCGTGAGCATACGTGAGCGTGTATGCTGCATGTTATTGTTGAGAGTTTCTGTGTTCTCTCTGGGCTCGTTACAGATTCTTCTTTTGTTTTGTACCGTCTCCTCCCTGTTTTCTCTTACCCCAACGTCAGGGGCTTGCCCGTTTCTCGTAGTGGCCCACGCCAGGCCCTACACTGTTTTAGCTTTCCTCCTTGGTTTACTGTTTCCTCTCGTTATTTCCCCCCCTCCCTTTAGTACGGGCCTGACCAGCCCGGAGTTAGTCATTTTTTTTTTTGTGATCAAATTTTTTATTTTGCTTCACTTCAATACAACCATAGAAGGCACAGTGTCAGGGACCGCCGCGGTCACTGGTCTTTAGTTGTTAAAAGGGGGAAGGACTGGAGCCAAAATACAGGAGTAATTTTCCATAGCAAAAGCCGGAGATTTATTTTTACCCAAAAATACCAAAAATGAAGAAAACAAAAATAAAGACAATAATTCAAATGTCAAAAAGAATACTTAATTTAACAGGCAAAATTCAATTTGCAACTTCAAATGCATAAGACAAAGCATTTCAGTGCATGGCCTCACAGCAAGCCAGCACACCTACCCCCATTCAACTCCAATGCAGAATGAGGCACAGTATAAATAGACCTATCAATGAAACCCAATCAGAGCTAGTTAGAAAATACCATATGAAAGGGGAATAGCAAACATCAGTCACAAAAATAACATTCCATAAATATCAGTTTTCCATACCAAAACAACATGATATAAAAGTACAAATGTTATTTCACAATAATGACATGTTATAATAGATGCACATATTTCACACAGCCCAAACAACAATATATAAAATACCAGGGTCACCCACGACACCCCTAGTGGATTAACCTGCGCCCTCCGTCCCAGGTCAGGTAGAAATACAACCCCATAGCGGCGCGCGCTTCCGCATAGGATCAGGGCGCTGGGCCAGAGAAGCAGGAAGTGTGAGTATGTGTATGTGTATGCACTACATGTCATAGATGTTATGTGGGGAAACGTTATTAACAGAAAGAAATGCGTTGTGAATGTTTTACACAGACCCGCGGTAAAACCGCATTTCAAACAAAGGCGCTATGACGCCGACCACGCGCCAAACACTGTTAACAAACCCCCAGCCCAAATGTTCACAAACATACAAATCAACACACATAATTCACAAAGCACAATATATTGAAAGAGTCCATTTTCATGTCGATGTCATGTGTGAGTGCCGGTGTGTGTGTGAGCGTGTGTGGCCCTCTCACTCCCGCTACCGCGGGTAGCGTCTTATAAACGCTATTTATTTAGCGCTATTCATAAGTCTTTCAGTTCTGGAAGACAGTGAGAAGGAGGGGAGGTTTGCCTTCTCACACACAGCATATGGTATACTGTAATACAAGTCAAAAGAAGTACCACAAAATAACACATAAGAAACAAGAAACAAAAACAAACAAAAAAGAAACTAAAAAGACCTTTTACATACAAAAAATACCAGACATATTATCAACACATAGTACGCACAGACAAAAACATAGACATAGACATAGACAAAGACAAAGACAAAACACAAAACACAAAACACAGGGGACTAAACAACATAGCAGAATATGACGGGAAGAGCATAAATATCTCTTAATATGTTAAATCATATCTTTCAGAGATTCAGAGAGAGAGTTCCAAAAATCCAATGTCTTATCAGAGGCACCATTAATCCGTGCAGTTGAAAGTTCCAGATACACAACATCCAGAAAGGACAGGGTCCAGGCCTTAATAGAGAGAGTATGTGGCGGCTTCCAACGGGTTACAATCATTTTCTTGGCGGCTGTCAACCCCGCAAAAACAGCACGCTTACTGAGTTTAGAAAGATTAGCATTTGACAAATTATTTAGAATCAATGCACTAACAGACACAGGTATAATCTCCTGAACCAAGTCAGACAATTTGGATGCAACATTGTTCCAGAACCTACTGACTGGTGGGCAGCCCCACATCATATGAAGAAATGTGCCCTGAGCCTTCAAAGAACAAAGTGTACAGAATGAGTCAGTAATGATATTCATGTGGTGTAGTTTAACTGGTGTAAGATATGTTCTATGGATAAAGTTGTAATGGATTTGCTGATGGTCTGGGTTCCGTGATACCTGAGGAATATCAGACCACACATCATGCCAGTCAAATTCTTGGTCCAGCTCAGGGCAATCCCGCTCCCATATCCTCTCAACAGGAAGTGTAAAGCGCTGAGGAACTATCATAAATTGGTAAAGTTTGGACACCATTCCTTTATTTAAAGTTTGTACCAAAAATATATGTCTGAGAGGATGAGTGGATAAAGGGCCCTGCCAGGGAACACCATATGCCTTGAGTGCTGACCTAAGCTGTAAATAAAAGAAAAAAGAAGAACCTGGCAGATTGAATGCATTTTGAATATCAGAAAACGAGCGAAGACCTTGATCATTAAAGACATCCTTCAAGTGATGAACACCCCTCTGTTCCCACTGATATAGGCCTCCCGCCAATCAATAAAGCTCTGTTATTAAATATTGGTGAAGAGTTGTGCCATTTCAATAAGATACCACGATGAGCTTCAACCAATCTCCATGTTCTTATAAGATGGGAGATGATGGGGCCAAATCGCAGTTGACATTGTTTGTTAGATATGTTGGCGAAAAGTACATCGTGGAGAGGCCAGGGTTCGACCAACCTACATTCCAAGGCACGCCAAGAGACTGAGGAATGTGGGTCAAACCAGGAAAGCAGGGGCCTAAGTACAAATGCCCAAAAATAAAACTTAAAATTAGGGACAGAGAGACCACCATCCTCTTTCCGCCTTTGTAACATTGACATTTTCAAGCGAGGGCGTTTCCCCTTCCATATAAAACGAGACACACCAGACTGAAGCTTACTCCAGTAGTCAGATGGAGGGGGGAGAGGAAGCATAGAGCTGACAAAGTTTATCCTGGGCAGAATGTTCATTTTGGTAATAGAGACACGGGCTTGGATAGATATGGGCAGTAGAGCTTGAAACGGGCCTTAAAACTAAGACCCGAACCGGCCCCAGCCCGAGAGAACTCCACCCGAGCCCGCCCCGGCCCGTATGATTGACAGCTTCATAGAGCCCGAACCCGTTTGCAACCCGACATTTTTCAATTGTGCGCATATCAAAGCAGTCAACAATGAGTCATTTTTAGACATAGACGTTTGGCTTTGATCAGCACGTTTACAGCTTCGCTCAACATGCCTGTTTGGGGAAGAATTATGCCAGTTGTCTTGCTGTCTATACTTTAACATCATGCAGTCGCACTTCTTGCATTTGACATACCCCACTGCCTCGTTTTTCTCATTGTGAACGTGCTCAAAATGTGTCCACACTTCCGACCTCGCATTTACTGGCTCGACTAACATGAATTCGCCAAGGGCTAATCTCTGTTTAACTCTTCTACATCCATTTTGCATCTACTAACGCATGCCTGTAGATCGAACGTTGAGTGTATCATGTGATCGCATATTTGCCGCGCATCGGCTTTCAGCCCGAGCCCGAGCCGGGCCCGCTTGGAATATTGAAATTAGACCCCGAACCGGCCCGAACCCGGCAGGTCCTGTTGGGCCCCGTCGGGTTCGGGCAAATATTTCCAGCTCTAATGGGCAGGACAGTCCATCTATCCATATCCCTCAAAACATTGGTTAAAGTAACTGAATAATTGTGCTTAATGATCTGATTTAGAGTGGGGAAGATCTCAATTCCCAAATATCTAAACTGATTAACAATGGGGATCGGAGTTAGTCATTTTTTATCAATTTTTCTTTATTATTTGTGTGTGTGTGTGTGTGTGTGTGTGTGTGTGTGTGTTTGTGTGCTTGTGTTGTTTCTAATCATTTGTTATATGTTGCCCACCTACCGTCTCCCCTAAGGTCACTGCCCGTGACCCTCTCCACTACCCTGTTGGCCAGTAGCTTTCCCGGTCCTATGTGTGTGTGTGTGTATGTGTATGCACGCAGTGTGAACATATATTTTTTGTGTGGGTTTGACAATCGGGCTACATAGCCCTATTCCCTTGCGGTGTAAACTTCTTCTTCTTATGACGGTCTGCAGCTTTGGATCTTTGTGTAATCTATAATTATCACTTGGATTTAAGAACTGGTTAAGCTAGGGCCCAACAGTTACTTAGTGGGTGGATGTGGGGACATTGGTCTTGTGAACCTTTTTGTTTCTATTTTGTTTTGTCTTTTTTCCCTAATGTATGATTGTTGTATGTGTTGCACCTTGACCACCCCAACATTGCATTCAGTGATGAATTAAAACATTTGATGTAGCAATATTTATTTATTTATTTTTTTTTCTGAGACAGCCCCTCCCTCTCTCTCCATTTATTTGGATAGCCAGTGAATAGCATTATTAGCCATCAATGTGGTACAGAAATTAAGAAAACCTGTTGGGTATACTGTATGTGTATCTGATCCTATTACACAGATTTGCTGTTCTCTGATGAGAGTTAATGTGAATACCCCAGATTTGACTTTCCATTTGCAAAAAGTATTTAATTATGGAATGTTTGTGTAGGCCTACGCTATAATGGCTGAGAGAGATATGCTAGTTAACGTGATCTCCAATATTTATGGGAGTCTTTCATATTTAGTAAATTTAGAATACTAGGACAGACATCCCAGGTCTTGTGGAAACTTTATTTATGTATTTAGTAGTTTATGGACGCTTGTGAGTGATGTCAAATCTCCTGCGAGTGATATGAAGTCTTTCCTGATCGCAAAATGTAGGCCTATAGGAACTGCAGAGGCATACATGCAGAGGCATACATGAATAAACAAACTCTCACTCATCAAATCACCTTATTAAAACGAGAGCTTCTTGCAGGACGAATGGAAATAAAAATGCATTTCACCCTAAAGTAAAATGTGATTATGTCTTATAGTCTTATTTCCACTTGCCTGATAACTACAAACTTATGCTTCCACTATAGGCCTAACCTGGTTCTCACGCAGATGGATGTTTCTCATCCATCTGGAATTTCGTCGGTTGCCTAGCTGTTTTCTGCTGTGACGGGGCGGGGGTTGTATTAAAAAAAAATCTCGAACCTGATTGGAAAATTCAATGTGCCTGTCACGTACTACTTGCTACGTCATACCTGTTAACATCCCGCCCCACGATTGTGATTGGATCTATGGCATAGAGGCGGGATCGAGTATGGGGTAAACGAAGACTTCGGGCTCAACAAGCCGCGACCAGACCCTCGTGCGAGCTCACGAAGTTGAACGAAGATGCACGAAGCACAAAGGGTCTGTGAGAACCAGGCTACTATAGGCCTACTTGTTTTAAAGAAAGTTTATGGAGGCATGTTATGAATGGGAATTAAGAGATATGACAAAGAAAAAAAAAATCAGGCACTTCAAAATGACCAGAGAGTAAGGTTAAAAAGCCTTTATTGTAACATGGCTAGTGGCTACTGTATGTCAAATTTAAAAGAAACCAACATGTTTCGACCCCACAATGGGTCTTCATCAGGACTTAGTCTAAGAAACAGTGATGACACACTCACCATATGGTGACATCAGGTCAAATGACCACCAAAATATTCCAGTCGTGTGCCAACCCACCGCAACCCTGTTTTTTTGGGTTGTGGTGGGTTGGCACATGGGTGGAGTTTTTTAGTTTAAAAATGAAATTGAATGTCCGCACACTAGCTCCCGTTTAGCTTCTTTTTATTTTAAGTGAACATTTCGAGCTTTCCGCTCTTCATCAGACTTGAATCAAAATAGACACACATCATACTTATAGGTAAGAGGGGTCACATGATACCACAGTCAAATTCCAATTGGAAGGCAGAGCCCATACAGAGAAGTGCATCTCAAAATATTTACAATTATTATACAAAAGACTGCCCAATATACAAACATATAGGAAGTACGAGTATTTACAAAACATTTACATTAAAATATCAGAATACACTGATTTTCTTTAAATTTCATGTGAAGCAGATTTGGTCATAGATTCTAGGCTATTTTATGATAATTATGATATTGTCACCTTATCAGAATTTAGACCAGAGATGCCTCTCTACCACGACTAGCATTTGAGGGACCTTTGAGTTTGTCAGAGCATTGAAATAACCAACTCACCTTCCTTGTAAGATAAGAGAGGAACCCCAAGCTGAGAAGTCTGTTCCAAGTCTAACTTCCTGCTTAGGAAGTGCTGAATCGCACCCCAGGGGGCCCGTGGCCCTTAAGGAGAGCTCAGGCAAAAAGGCCTTTTCACTCTACCAAGGGTAGAATTTGGATTTATTTTAAAGTAGTAAAAAGATACAAAATGTAAAAAATTACAGGGGTAAGGTATTAGTACAGGACCAAAGAAGTAAAAGAAAAGAAAGAAAAGACAAAAGTCAAAAAATGACAAAGTGTCAAAAATCAGCAAAAGGTCTTCGAGAGAGTCTGGTGGGACCAAGTCTAACTCACTCATCATCACACAAGTTCTTTTATGCATCCTTATACTTCCTCCTTTTCCCATACCACGTAAGAAACTGAGTTGTCGGTCACGAGTCCGGTGGTCACGAGATTTTCTGGCATGACCCTCAGATGATATTCTTACATCATCTTTGAACTATCTGACATCAGCACTTCAAACTCATTCTTCACTTCACTGAAATAAACCTTGGTAACACTTCGCGGTAAGGGTACATGAATCATCATGAATTCATGCATTATTTCATTCATGATAAATTCATGATTCATGCATTACTTCATCTCTGAAAGTCTAATGAGTTATCAGGAATTAACATGAATTCATTGTTTGTCATTAATGACCTGCTGAAATAGTCACTGTAAAAAACAAAGTAATATGCACACCGGAGCTCCCATTTTTACCATTTTACTTTGTGTAACGTTTCGGACTAAACAGTCCTTCCTCAGACACCTGCTGAAATAGCACATGATCTTAAGTATTAGTTACTCTGGGTACATCATCATGAGTCATGATTAATTAGCATGAGTCATGATTATTATCATGATCATGATGAATTCATCATGTTTGTGCCCCCTCAACTAAAGTGTAGACATGGTTAAATTGATAAAATTTAGTTGATGTATGGGATAGATATGAGGAACTAGGCCAAAGTAGGCTAAATAAGTACTTTTATTATATCAAATTCTTTTGAACAAAAACATCATGATCATGTGTAATTAGTCGTGACTCATGGTGATGTACCCAGAGTAATTAATGCTTAAGATCATCTGCTATTTCAGCAGGAGGTAATTAATGATAAACAATGAATTCATGCTAATACCTGATGAGTCATTAGATATTCAGAGATGAAGTAATGCATGAATCATGAATGAAATCATGCATGAATTCATGATAATTCATGTACCCTTACCGCAAAGTGTTACCGTATTGGGTTAGTATTCATCAACACACTGGTTACACCACACTTGATTTGATTATTATAGGATTACATATAGGTTATTATACCTTAACTCTAATTTTCCACTCTGATACACTGATATATACTATCTAATAAAACACTCACAATGGCATGTATACTGGTTTCACTGGTTCATTATCCCTTTTACACCCATGGGTAAAGACTTAAAGAAAATAAAGATAAAACCAAGTAAAACACTCTTTAAGGCACTAAACTTTTGTTTTAGGCGGTGAAAGTAATTTCCCCTTTTGAGTCTAGGTTTTGTAACGGCGACCTGTCAGGCGACCTGTCAGGCGATCTGTCATGCGACCAGAACCGGCGCGTGACTCTCTTTCCCAATATGTGTCTGTGGACATAAAAATGTAGGGAAAAGGCTATCTCCTCAAGATTTACTATTAAACATTAGAAACTTGAGACCTTTGATGCCCTCAGCAGCTATATGTATAAAATGTTACATACATGTACATGATGTTATTGTTTTTTCACAATTCTATCCACAGGCCGAATGACTCAACACACAAAGGGAAACAAGTCTTGTACCAGGCTTTAAACTATTTTCTCATGGTTCAGTTAAAGTTATGAACCTAACCTGCCATTATCACACACTTGAATATATATCACATGTTCAAACACACACACTATAATAGTAGCTAATGCACACACTAGGCCATACAACAATTAATCATATTTAAAAAGCACTCAAGAACTTTAACAGGAATCATCTTTCTGCCTAGCAGTTGATAGTAGGCCTGCTCTCTTTCCTATGTTGTAGTTCCTCGGGTATCTTGTCATATTCGCCAATTGTTCAGTCCTTGATTGGTGGTTGGGGATATATTGGAATGGGGGAGGGGGGTGTCCTGTACCCGCTCACTTCAGTGGTTTTTTAGTGAGGGTCGATTGACAGTGGTATTATTTCGGTTTGATAAAAAGGTCGAAGTTGGATTTTGAAAAGGATTGCCACGAACACCCAACACATGGTCAGCCAAAGTTTTAAAGTGTATAGAGCAGTCTATTCAGAGTACTTGACATAGCATCAGGCCCTATGGCCATCATAATTTAAAGTAAGCATGACAGAGTGTCTATACAATCATAAAGCTATTCAGCTATTCTCACAATTCAGTAGAGTCAGGAGGATCTGTAGCTCGGAGGAAGACTATCAATCTCAATCAACCATTTTGAAAAACAGGTTCAAAGAAAGGGGCTATAAAGACCAATGGATTGAAGAGGCTGCGGATCGTTTTAATAACATGTCCCAGGATCAATGCCTGAACAGGAGAACAAAAGTTAATAATAAAAAAATGGAATCCAGAATATCATGTTGTGTACAGTATTCCCCAATTGCAAAGGACATTGAACAGAGTGTAAAAAAGCACTGGCATATCATCGACTCTGACCGAACTTTAAAAAAGATTTTCCCCAAACCTCCGCGTGTGGTGTATAAAAGACAACCTAACCTTCGGAACATGCTAGTGAGTGCAGATTTACCCCCACCCCTCCCCCCACACATTTTCTGAGTAACATCCAACCAGGCAACTACAAGTGTGGAAACTGCCAACAATGTAACTTCACAAGCAAGACTCACTTTTTTAATCACCCCCATACCAGTAAAAAAAATTGCCATTAAGAACATAATATCCTGTCAGACAAAAAAATTGATATATATGCTGAAGTGCCTGTGTGGCTTAGCCTATGTGGGGAAAAACCACAAGGGCTCTTAAGACCAGGATAGCGGGGCACAGATGTGCCATACGCAACATGGACATGAAAAGTTCAGTGGCAGTCCATTTTAAGGAGGCCCGTCATAGTGTGTCTGCTTTAAAATATATGGGAATTGAGATGGTAAAATTGCCCAGGAGGGGGGGCAATATTGATAACCTACTTCTCAAACGGGAACTATATTGGATTTACACCCTGGACACTATGGCACCAAGGGGTATGAATGAGGATTTCAGTATCAGACCATTCTTGTAACACATATGACTGAAAATCAAAAGGTTTACTATTCTTGCTCTTTTGTTTGTCCTTGGAAATAAGTAAAGACTGCAACTAAGGTTGTAACATGATGTTGTATTGTAGTCTGGATATGAATAGCTTTGTGATTGTATAGACACTCTGTCATGCTTACTTTAAATTATGATGGCCATAGGGCCTGATGCTATGTCAAGTACTCTGAATAGACTGCTCTATACACTTTAAAACTTTGGCTGACCATGAAATTTAAAAAATCAGTGTATTCTGATATTTTAATGTAAATGTTTTGTAAATACTCGTACTTCCTATATGTTTGTATATTGGGCAAAGTCTTTTGTATAATAATTGTAAATATTTTGGGATGCACTTCTCTGTATGGGCTCTGCCTTCCAATTGGAATTTGACTGAGGTATCATGTGACCCCTCTTACCTATAAGTATGATGTGTGTCTATTTTGATTCAAGTCTGATGAAGAGCGGAAAGCTCGAAAACGTTCACTTAAAATAAAAAGAAGCTAAACGGGAGCTAGTGTGCGGACATTCAATTTCATTTTTATGCTTTGACCTTTTTGTCCTGCACCTACATTTTGGATGTGCGCACCACCTTTTTGTTGGAGTTTTTTAGTTGTCATATGACCTGATGTCCTGATGACCTGTCCCGATGTTCTGATGACCTGATTACATAAATCATGTAATATATAATATATAACTTCCAATATAGCCTAGTCTGCTTTTTTCCGGTCTTGGTCTTGGTCTCGGTCTCGGTCTCAATTTGTCTTTTGTCTCAGTCTTGTTAGACTTTGGTCTTGGTCTTGTTAGCCTCTGGTCTTGTTATTGTTTTGGTCTTGGTTTAAGTCAGTGGTTCTCTTAACTTTTCCCCACTTTGGAAGGCAGAGAATTTTCACGCCCCACCTGGAAGGTTCAATTGGCACACAATATCTCTGTGAGGAATACTTTGCGAGTACAGGATTTTTGTCAGTAAGAATTTTCATGTCACTAATTGAAAGCCAAATTTCTGTCAAACCCCTCATCACAGCAACTAGCAAATAGCACCATTGAAAAGCTCAATTTACTGTCATATGTGCATATCTGACCAATAGCTATGAATTCGGGAGGCATAGTGGGCCATTGGCAGGGCCGGTTCTAGCCTTTTTGGTGCCCTAGGCCAGATTTGAGTTTCTTTGGTATTTTTTGCCCTCAACGGTGCCTTCCAGGCAGTGCTGTCTTCAAGGCACTACTCCACTCAGTTTAGGATTAGGATGAGGGTTTAGGGGGTTAGGGTTAGGAATACGGTAAGGGTAGTGCCTTTTAGGCTGTGCTGCCTGGAAGGTGCCGTTGGATGCAAAAACACCATAGAGCATTCTGATGCCCCCCCTGATAGTTGGTGCCCTAGGCGGCCGCCTCGTGTGTCTATGCCTAGAACCGGCCCTGGCCATTGGTCGATTGCAAAGAGACGTCTCGCGCCCCACCTGTCATGAGTCTGCGCCCCACAGTTTGAGAAACACTGGTTTAAGTGGTCTTGACTACAAATCTAGTATTTATTGTCCAACAAATCTGTAGTTGTGGCCTGATATCACTTTTGCATCAATAGTTCATCCAGCCTTCACAAATGTAGCAATTTTCTAGTTTTGGTTCCCTGAAAATGTATGTGTACTGCTTACTGTTATTGTATGTTCTTCCATTTGGAAAGACAATGTAGGCCTATGTCAAAAGTTTAGGCCTATTATATGTCATTCTCACTAATATGTAATAAGAATGAATTTCTCTGTATTGTAATGAATTCAACTCCACTTCCTGCAATTACAGTTCAAATACAGTCAGTCAAACTTCCTGTAAAGCCAAATCAAAAAAAATAATTCTGAAATTTGTAGAAAAGTGGCAATGGTGTAAAACTCACTCTCTGAAAATAAAGCTGATTTTATCCTTCCAGAAAACAATTAATGTTTTGAAAATCCCAAATGATGACATACTTTAGCCACCAGCATTCTGTGGTTTTCTTCAAAATCTGCCTTATGATTTGAGGCCTTGCAACGAAGAACCATATTTTCATAGTTTCAAAATTTTGAATAAAAATATTTTAACACATATAAAATTGTAGTAAGCCAGCCTGAAACCAGAATTGTTATAAAGGCACTTTTCAATAATATCTGGTGTCAGTCTGGTTTTGATCTCAGACTGGTTTACTACCATTTTATATTTGTTAAAAATATTTGAAATATGGTTCATTGCAAGGGTTCATCTGTGCCCTGCTGGAATGTTTTTCTTTCCAATTTCTTTTTGGGGGGTGTTGAGCGGCTGGTAAAAACGAGTGAGTACACTGAGACAGAGACAGAGGACTCTTCATTATGGGATTATACATGCCCAAACAGGCATGTGTTCTGTATTCCACTGGAGAGATGTTGGGTTACCTTTGCATCCCACCAAGAAAGCATGTGAACACAAAACAGGGTGTGCCTCATCCTTTAAAGGTTAGCTCTTCCAAACAGTGTTAACACAATATGGTAGCCTATACCAAATTTGCTTATCTATTGTAGTGTGCACTAGCGGTTCGTAGTTAGGTGTGTCCCCATACAATGTGGCAAAGGCATGATGCTACATCTGAGAGACCCACACTGGACCAGACCAAAACGGTTTGTCACACACACCATCTGTCTATCTCTCTTTCTGCGAGAAGGAAGTCAATCTGAACATGTTACTAGCCCATAAAGACCTATGTAAAGAGGAAGTAAGAATGGTGTAACAAAAAGTCTAGAGATAAAGAGATGAATTATAGGTCAGAGTATTTGGCGAGAGTATGCTGGAATAATAGTGCATAAAAATAAATGCTGCTGATGCAGTTGGGCAGTTGGGTCACACCTGAAATTGAATTAAAAATGTGGCCTGTTTAGATCTGTTCATTGATTCATCCAAAATGCATGACATACAGTATAATTAACCTAAGAGTGGGGTGTATACAGCACAATGGGCACACCTGCATAGCACAGTAGGAAAGCCATATTGGGCAGATTAAGATGTAGATTGTGTTATTCTCTATAATTTACACTTGTTATTTTTTGTTAGATTGTTCTTACGTTAAATTTTAACTCAGATACAATCTATACCATACTGAGATTTCTACCCATATAAGAAGTTCATGAAAATTGTTGAAGTGCTAAAGCAAGCTCTTGATCTTTACCACACCTTCCAAACGGTTTGGGGATGTTCCTGGTGTGGCTTTGCTGTCATGTGTTGTTCAATCCCAACATAATAAAAGGGCATGTCCATACAATTCCCCCGCTGTGCTCCTGAAAGGTCATTCTGAATTACATGCTTTTAATCATGCATAAAGAACAGGCCATGGAATTTTATGCAGTACTTGTCTGCTATTCATGCTAATGCTACACCTGGGTGTAGCGCCAGATTTACTACGCCCATTGGGTACCAAAAAACAATATCGACCCGGTGCAAATGTTTCAGTTTACAAAGACTTGCTGGTAAAGATATTGAGAAGCATGAATTATTTCATTAACCAAGCAGCACCTGTGGTTGTCATGTGCATCTGTCTAAAACTTCAACTCCAACCCTTCTCTCACAGGTGCTAAAATCACATGAAATCACGGTACTCCCCTCTATGGTGTCTGGGAAGAACACAGAACACTGAAGAACGCTGCTACAGCAAATGAGAAGATCTGTACCCCCACCCACTTCTCCCTTTCCCTTTTTCCGCCCATTCTGTGTGAGACTTCAGCACTGCACCAAGCAGTCACACCTAAACTAAACTAAGGCACTCCCTTCCTGCAAATGGGTGATAGAAAACTCATCTGTGCAAATTATAGGTCTACTACCACCAAATGCTTCAAAATCTAAGTAAGATTAGTGTTCCATTTGAATTCTATGTTGTTACACATTCTTTTGTTCCACACCTACAGCATTCAGCAAGCTCATACAATGTTCAATTATTGATTGTAATTGATTATCAATTACCAGGACCAGGGCCGGCCCGAGGCATACGCGAGTTACGCCGTCGCTTAGGGCCCCGACAGCTCGGGGGGCCCCCACGAGCGCTCGAGGAATCACGTTTTGAAATATTAATATTTTTTTGAGGGTAATAATTACCTTAACATCCTTGTGATACCTACCCATTAATATTATCATCTTCCAGTGAACGAATCCATTCAATTTATATCACTTACTATCACTCTTTATCTCAGTCATGGTTTGGCTTACACACCTCTGACTTCTCCCAACAATCTAGCGAAGTTGATGTAGCATTTGTATTTTTATTTCATTCTTGTTATTCTGACATCATAAAACGTTCATGTTTACCACAGAAAAACTATAACAACAACCTGCAATATGATTAGAACAAAGCCTCCTGGGAATGGTAAAGCACAGCCATAGCGCAGTTTCTAATCCACCGCGGAAGAATCCATTCTACTTAGCTACGCATAGCGCTGAAAATCGACTCCGCGTTCACCAACATCTCACCGCATGCAATCGTCAGTCCATTCCACGTGATCAAGTAGGTAAAATGCATACCGCTGAAAGTCCACACTCCATGTTTTGCATTTGGAACAAAGTAAGTCAGTAAGTGAAATGAATCCTGTGAGCAGGAAAGGAACAGATTCCCGAGGAGGTAATATAACGTCAGCTCTGTTAATTGCCACCTCACAACGTAGCTTTGGCTGAAACCTTATTCTTTTGTTGTATGTCCTCAAAATTAACTCAAGGCCACATTAAATGAATGTTCAACTAAACATTCAAGTAGGCTATAGGCTTAGGTTAAGGATAGCCTATTTTTGGTTGATGAATATTTGCTGCCTGCACAGACATTGGACATGAGGAAGTTCTTCTATAGGCAAAATCCTAGTTAGTCTTAGGAGATGTATCAAGCTATCTTAATGTAGGACTATCTAATCATTTAATTCAAACCTAGCTCTTTATTGTCAAGAATGGCAAGAATCACTCTTCTCTGATGATATAGGTTAGGCCTATTATTGATGCTTGAAATAGCAAACATAGTGAGTGAATCAGGGCTATATTTCTGTTATCATAAGCTGCTATTGCATAGAGTAGCCTACCAATGTCTGTGATATCAGCAATAATGTTCACATAAAATGTATTGTGAGTGTTGTATAAAACCATAGCATCCTAAACTTTTGTTGTCTAATATTTTTCAGTATTTTCAAAAAATGGTGTAAAATTCAGATGATGACAAGAACACTGGGTGAATTTAAACAATTAATGAAACAAGCAATATGTTGTTGTTGATAGGGAGAACAAGCAATAGTTAATCCATCTCAATATCTCTTGAGAGTGAGTCAGAGGCAGGGTCAACATTGCCCCCCCCCCCCCCCCCCCCAAAAAAAAGGCTGTGGTGGCGGTGAGGGGGGCCCCCAAATGAAATTCTGCTTAGGGCCCCCTTTGGGCTTGGGCCGGCCCTGACCAGGACACTGGAATACCATAGATGCACTTGAGTTGTGGGCCTAACATCTTATATATACAGTCATTGGGCCTAATGAATACTAGCTTTTGTTTCCAAAATTGCATCTACTATCTTGGGTTATTTAAACTCCTGATCAGCCTTCCACCTTTCACCTCTTAGCAGAATCTACAGTTTTCCATAATCAGTATACTGTGCCATCTCGTAAAATTACTGCATTTAAAACTAAGCATCAGTACTGGTACATCTTCATTTGCTCTTCTACTTTGACACTTTTTGAAGCATTTTTATCTCTCATAGTAAAGACAATTGAATGTGAAGTTTCTGTTACCTGAGGGTAACACACATCATCATCCAAACCTATAAACTCACTTTTTCTTGACAAAGGAAAGGTTTTCTGAGTCAGAGTGTCTGAATGTGACATTTCCGAGTGCACCCTGTGACTCATGCATCTCACACATGTTGTGATTAATGCTGTTACAGCTTTAAATATCACTCCTGTCATCAGCTTTACCTTCTCACATTCCAGAATAACGGATAGTACTATGCTGTTGTGAACACAGTCTGGTGTGGCTTAGATTGTCTGCTGTTTAATTTTCTTCCATGTGACCATCAATGACCCATCTCTTATGTTGGATGAGCTTTTCCCCCTCCATTTGTTTGTTTTTCTCCATTTCTTAGCGCCAGATCAGGGGCCTTACTTGCGCACTATGCATACGAACAAAAGAATGTATACTGTATGCCACATTTTATGCTATGCTTTGGTATTTATAAAAACTGAACCTGGTGGTAAAAGTTGCTTCTCAAATCAACTGATTATGACAATATTAATCATAAAGTTCTATTTGTTATGTTGTTCTTACTTCTGTATTCTGTATTTGGTGTATTATTCCAGCAAACTTACACTGTAAGTACTTAATAATTTATCATTTGATACATTTTCTTTCACCAATCTTAGGCTACTACTTACCAGGTAGGCTACTTCACAAGTTGTAAATTAAACCGTTACCAAAAAGAGTCATGTCTAATGTATAGTCCAATAAAAAGGGGGACATCTATTATCAGAAAATAAAACATTGCAATAAAAATAAAGGGAGGGAAATATTTGCCCATTGCCAAACAGCCCATTTCAGCTCTAGACTGGCTTATATTGGTTGTGACATCTTTAGACACAAGTGCTAGGCCTATCTATTTAGGGCCCGAGCACCGAGGTGCACGAGCCCGGAACGGGCTTGTGCACCGACCGGTGCGAAGCCCTATTGCTTTTGCTCAGATTATTATTTTTATTATTATTATTATTATTATTAGGGCCCGAGCACCGAGGTGCACGAGCCCGGAACGGGCTTGTGCACCGACCGGTGCGAAGCCCTATTGCTTTTGTAAGGATTTTTTTCTTTTATTAGGGCCCGAGCACCGAGGTGCACGAGCCCGGAACGGGCCCGAGCACCGAGGTGCACGAGCCCGGAACGGGCTTGTGCACCGACCGGTGCGAAGCCCTATTGCTTTTGTAAGGATTTTTTTCTTTTATTATTATTAGGGCCCGAGCACCGAGGTGCACGAGCCCGGAACGGGCTTGTGCACCGACCGGTGCGAAGCCCTATTGCTTTTGTAAGGATTTGTCATTATTATTATTATTATTATTAGGGCCCGAGCACCGAGGTGCACGAGCCCGGAAACGGGCTTGTGCACCGACCGGTGCGAAGCCCTATTGCTTTTGTAAGGATTTGTCATTATTATTAGGGCCCGAGCACCGAGGTGCACGAGCCCGGAACGGGCTTGTGCACCGACCGGTGCGAAGCCCTATTGCTTTTGTAAGGATTTGTCATTATTATTATTATTATTATTATTTTTCTTCCCCTGGTTACGGCCATTTTTGACCCCTTTCCCGTGCATGAAAACTCATGAAATTTTGCACACACCTTGGAAGTATGGAACACTAGAGGTATACAGAGGCATGGACTTGGGTGTGGCCCAGGGACTCCGTAGCGCCCCCTAAAGTAAAAAATTACATTGGGCTCTATGGGGCCGGACACCCACTGAACTTTAATGTACTCCTCGGACACCGTTGGTCAGATTCCTGTGAAATTTGGTAGACATGATGCCAAGATGTTGCTGATGTAAAATTGCGAAGGGATTATTCATACCCTTTACAATTTCAAGATGGCGGATGAGTGAAATATGGGAAAAACTGAAAAAACGGAAATGTGTCATTAGATCGCAGGGCGTTGATGGAATCGTCTGAATGTCATTTACAAAGTTATAGATATTATCATGACGCCAACATTCATACACTTAATGGGCGTGGTTGTTACAGCGCCACCAACTGGTAAGGTGGAGAAAGTACAGAAATTGACATTAAGTGCCATGGTTGGCATATACTTTGAGCTACGCGCACAAAATTTGGTAGGTGTGTGTGTCTCCCCAAGACGAACAACTTTCGTATTACATTGCATTAGCCACGCCCAACAGGAAGTGAGGTAATAAGGAGTGTAAAAATTTGGACACACAGTGAACTTTAACGTACTCGTCGGACACGGTATGTCAGATTCAAGTGAAATTTGGTGTACATGACCTCTAGATGCTGCTGATGCTAAATTGCGAACGGATTTTTGATATTTCGTAATATGTTGTAATAACAATATTATGAAATTGTATGATTTTAATAGCTCATCACGAAACAGGAAGTGTGTCATAAAATCACACTGCATTAACCGATTGGTCTGAAACTTCACAGGTTCATAGATGGTATGACTGTGATGACATCTAGACACCCCGTGGGCGTGGCTGTTATAGCGCCACCACCTGGCCAAGCAGGAAAAGTGCCAGAAATTGACTATGCTTTAACCGATTGATCTGAAACTTCACTGGTTCATAGATGGTATGACTGTGATGATTTCTAGACGACCCGTGGGCGTGCCTGTTATAGCGCCACCATCTGGTCAAGCAGGAAATGTGCCAGAAATTGACAATGCTTTACCCGATTGATCTGAAACTTCACTGGTTCATAGATGGTATGACTGTGATGATATCTAGACACCCCATGGACATGCCTGTTATAGCGCCACCACCTGGTCAAGCAGGAAATGTGCCAGAAATTGACAATGCTTTACCCGATTGCCCCTAGTGGTCAAATATTATAACTTAGAAACAGTTTGACGTAACTTACCCAAACTTGGTATATGGACTCCTGACCGTGTTCTGACCACGCATAACCATGAATCGAAAGTCTCTATACCCCTAGTGGTCAAATATTATAACTTGGAAACGGTTTGATGTAGCTTATCCAAACTTGGTATATGGACTCCTGACCATGTTCTGACCACGCATAATCATGAATCGAAACTCTGTAGCGCCCCTAGTGGTCAAATATTATAACTTGGAAACGGTTTGACGTAGCTTATCCAAACTTAGTATATGGACGCTTGACCGTGTACTGACCACACAGAATCATGAATCGAAACTGTCTAGCGCCCTCTAGTGGTCAAATATGATTACTTTGGAACGGTTTGACGTAGCTTATTCAAACTTGGTATATGGACTCCTGACCGTCTTCTGACCACGCATAACGATGAATCGGAACTCTCTAGCGCCCTCTAGTGGTCAAATATGATAACTTGGACACGGTTTGACGTAGCTTATCCAAACTTGGTATATGGACTCCTGACCGTGTTCTGACCACGCAAAACCATGAATCGAAACTCTCTAATGCCCCCTTGTGGTCGAACATTATAACTTGGAAACGGTTTGACCTATCATAGCCAAAGTTGGTACTCAGACTGTGGACCACCTTCTGAACATGCAGTATGACTTATGTGAATCTCTGTAGCGCCCCTACTAAGAGAAAGAGTTTAAAAGGCAGACTGAGTGAGTGTGTGACAGTGAGTGTCTGCGAGTGTAAAAAATGAGGGTGAGACAAAGATAGCACACCTGTTCCGACTGAATGTGCCTTCACTGTGTACCATTGTTGCGATATGCACTCTTTGCGGTGCACCTGGTGCGAGGGCCCGTCATCGCCACTTGTGGCTTTAATTATTATTATTATTATTATTATTATTTTTCTTCCCCTGGTTCCGGCCATTTTTGACCCCTTTCCCGTGCATGAAAACTCATGAAATTTTGCACACACCTTGGAAGTATGGCACACTAGAGGTATACAGAGGCATGGACTTGGGTGTGGCCCAGGGACTCTGTAGCGCCCCCTAAAGTAAAAAATTACATTGGGCTCTATGGGGCCGGACACCCACTGAACTTTAATGTACTCCTCGGACACCGTTGGTCAGATTCCTGTGAAATTTGGTAGACATGATGCCAAGATGTTGCTGATGTAAAATTGCGAAGGGATTATTCATACCCTTTACAATTTCAAGATGGCGGATGAGTGAAATATGGGAAAAACTGAAAAAACGGAAATGTGTCATTAGATCGCAGGGCGTTGATGGAATCGTCTGAATGTCATTTACAAATTTATAGATATTATCCTTACGACGACATTCATACACTTAATGGGCGTGGTTGTTACAGCGCCACCAACTGGCAAGGTGGAGAAAGTACAGAAATTGACATTAAGTGCCATGGTTGGCATATACTTTGAGCTATGCGCACAAAATTTGGTAGGTGTGTGTGTCTCCCCAAGACGAACAACTTTCGTATTACATTGCATTAGCCACGCCCAACAGGAAGTGAGGTAATAAGGAGTGTAAAAATTTGGACACACAGTGAACTTTAACGTACTCGTCGGACACGGTATGTCAGATTCAATTGAAATTTGGTGTACATGACCTCTAGATGCTGTTGATGCTAAATTGCGAACGGATTTTTGATATTTCGTAATATGTTGTAATAACAGTATTATGAAATTGTATGATTTTAATAGCTCATCACGAAACAGGAAGTGTGTCATAAAATCACACTGCATTAACCGATTGGTCTGAAACTTCACAGGTTCATAGATGGTATGACTGTGATGACATCTAGACACCCCGTGGGCGTGGCTGTTATAGCGCCACCACCTGGCCAAGCAGGAAAAGTGCCAGAAATTGACTATGCTTTAACCGATTGATCTGAAACTTCACTGGTTCATAGATGGTATGACTGTGATGATTTCTAGACGACCCGTGGGCGTGCCTGTTATAGCGCCACCATCTGGTCAAGCAGGAAATGTGCCAGAAATTGACAATGCTTTACCCGATTGATCTGAAACTTCACTGGTTCATAGATGGTATGACTGTGATGATATCTAGACACCCCATGGACATGCCTGTTATAGCGCCACCACCTGGTCAAGCCGGAAATGTGCCAGAAATTGACAATGCTTTACCGGTTGCCCCTAGTGGTCAAATATTATAACTTAGAAACAGTTTGACGTAGCTTATCCAAACTTGGTATATGGACTCCTGACCGTGTTCTGACCACGCATAACCATGAATCGAAAGTCTCTAGTGCCCCTAGTGGTCAAATATTATAACTTGGAAACGGTTTGATGTAGCTTATCCAAACTTAGTATATGGACTCCTGACCATGTTCTGACCACGCATAATCATGAATCGAAACTCTGTAGCGCCCCTAGTGGTCAAATATTATAACTTGGAAACGGTTTGACGTAGCTTATCCAAACTTAGTATATGGACGCTTGACCGTGTACTGACCACACAGAATCATGAATCGAAACTGTCTAGCGCCCTCTAGTGGTCAAATATGATTACTTTGGAACGGTTTGACGTAGCTTATTCAAACTTGGTATATGGACTCCTGACCGTGTTCTGACCACGCATAACGATGAATCGGAACTCTCTAGCGCCCTCTAGTGGTCAAATATGATAACTTGGACACGGTTTGACGTAGCTTATCCAAACTTGGTATATGGACTCCTGACCGTGTTCTGACCACGCAAAACCATGAATCGAAACTCTCTAATGCCCCCTTGTGGTCGAACATTATAACTTGGAAACGGTTTGACCTATCATAGCCAAAGTTGGTACTCAGACTGTGGACCACCTTCTGAACATGCAGTATGACTTATGTGAATCTCTGTAGCGCCCCTACTAAGAGAAAGAGTTTAAAAGGCAGACTGAGTGAGTGTGTGACAGTGAGTGTCTGCGAGTGTAAAAAATGAGGGTGAGACAAAGATAGCACACCTGTTCCGACTGAATGTGCCTTCACTGTGTACCATTGTTGCGATATGCACTCTTTGCGGTGCACCTGGTGCGAGGGCTCCGTCATCGCCACTTGTGGCTTTAATTATTATTATTATTATTATTTTTCTTACGCTGGTTACGGCCATTTTTGACCCCTTTCCCGTGCATGAAAACTCATGAAATTTTGCACACACCTTGGAAGTATGGAACACTAGAGGTATACAGAGGCATGGACTTGGGTGTGGCCCAGGGACTCCGTAGCGCCCCCTAAAGTAAAAAATTACATTGGGCTCTATGGGGCCGGACACCCACTGAACTTTAACGTACTCCTCGGACACCGTTGGTCAGATTCCTGTGAAATTTGGTAGACATGATGCCAAGATGTTGCTGATGTAAAATTGCGAAGGGATTATTCATACCCTTTACAATTTCAAGATGGCGGATGAGCGAAATATGGGAAAAACTGAAAAAACGGAAATGTGTCATTAGATCGCAGGGCGTTGATGGAATCGTCTGAATGTCATTTACAAATTTATAGATATTATCCTTACGACGACATTCATACACTTAATGGGCGTGGTTGTTACAGCGCCACCAACTGGTAAGGTGGAGAAAGTACAGAAATTGACATTAAGTGCCATGGTTGGCATATACTTTGAGCTACGCGCACAAAATTTGGTAGGTGTGTGTGTCTCCCCAAGACGAACAACTTTCGTATTACATTGCATTAGCCACGCCCAACAGGAAGTGAGGTAATAAGGAGTGTAAAAATTTGGACACACAGTGAACTTTAACGTACTCGTCGGACACGGTATGTCAGATTCAAGTGAAATTTGGTGTACATGACCTCTAGATGCTGCTGATGCTAAATTGCGAACGGATTTTTGATATTTCGTAATATGTTGTAATAACAATATTATGAAATTGTATGATTTTAATAGCTCATCACGAAACAGGAAGTGTGTCATAAAATCACACTGCATTAACCGATTGGTCTGAAACTTCACAGGTTCATAGATGGTATGACTGTGATGACATCTAGACACCCCGTGGGCGTGGCTGTTATAGCGCCACCACCTGGCCAAGCAGGAAAAGTGCCAGAAATTGACTATGCTTTACCCGATTGATCTGAAACTTCACTGGTTCATAGATGGTATGACTGTGATGATATCTAGACACCCCGTGGGCGTGGCTGTTATAGCGCCACCACCTGGCCAAGCAGGAAAAGTGCCAGAAATTGACTATGCTTTACCCGATTGATCTGAAACTTCACAGGTTCATACATCGTGTGCCTGTGATTATATCTAGACACCCTGTGGGCGTGGCTGTTATAGCGCCACCACCTGGCCAAGCAGGAAAAGTGCCAGAAATTGACTATGCTTTACCCGATTGATCTGAAACTTCACAGGTTCATAGATTGTGTGCCTGTGATTATATCTAGACACCCCGTGGGCGTGGCTGTTATAGCGCCACCACCTGGCCAAGCAGGAAAAGTGCCAGAAATTGACTATGCTTTACTCGATTGATCTGAAACTTCACAGGTTCATAGATCGTGTGCCTGTGATTATATCTAGACACCCTGTGGGCGTGCCTGTTATAGCGCCACCACCTGGTCAAGCAGGAAAGGTGCTAAAAGTGCTAGTGGTCAAAAATTATAACTTGGAAACGGTTTGACATAGCTTATCCAAACTTGGTTTATGGACTCCTGACCGTGTTCTGACCACGCATAACCATGAATCGAAACTCTGTAGCGCCCCTAGTGGTCAAATATCATAACTTGGAAACGGTTTGACGTAGCTTATCCAAACTTAGTATATGGACTCTTGACCGTGTACTGACCACACAGAATCATGACTCGAAACTGTCTAGCGCCCTCTAGTGGTCAAATATGATAACTTGGGAACGGTTTGACGTAGCTTATTCAAACTTGGTATATGGACTCCTGACCGTGTTCTGACCATGCATAACGATGAATCGAAACTCTCTAGCGCCCTCTAGTGGTCAAATATGATAACTTGGACACGGTTTGACGTAGCTTATCCAAACTTGGTATATGGACTCCTGACCGTGTTCTGACCACGCAAAACCATGAATCGAAACTCTCTAATGCCCCCTTGTGGTCGAACATTATAACTTGGAAACGGTTTGACCTATCATAGCCAAAGTTGGTACTCAGACTGTGGACCACCTTCTGAACATGCAGTATGACTTATGTGAATCTCTGTAGCGCCCCTACTAAGAGAAAGAGTTTAAAAGGCAGACTGAGTGAGTGTGTGACAGTGAGTGTCTGCGAGTGTAAAAAATGAGGGTGAGACAAAGATAGCACACCTGTTCCGAGTGAATGTGCCTTCACTGTGTACCATTGTTGCGATATGCACTCTTTGCGGTGCACCTGGTGCGAGGGCCCGTCATCGCCGCTTGCGGCTTTAATTATTATTATTATTATTATTTTTCTTACGCTGGTTACGGCCATTTTTGACCCCTTTCCCGTGCATGAAAACTCATGAAATTTTGCACACACCTTGGAAGTATGGAACACTAGAGGTATACAGAGGCATGGACTTGGGTGTGGCCCAGGGACTCCGTAGCGCCCCCTAAAGTAAAAAATTACATTGGGCTCTATGGGGCCGGACACCCACTGAACTTTAACGTACTCCTCGGACACCGTTGGTCAGATTCCTGTGAAATTTGGTAGACATGATGCCAAGATGTTGCTGATGTAAAATTGCGAAGGGATTATTCATACCCTTTACAATTTCAAGATGGCGGATGAGTGAAATATGGGAAAAACTGAAAAAACGGAAATGTGTCATTAGATCGCAGGGCGTTGATGGAATCGTCTGAATGTCATTTACAAATTTATAGATATTATCCTTACGACGACATTCATACACTTAATGGGCGTGGTTGTTACAGCGCCACCAACTGGTAAGGTGGAGAAAGTACAGAAATTGACATTAAGTGCCATGGTTGGCATATACTTTGAGCTACGCGCACAAAATTTGGTAGGTGTGTGTGTCTCCCCAAGACGAACAACTTTCGTATTACATTGCATTAGCCACGCCCAACAGGAAGTGAGGTAATAAGGAGTGTAAAAATTTGGACACACAGTGAACTTTAACGTACTCGTCGGACACGGTATGTCAGATTCAAGTGAAATTTGGTGTACATGACCTCTAGATGCTGCTGATGCTAAATTGCGAACGGATTTTTGATATTTCGTAATATGTTGTAATAACAATATTATGAAATTGTATGATTTTAATAGCTCATCACGAAACAGGAAGTGTGTCATAAAATCACACTGCATTAACCGATTGGTCTGAAACTTCACAGGTTCATAGATGGTATGACTGTGATGACATCTAGACACCCCGTGGGCGTGGCTGTTATAGCGCCACCACCTGGCCAAGCAGGAAAAGTGCCAGAAATTGACTATGCTTTACCCGATTGATCTGAAACTTCACAGGTTCATAGATCGTATGCCTGTGATGATATCTAGACACCCCGTGGGCGTGGCTGTTATAGCGCCACCACCTGGCCAAGCAGGAAAAGTGCCAGAAATTGACTATGCTTTACCCGATTGATCTGAAACTTCACAGGTTCATAGATCGTGTGCCTGTGATGATATCTAGACACCCTGTGGGCGTGGCTGTTATAGCGCCACCACCTGGCCAAGCAGGAAAAGTGCCAGAAATTGACTATGCTTTACCCGATTGATCTGAAACTTCACAGGTTCATAGATCGTGTGCCTGTGATGATATCTAGACACCCCGTGGGCGTGGCTGTTATAGCGCCACCACCTGGCCAAGCAGGAAAAGTGCCAGAAATTGACTATGCTTTACTCGATTGATCTGAAACTTCACAGGTTCATAGATCGTGTGCCTGTGATTATATCTAGACACCCTGTGGGCGTGCCTGTTATAGCGCCACCACCTGGTCAAGCAGGAAAGGTGCTAAAAGTGCTAGTGGTCAAAAATTATAACTTGGAAACGGTTTGACATAGCTTATCCAAACTTGGTTTATGGACTCCTGACCGTGTTCTGACCACGCATAACCATGAATCGAAACTCTGTAGCGCCCCTAGTGGTCAAATATTATAACTTGGAAACGGTTTGACGTAGCTTATCCAAACTTAGTATATGGACTCTTGACCGTGTACTGACCACACAGAATCATGAATCGAAACTGTCTAGCGCCCTCTAGTGGTCAAATATGATAACTTGGGAACGGTTTGACGTAGCTTATTCAAACTTGGTATATGGACTCCTGACCGTGTTCTGACCACGCATAACGATGAATCGAAACTCTCTAGCGCCCTCTAGTGGTCAAATATGATAACTTGGACACGGTTTGACGTAGCTTATCCAAACTTGGTATATGGACTCCTGACCGTGTTCTGACCACGCAAAACCATGAATCGAAACTCTCTAATGCCCCCTTGTGGTCGAACATTATAACTTGGAAACGGTTTGACCTATCATAGCCAAAGTTGGTACTCAGACTGTGGACCACCTTCTGAACATGCAGTATGACTTATGTGAATCTCTGTAGCGCCCCTACTAAGAGAAAGAGTTTAAAAGGCAGACTGAGTGAGTGTGTGACAGTGAGTGTCTGCGAGTGTAAAAAATGAGGGTGAGACAAAGATAGCACACCTGTTCCGAGTGAATGTGCCTTCACTGTGTACCATTGTTGCGATATGCACTCTTTGCGGTGCACCTGGTGCGAGGGCCCGTCATCGCCGCTTGCGGCTTTAATTATTATTATTATTATTATTCTTTTCCTCACAATGGAACCGGCCATTTTTGACCCCTTTCCCGTGCACGAAAACTCACGAAATTTTGCACACACCTTGGAAGTCTGGAACACTGGAGGTATACAGAGGCATAGACCCGGGTGTGGCCCAGGGACTCCGTAGCGCCCCCTAAAAAAAACAATTGGGCTCTATGGGCCGGTCACATGATGAACTTTAACATACTCCTTGACCCTGTTTGTCAGATTCCTGTGAAATTTGGTAGACATGATGCCAAGATGTGGCGGATGTGAAATTGCGAAGGGATTTTTCATACCTTTTACGATTTCAAGATGGCGGATGAATGAATTTAGGGAAAAACTGAAAAACAGGAAATGTGTCATAGCATCGCAATGGCATTGATAGAATCGTCTGAAACTCATACCGTTTATAGATCTTATGATTACGACGATATCCATTCACTTAATGGGCGTGGTTGCTACAGCGCCACCATCTGGCAAGGTGGAACCACTACAGAAATTGACATTAAGTGCCATGGTTGACATATACTTTGAGCTACACGCACAAAATTTGGTAGGTGTGTGTGACTCCCCAAGACGAACAACTTTCGTATTACATTGCATTAGCCACGCCCAACAGGAAGTGAGGTAATAAGGAGTGTAAAAATTTGGACACACAGTGAACTTTAACGTACTCGTCGGACACGGTATGTCAGATTCAAGTGAAATTTGGTGTACATGACCTCTAGATGCTGCTGATGCTAAATTGCGAACGGATTTTTGATATTTCGTAATATGTTGTAATAACAATATTATGAAATTGTATGATTTTAATAGCTCATCACGAAACAGGAAGTGTGTCATAAAATCACACTGCATTAACCGATTGGTCTGAAACTTCACAGGTTCATAGATGGTATGACTGTGATGACATCTAGACACCCCGTGGGCGTGGCTGTTATAGCGCCACCACCTGGCCAAGCAGGAAATGTGCCAGAAATTGACTATGCTTTACCCGATTGATCTGAAACTTCACTGGTTCATAGATGGTATGACTGTGATGATATCTAGACACCCGTGGGCGTGGCTGTTATAGCGCCACCACCTGGCCAAGCAGGAAAAGTGCCAGAAATTGACTATGCTTTACCCGATTGATCTGAAACTTCACAGGTTCATAGATGGTGTGCCTGTGATGATATCTAGACACCCCGTGGGCGTGCCTGTTATAGCGCCACCACCTGGTCAAGCAGGAAAGGTGCTAAAAGTGCTAGTGGTCAAAAATTATAACTTGGAAACGGTTTGACATAGCTTATCCAAACTTGGTTTATGGACTCCTGACCATGTTCTGACCACGCATAACCATGAATCGAAACTCTGTAGCGCCCCTAGTGGTCAAATATCATAACTTGGAAACGGTTTGACGTAGCTTATCCAAACTTAGCATATGGACTCTTGACCGTGTACTGACCACACAGAATCATGAATCGAAACTGTCTAGCGCCCTCTAGTGGTCAAATATGATAACTTGGGAACGGTTTGACGTAGCTTATTCAAACTTGGTATATGGACTCCTGACCGTGTTCTGACCACGCATAACGATGAATCGAAACTCTCTAGCGCCCTCTAGTGGTCAAATATGATAACTTGGACACGGTTTGACGTAGCTTATCCAAACTTGGTATATGGACTCCTGACCGTGTTCTGACCACGCAAAACCATGAATCGAAACTCTCTAATGCCCCCTTGTGGTCGAACATTATAACTTGGAAACGGTTTGACCTATCATAGCCAAAGTTGGTACTCAGACTGTGGACCACCTTCTGAACATGCAGTATGACTTATGTGAATCTCTGTAGCGCCCCTACTAAGAGAAAGAGTTTAAAAGGCAGACTGAGTGAGTGTGTGACAGTGAGTGTCTGCGAGTGTAAAAAATGTGGGTGAGACAAAGATAGCACACCTGTTCCGAGTGAATGTGCCTTCACTGTGTACCATTGTTGCGATATGCGCTCTTTGCGGTGCACCTGGTGCGAGGGCCCGTCATCGCCGCTTGCGGCTTTAATTATTATTATTATTATTATTATTTTTCTTCCCCTGGAACCGGCCATTTTTGACCCCTTTCCCGTGCATGAAAACTCACGAAATTTTGCACACACCTTGGAAGTCTGGAACACTGGAGGTTTACAGAGGTATAGACCCGGGTGTGGCCCAGGGACTCCGTAGCGCCCCCTAAAGTAAAAAAATACCTTGGGCTCTATGGGGCGGTCTCATGATGAACTTTAACATACTCCTCGGACACCGTTTGTCAGATTCCTGTGAAATTTGGTAGATATGATACCAAGACATTGCTCATGTCAAATTGCGAAGGGATTTTTCATACCTTTTACGAATTCAAGATGGCGGATGCATGAAATAAGAGAAAAAATGAAAAATAGGAAATGTGGCATAACATCACACTGGATTGATAAAATCGCCTGAAACTCATACCGTTTATAGATCTTATGATTACCACGATATCCATTCACTTACTGGGCGTGGTTATTACAGCGCCACCATCTGGCAAGGTGGAACCACTACAGAAATTGACATTTAGTTCCATGGTTCACATATACTTTGAGCTACATGCACAAAATTTGGTAGGTGTGTGGGACTCCCCAAGACGAACAATTTTTGTATTACATTGCATTAGCCACGCCCAACAGGAAGTGAGGTATTAAGGAGTGTAAAAATTTGGACACACAGTGAACTTTAACGTACTTGTCGGACACGGTATGTCAGATTCAAGTGAAATTTGGTGTACATGACCTCTAGATGTTGCTGATGCTAAATTGCGAACGGATTTTTGATACTACGAAATATGTTGGAATAACAATATTATGAAATTGTATGATTTTAATAGCTCATCACGAAACAGGAAGTGTGTCATAAAATCACACTGCATTAACCGATTGGTCTGAAACTTCACAGGTTCATAGATGGTATGACTGTGATGATATCTAGACACCCCGGGGGCGTGGCTGTTATAGCGCCACCACCTGGCCAAGCAGGAAATGTGCCAGAAATTGACAATGCTTTACCCGATTGATCTGAAACTTCACTGGCTCATAGATAGTATGACTGTGATGATATGTAGACACCCTGTGGGCGTGCCTGTTATAGCGCCACCATCTGGTCAAGCAGGAAATGTGCCAGAAATTGACAACGCTTTACCTGATTGATCTGAAACTTGGCATAGATGGTATGCCTGTGATGATATCAAGACACCCATGGGCGTGCCTCCGGACTGTGTTCTGACCACGCATTACCATTAACTGAAACTCCCTAGCGCCCCCTAGTGGTCAAATATTATAACTTGGAAACGGTTTGACGTAGCTTATCCAAACTTGGTATATGGACTCCTGACCGTGTTCTGACCACGCATAACCATGAATCGAAACTCTCTAGCGCCCTCTAGTGGTCAAATATGATAACTTGGAAACGGTTTGACGTAGCTTATCCAAACTTGGTATATGGACTCCTGACCGTGTTCTGACCACGCATAACCATGAATCGAAACTCTCTAGCGCCCTCTAGTGGTCAAATATGATAACTTGGAAACGGTTTGACGTAGCTTATCCAAACTTGGTATATGGACTCCTGACCGTGTTCTGACCACGCAAAACCATGAATCGAAACTCTCTAATGCCCCCTTGTGGTCGAACATTATAACTTGGAAACGGTTTGACCTATCATAGCCAAAGTTGGTACTCAGACTGTGGACCATCTTCTGATCATGCAGTATGACTTATGTGAATCTCTGTAGCGCCCCTACTAAGAGAAAGAGTGTAAAAGGCAGACTGAGTGAGTGTGTGACAGTGAGTGTCTGCGAGTGTAAAAAATGAGGGTGAGACAAAGATAGCACACCTGTTCCGAGTGAATGTGCCTTCACTGTGTACCATTGTTGCGATATGCACTCTTTGCGGTGCACCTGGTGCGAGGGCCCGTCATCGCCGCTTGCGGCTTTAATTTGAGTTGTAATTTAAAAAAAAAAAATGATATCTGTGCTTCCTTCTTCCTTGTTTGGTTAGAATTACTATTATTATGCAAAATGTGCTTTATGAATGAATTTTTTTTTTTTTTAGTTTTGCAAAAAGAGAGTTTTGCAAAATGAACCCTACAGCTCAGCAGGTGCTCACCAGAGTTCTGTAAAATACTATGCTATGGTTTGCTACAGTTTACTGATTGAACAAAGTACTTGGCCACAATGTAAAGCAACATTTTGCAACATGCCTTTGAGAATGTTTGCTCCCATTTGGTACAGGTGCAGTTGCGTTATAAAAGTCACCAATATCAGCATTGAGGTGTATCAGGAACCTGTAGCATTAATTTCCTACTGTAAAGCAACTTTGGGTACCTCGAATTAATTAATCTCCATATTTTTATGAATTCTATCAGGCTTGAATAAAAACACAAATGTGAGAGATGAAACTCTCAGCTGCTGTTCAGGCATTTGAAAATTTGATTAAAAGAATAGGGTGTAGTGTTTTAGCACAGTTTTTAGAAAAAACTAATATCTTTTTGTGGATTTCATGCTCAGGCCTGTGTGTCATTTTTTAGAGTGGATTGTTTTATAATGACGCCAAGGGTCCAGGAGTCACATCAAATGGGTCCTTAGCAGCCCATTTGTGCTGCACTGCCACCTACTGGTCATACATGTCAAAATGTGTGTGGTTTTTCCGTGGGATATATTTTGGCCAACATCTCCTCCTCCTGACTTCATGCAGACATGGATGCAGGTGCTGCACATTGACTGCTGCATGCTGCCTGTGGATCGTTCCTTGACACTGGCCCTTCTGGCAAAACTGACTTGTCTATTAATGTTCTTTTATTAGTTTTCCTTTCATTTTTATTTTCCCTATCTTTCTTCCTTATCTTGTAAGAAATTTTGCTGCATGTTTTACTGTGGTATTTCAATACATGTGACAAATAAAAATCCTGATTCCCCCAAAACACACATGCACCAAGTGTATGAATAGAACTTAATAGTTCAGTAACTTTACTTGTTATTCAGATTGTGAACATGCACAATATGTATTGTAGCCTGCATGTGTTGGCATAGCATAAAAAAATTCATCTTTTAGTCTATTTTCGTTTTTAAAAATACATCTCAGCATTACCATACTACTTTACAGTATTTGACATAGGCCTAAACATTGTACAAAATTCAAATTGTGCAAAACTTGCAAAAATTGCTTGCAGTGCCTCCTACCATGAAAAATGATTATACACATACATATTATGTAAATTATAAAAAAAATATATTAATGTTCAGCAGGTACTGAGTACTTCCATTACAGTAAACAACCATCAGAGGGAGCCCTACATCCAAAACATCCACTTTCCCTTCATAGTTGGGATCCTTCGTTATTCCTGAGGATATACTGTAATTAGGATATATCATTCTGAATATTGTTAACAAATGAACATACAATAACAAAGTTCAACAGTGTGCTTCTTTGTGTTCAGTGACTTGAGCTCACATTAAAAAAAGCAGGTGACCACTAAAGGTGTTATAATGATTTAAATTATCAAATATCCATGCACCAGGGCAGAGTTGAACATAGACAGCATCTCCCACTTCTAGCAGTAGAGACACTCCATTAGAGGCATGGACAATCCCTTCAGTCTGGTGACCATAAGCAATAAGCACCTGCTGCCCATTTCTTCTTAGTGTCACTCCTGATGGGTTGGAACTACTACCTGGCACCATAGACCTTGAAGTCAAACTGATAGACTCCTCGTACTGGTGCCGTGAAGATGCCTGTAAACCAGACAGGATTTTTATTATACATGCAGTACGAGCAGTAATTTGTTATTGTGGTGAAACATTAAGCGTTTCACAATAGGTTACCTGTACTTGGGTTGTAAGCATTGCCAATATTTGCAAAGGCATGCCTATAAACCAAAGTGTATCCAATGGTGAAAGGTCCAGTATTAGATTCCAAAATCGCAGCTGAAAAAGCAACCTTCCTTCCTGTCAATCGTGAAAAAACACACATGAATATACAACCGAATTCCAAAAAAGTTGGGACACTTTACAAATTGTGAATAAAAACAGAATGCAGTGATGTGGAAGAAATGTATAATTCTAAGGGGAAAATAAGTTGATTTTCAATTTCATGGCATCTACACATCCCAAAATAGTTGGGACAAGGACACATTTACAACTGTGTGGCATCCCCTCTTCCTTTTAAAACAGTCTGCCAATGTCTGGGGACTGTGGAGAGAAGTTGTGGAGAGAATGTTGTCCCATTCTTGTCTAATACAGGCTTCTAGTTGCTCAACTGTCTTAGGTCTTCTTTGTCATGTATTCCTATGTATGATGCACCAAAAGTCTCTATGGGTGAAAGATCTGGACTGCAGACTTGATGGTGCCTTTCCAGATGCGTAAGCTGGCCATGCCACACACACTCATGCATCTCCATACCATCAGAGATGCAGCCTTCTGAAATGAGCGCTAACAATACGCAATAACAACTTGGGTTGTCCTTGTCCGGATGGTATGGCAACCCAGTTTTCTGAAAAGAACTTTGTATTTTGATTCGTCTGACCACAGAACAGTTTTCCACTTTGTCACAGTCCATTTTAAATGAGCCTGGGCCCAGAGAAAAAACCTGTGCTTCTGGATCATGTTTAGGAATGGCTTCTTTTTTGACCTATACAGTTTTAGCTGGCTATAGCGAATGACACAGTGGATTGTGTTCACTGACAATGTTTTCTGGAAGTAGTCCTAAGGCCAGTTTGTGATATCCATTACATTAGCATTCTTGTATGTGATGCAGTGCCATCTAAGGACCCAATGATCATGGGCATCCGGTATGGTTTTCCGGCCTTGACCCTTATGAACAGAGATTGTTCCAGATTCTCTGAATCTTTGGATGATGATATGCACTGTAGATGATTATACCTTCAAACTCTTTGCAATTTTTATCTGAGAAACTCCTTTGTGATCTCGGACCACTACTTTTTGCCACAGCATTTGGGGAACTGGTGATCCTCTGCCCATCTTGACTTCTGAGAGTCAATGCCACTCTCAGAGGCTCTTTTCATACTAAATCATGTTGCCAATTGACCAAATAAGTTGCAAACGTGGTCCTCAAGCTGCCCCTTATCTGAAAATTGGACTTTTCTGGCCTCTTATTGCAACCCGTCCCAACTATTTTGGGACGTGTAGCTCTCATAAAATCCAAAATGAGCCAATATTCGGCATAACATTTCAAAAAGTCTCACTTTCAACATTTGCCATGCTATCTATATTCTATTGTGAACAATATATAGGTTTTTGAGATTTGTAAATTATTGGATTCAATTTTTATTAACATATATCAGCAAGCAGTTGAGCAAGATGCTATTATAAGAGATGCTAACGGTCTCAGCTGATTCAGCAGTCGTCTCGATAAAAAGGAAAAAGGTCAAATTGTTTAATTGAAGGGAGGAATTCCTCTAATGGTGCGTATTCCTTTCGACTCCATCATCTTGGGGTAAAAGCCAATTTGTGATTGGTTCCCTAATCTCAGGCGAATAGGTAGGGTGGAGGTGAAAACTGGCCAGACTGATACACATTAGATATGTACGGGAAACATTTGCAACCTGGGAAATATTCGCTCTGGTAGATCCATGGCCAAAATCAACTGGGCCAATCAAAAAATCTGACTGTGTTGCGTGTCTACTTTATAACAGAGGAGGCATTTTTAAATGTTTTTTGTAATACCTTGAATCTCTCTTTCCAGATGTGCAACTTGCTTTCCAGTTGTGTTGGATAAGGCTTGCATGGCAGTGAGCTGAGCTGTTTGTTCTAAAATTCAAGGGTTGGGCATGATTTACCACAACTACTGCCACTGCTTGATGAAATGTCATGAAATATGAAATGCAGTCAACACAGAAGATTTTCTTAGGTTCTAAAGGCTTTAACACACGATTCAGCCAAATATAACCAAGACATGACTATCTCAGTGAATAATCTCAAAAAGTTATGGTATGATCTATGAATTTAGATTGATGGTTACCTTTATTTTCCCTTCGTAGTTCTTCAACAGCAGCATTTAGATTAGTGGACTGAACTGAAAGGACATTGAAAAAACTGTTTATGTCTGAAATTCATTTCAGCAAATTGTATACCTTTTATGGAACACAAAGGTATATGCTTACCTTTATTTTCATGTTTCCATTCTTCCAAAACTGCATTTTGGGTTGACAAAATACATGTTATGTACTACATTTTGGCAATATTGTCAATGAAGCAAAGCAAAGGTCTATTTCTACTACTGCACCTTCATATTTTGTCCTCAGTCTCTCCAGGTCTTTCATTGTGTTCCTGAGCTCAACCCTCTGTTCAGCCATCACAGCACTCATCTCCCTCAGCACAGCATGGATATCAGGTTGGCATGAACATTTACTAGAGGCAGGGGATAGAGATGCCTCAGCTCCATCCTCCTCAGTCTGCTCAGTTGCTTTGGTATTTCTGTAGAGCAGACCATCCTGCCTAATGTCATTCTCACTGATGTTGTCTCCATACACTCCTGACAAGGCACAGCATAACAACAACATAGCAATCCTAGTAGCCTTCATTATGAAGTAGAGTGGTTCCAAGTTGTGCTTTCCGATTGCAAGTTCTGTGAAGTTGGCCTCCTTAAGTAGGGTGCCTAAGTAGATTATTGCCAGATATCATCAGTCTCAAGATAATGAAGCCAAGTTATAGCAACCTATGACCCCTTTAAATAAAACACAGGACTACGGTTTTGTTCTGATTGATAAGGCACAATGTTAAGATGTCTTTTGGCTATTTTTATAACACTCTATTCAAGCCACTCTCAAATCACAAAACCTTCCACCCCAATTAGCATGTAATAACAAATTATCTGCAAAAAAAATTTCAACACAACAGTACAACACATAACATTAAAAGTCCCATATTATGAAAAATCACTTTTTATGGCTTTTGAATGTGTTTCTTGGGTCTATAGCCTACTGCCTCTACACACACTTTAAGTTTGATGAAAAGCATCAATTGTTAAAATAGCTAATTTACACTGTTAGCAACTGTTCAGCTGCTGTGTGCTTAAATGTCGCAGGTAAGTTTGAGTGAGGTTTGGATATTGTCATACAGTAGGCCCAAATACAAAATAAAAAACAAAGTAGGCCTACATTTAAATAAGATTGGTGCATATTCCACATATGAGATTTAGACTACAGCTACAACTACGTCTGTGAAGTGTTATACTGGAGGTGTTGACTGTCTTTTGCAGTCCATTATCAAACAAGTCACAAACAAGTCCTTTTGTGATTATACATGGCCTTGTTGTGGTCACATGGATGATAAATAGTGCTGCATTCTGCTTCCTTATTGCTTGCAGGAACTGAACTGTAAACATCACAACCCACCCTTCCTGTTGTTGATATTTGAATGTGTCTGTCTGTCTGTCTGTCTGTCTGTGTGTCTGTCTGCGTACAATATAACTCGAAAAGTACTGCACGGATTTGGATGAAATTTTTGCTAATGTTTCAAGTTTCAATACTGATTCAATTTCCATGGTGATCGGTGATCCAGAACACCATCTGGAATTTATTTTGTGTCTGTGACCACACTGCCTTGGCGGAGGCATGGATTAACAGGTCATATTTAAACCGTGTCTAGGCCATCCATGCACTGTAGGCAGCCAGATACGGTAAATCTTTATGCTAAGGGTACATATATTATCATGAATTCATGCATGAATTCAATCATGATTAATTAATGATTCATGCATTACTTCATCTCTGAATGTCTAGTGAATCATCAGGAATTAACATGAATTTATTGTTTGTCATTAATGACCTCATGCTGAAATAGCACATGATCTTAAGCATTAATTACTGTGGGTACATCATCATGAGTCATGATTAGTTAGCATGATCATGATGTTTTTGTTCAAAAGAATTGGATATAATAAAAGTGGATATCTCTGTTCATGGAAATAGGATATTTATGCATTAATCATCATGAATTCATGCTTACTGAATGTTTTACTGAATTGTATCATTATGAACTAAGCATTCTATTTTAATGAATTCATCACATTTGTGGCTCCTCAGCTAAAGTATTGAGCAGCAGCTCCTTTATTTATGTGATGTTGATGTAAAAATTGGGAAATTATATAAAAAAATATGGTAACACTTTGCGGTAAGGGTACATGAATTATCATGAATTCATGCATGAAATCATTCATGATAAATTCATGATTCATGCATTACTTCATCTCTGAAAGTCTAATGAGTTATCAGGAATTAACATGAATTCATTGTTTGTCATTAATGACCTCCTGCTGAAATAGCACATGATCTT
>JAODXP020000027.1:28606857-28796014 GCA_027497455.2 Sardinella longiceps
TAAGTATTAGTTACTCGGGGTACATCATCATGAGTCATGATTAATTAGTATGAGTCATGATTAATTAGCATGATCATGATGAATTCATCATGTTTGTGCCCCCTCAACTAAAGTGTTGACATGGTTAAATTGGTAAAATTTAGTTTACGTAAGGGATAGATATGAGGAACTAGGCCAAAGTAGGTTAAATAAGTACTTTTATTATATCAAATTATATCAAATTCTTTTGAACAAAAACATCATGATCATGTGTAATTAGTCATGACTCATGATGATGTACCCAGAGTAATTAATGCTTAAGATCATCTGCTATTTCAGCAGGAGGTCATTAATGATAAACAATGAATTCATGCTAATACCTGATGAGTCATTAGATATTCAGTGATGAAGTAATGCATGAATCACGAATGAATCATGAATGAAATCATGCATGAATTCATGATAATTCATGTATGCTTACCGCAAAGTGTTACCGAACTTTTTTCTAAACTGTTCACACTCTTTTCCAAATTGTATTTTCAACACAACAGTACAACACATAACATTAATAAGATAGACAGATAGATTTCTTTATTGTAAGCACACAAAGCACCACCCTCACACTGACAGTAAAAATGGAAAACACATTTGTCACATTTGCAGAAAAAGTCTGTTTTGAGCAGTTAATGAATTTGAATGCAGCTTATGCATACGCACAGACATCCAAATCTGCAAATTACATACGTACTGTATGTACGTACACTGACTACACAACACTATACAACTCTCTCTCTCTCTCTCTCTCTGTGTGTGTGTGTGTGTGTAGCAGACTCTGATGACCATCAGACCAGCTACTCCCGGCTGCTAGCTGAGTGTCCCTTGGCTTTTCATTTGGCACACCCAACCCTTATATGGCATTTCAATTGGGGCAAAAGTGTGTTGTTGACTATAATCTTTGTAAATCATTACTTTCACCCTATTTTACCAGTTAATAAGTGGTCATAAACCCCAACTGCATTGCGAAATGAAGAATGACATTTGAGTGAGGTTTGGATATTTCCATACATTTAAGTAAATAAAAAATGAAAAAAATTAGATAAATAAGATAACTGCATATTCCACATACTGCATGAGATGTATCCTAGACACTACAGCTACAGTTACTACTGTGAAGTATTATACTGTATGGTGTATGGTCTTTAGCAGTCCATTATCAAACAAGTCACAAACAAGTCCTTTTGTGATTAGACATGGCCTTGGTGTGGTCACGTGGATGATAAATAGTGCTGCATTCTGCTTCCTTATTGCTTGCAGGAACTGAACTGTAAACATCACAACCCACCCTTCCTGTTGTTACTTGAATGTTTATTGTTTATGTTTTGTTTGTTTGTGTTTGCATACTGTGAAATCCCTATGGATTGTTCATTCAGAACAAGGTTATCAAGTCATGTTAATAATCTGACTGGGGGCCCAAGTCAAGACCATCAGAGGTAGGCCTAGTTGTCTCCTACGAAAAATATTCGGGACAGTTGTATATATTTTCAACTAATTTTTACTACAAAAAAACTTTTCAGGTTCAAAATAGGCTAAACTATAAAGGACGCAATGTGCCTCCTACTTCAAGCATACTTCCATACATACAAAACATGTGCTGCTGTCTTCAGTAATTGTGCTAAGATCCAGTTTTTCCTCTTTTTGTTGAAAGCAAACACTCCTAAGGATTTACAGCCGGTGAGACAAATTAAAAACACAGTCAGACTCACACTATAAAGTTTCCCTTTTACAAATATAATATTTAATCTTTAAAAAGTAGTATAACAACATGTAATAACATCAAAAACTCAAGTATTACACACAAAAAACAGTAGCCTCCAGTAGTTCTATCAACATTTCACAAGTTCCAGAGTTCCAACTACAGTACAACCAGCCATTTTGATTGGTCTATTACAGATAAGGGTTAGGGTTAGGGTTAACTAAATTACTAAGGTGAAAAACGGAGAAGGGGGGTTGACAGCACCATAGAAGGCGGTAAAACATCCACCATGTTGTGTTTTCAATAAAATAGATCTTTTGATATCCATTTTCCTGTGTGGCTGAATTAACAGTTTCAGAAGTTATGGATCTATGGATATACAGTAGAACAGCAGCAAAGGAAAATGAATCCCTCGTCCTCCCTCCCCCCTTCTTTCACAGGTTGTGTGTGAGACTTCAATTCACGAGCAGCAGCAAAACAATGCACAAAATAGATCTGGGGTGTTCAGTCACTTCCCGCAAATGGGTGATAGAAATAGCAAATTATTAGAATTTTGTGGGCGATATTTGCAATTTAACTCCATTACTCTTGAGCAAGTGTGTTGCAAGTGGCACCAATGGATGTGCCTAGTTGGGTAGTTTAATGTAATGCCTCATTCAACTTTAGCTTAGGAAAAAGAGAAAAGAAGAACAAAAGGATCAAGCCAAGCAGCTGTGTCATTAGATAATGACAGGTAGCCTGTTAACTGAGTTGGCTAGTTAGTTCGGAATATGTTTGTGTTCCCCAACGCCATCGGCCAGACTAACAAGCTTCCTTTGTTGACAACATAACTAACTGGTGATAACATGCTGTGGTTAGTTAAAGCATAGTCACTGGTGTTTCCCAAAAGCGTAGTCCAGAATATGCATAGTACCTCCTTAGTTAAACATCTTAGTTCTCACTGACACTACTAGGTCTAAGTTAAAGCTAAGTTATGGTCATGTGATGTCTTCTTCAACTATTTTGGGGAGAAATTACTGCTGACGTGACACCATTTGACGCATTACTCCCACCTATAGCGTGAATTAAACAGTTTGACTGACCTCAGTTTGAGAAGGTTTTAAAATGTAGCCTAAGCATGCAAGTGGTCTCGCAGAAATTTCAAATTTGATGCAATTAAATAATCATATTACGATTCCTAATTTAAAATCAAGCCGTGATTACAGCAACCCCTGAGTGGATTTGAACTTGGACTCACAAAAGAGATACAGAGTGCCTGCGTAAGGTGACAGCCTTAGCCAGGTGTGCCACTTACTACATTCACTTCTCCTTAGCATAGCAAGAATAGGTCAAATCGTAGGCTACAGTAGATATAAATATACGTTTTTAGAATTGATTAACAATAATCTTGTGTAATTGCTCATTAAATACTACTGTTATGGCCAAATAGCCCATGCTTGACTTTCTAAAATAATTGTGAAGCTTGCATTGCCATTATATTATTGTATTGGCAAATAGCATGTCCTCCCCCAAGCCCATATTCTTTATTTATGAACATATTCCAACACAAACTCATTGATATTGCTCCTGTTTTTAAAAACTCCTTGCAAATATGACAGACAGTGAACATTATCCATAACTGTTAATGACACAGTAGTTTAACTTAAGGCAGTGGTTCTCAAACTTTTTCTGTCATTCCCCACTTTGGAAAGCAGAGAATTTTCACGCCCCACCTTTAAGGCTCAATTTGCACACAATTTTAGTCAATGTTAGGATTTTCATGTTACTAATTCAAAGCCAAATTTCTTCCGGACCGATCATCACAGCAACTAGCAAATAACTCAATTGGAAAGCTAAATTTACTGTCATATGTGCATATCTGACAAATAGCTGTGAATTCGGGGAGCATGGTGAGACAACGGTCAATCGCAAAGAGATCTCTCACGCCCCACCTGTCATGTGTCTGCGCCCCACTAGTGGGACCCGCCCCACAGTTTGAGAAACACTGACTTAAGGTAACATTGGGGATATTTCACGATGCTAATGGCAGCGACTTCTTACAAAAGGTACTTGCTTAGTTATCTCGGTTTGGGAAACGTGGGAATAAGTTCAGTGGTTAGCTTCAACTAGCAGAGTAAGATGTTAGTAAAATGCTACGTTGGTTAGTTCATTGGGAAACCCACCCCAGGTCACCAGCAGTCACCACAGGCTATCTGTGGTTGTGAAATGCAGGTCTGAATTTTTGATCTGAAATTTTTAAACAGAGGGAGAGAGGGTGGGTGTAAACAAAACCATGGAACCAGAAGTAAACAAACTAAATATAAAAGTACAACTTGCAAATAAAACTGCAGAGGGGGGACTCACTGGGGGACTATTTTGCATTCATACTTCAGTTTAGGGTCCAGCTGATTTTGTAGATCTTTCAGGGATGTGTCACTCTCACAAGTTTTCCTGACAATGAAATGACAGAAAAATAGTAGTTACTGTAAAAGCAATTCTGGAAACACTTTCTTGTCATCACCTGGTATTGCAAAATCATCTATCACCAAAGTATTCTGTTAATCTAGCACAAATATTTCTGGCTGGTTGACTTGGCCATTACCAGTTTTTTGTCCTAGGCCTATATCTTGTGGCAGACAAAGGGAGAGGGATGTTCAACCCACAGTTTTCCTACTAATCAGGGATCAAACTGCCCACCATTCGCACACAAGTTTGAGGCACTAACCACAAGACCATGGTTGCCTGTAGTTAAAAAAATACCCACACACTGAAATGTCTGAGACACTCATCGATAAAATAACAACAATCAAAAAGAAAGAACTCACGTGTCTGTTTCTCTGGTGACAAGTAAGACTGTCAAGCCATTCATGATTGAGGAGTTGAAATTTTTGACCTCAACAGAGGCAAAAATGCTACAAATGAATTGCAAAAACATTGTTTAGTATACAGCTAAATTTTTTAAAATTGTACTTTACTCAATGTTGCGGCGACAGTTCAGCAAGTTTAGTTGCCGAGCAGCTGACTGGGGGAACTATTTTTGCCCAAAACGCTACCGCTCTGTAGCTATCTGCCCAAAGTATAAAGTTTCCTATTTTTTAGATTAAATACAGTAAGTCCATAGACAGTCAATCAAAAAAATAATGTCAAACTATGTCAAATGACTTTTAAAAGCAACCATTTAAATTTTAGAAGTTCCCAAATAATTGTGTTAGATGATGCATAGTTTGGACATATTAAATTAGATTGATAACATCATGGATATCCCCATGGGCCAACATTTATTCTCTACAGTGTACTTAGAGACTTATGATTTGAAATATATCTACCACGTGTCTCCAAGATATGTGGTCCTTTGTTCCAATGTTCATAGACTGCTGTTAAAACGCTGCTGCAACAAGTGACAAATCTCGGAACACAAGTGTTTGTCAAAATGTCAAACTTAACCATCGTATTCCATCGTAGGATATCCAAAAACTTAAGGCTTAACATCACGTTGGGCGAACCTATACTTCTTTAAGCACTCAATATTGATAATTTTTCCCGTTTTTTTTTTTACAGTGCCGTGCGGGTTAACTGTTCATTTCTTTGATATTTCGCTCATTTGGGGTGAGATCTCTACCACTGAAGTGAAATTTTTCAAATCATAAGTCTCTAAGTACAGTTTAAAGAATAATAAATGTTGGCCAATGGGGATATCCATGATGTTATCAATCTAATTTAATATGTCCAAACTACACTGTAGCATTTGATTGCATTTTGAATTATATACAGTACCTAATAGGCCTACCTAATCATTGGTATGAGTTAACTCTTTTGTTCCTTCTGCCCTATACAATCATCTCTGCTGAGTCTCATGTCCAATTTCACTGAAAGCCCATACCAGGACTGTCTTTCTTCCATCTTAGAGGCCCCAGGATCAGGATGGGCCGTCCCCTCATAGCCTCCCTGATGAACCTCTACTCCCCTATTGGATGACAACTAACTTCACCAGAAGCCCATACCGCAATCGCCTCTCCTCCTTCCTAGAGGCGCCATGATGGACCTTTGAGGGCCTCCCTGATTACCTAAATGTTACTCTACTATCTACCCCTTGACTCTTACATTTGATTGATTGCTCTGCACTGCCAAACTACAAGTACACACAGCAAACTATGCTTTGACTACCAATACTGTCAGACAATATTCTGTGCTGATACATGCATCTTAATGCCATAAAAAAATTCACACTTACCAATGAAGCGCAAATGACAACAACTTCCAGGAACTTGAATTCAGTGTCTTAAGAGATAGCTAAGAAATGTGCACTAAAGAAGACTCTTAAAGCAATATACCGGAGAAAGTTTAAGCATAGCCCTGCTGCACGAGCCTTCTAACAGCAATATATTTCGCATGAAATGAAAGATTTTCGAACAGCACAGACCTAACGCCAACGCGAAACACTTTGCATTGAGTCAATGTAACCTCAGATCTTACTTTCGGTTTCCAACAGTCAGGTCCCATTGATTCAGTGTAAGGTGCCTGTTCGCTTCTGCGTTTGCGTTCGGTCTGTGCTGTACCAAATTATTTTGTTCCACTCGCTAACTAGCGCATTTAGCAAACTCTTTCAACAGGGCTATGTTTGAATTCACTCCGGTACTCTCCTTTAAGAGATAGTTCTGGGAAACACACTAATAAAAGTTTAAAAACGTATGTGTATAAGACACGTATCTTTAGATATATCTAAGATTGAGGATTATTGGGAAACCAAGCCCTGGTTTATAGGCTAAGACATTGTGCTTACCTTGTTGGATTAAAAGGCATATCTATGGAGCCATTCAGCATGGCAGATACATCTCCACACGCAGATGCAGCAAACTGTGGAGAACAAGTGCTATATTGTATATTAAGCTGCATACTGTATCAATAACAGCAACATTGTTAAATAAAAACACACACAACCAGCAGTCCATTAACTGAATGCTACAGGTTGTCATTATGATCTCTGAAACACTCAATCAGACACTGATACCAGTCTTTTTACACCAGCACAGGAGTGGCCAAACTTTTCTGCTTGCGGGCTACATACTGAAGAATCTAAGCTGCCAAATGCCAACACAAAAATTAAAGGTGCAGTCAGTGTGTATGTGGTTTGTAGCACATAACACTTTTTAAAAGATAAAGCCAAGGTGACAGTTAGCCTGACATACAGTAGCCCGCCCATAATACTGCTGTTCATCCGTATTCATGGTCTGGAGGTTCTTTAACCTGACACGATTGTAGAGCGGGGGGGAGGGCATTCAGTTCTAGTTTGAAACGATTGGACAGCTCGTCTAATCAGCTTCGCTTATTGGTCGGTTGTCTCTCTACCGATATAAACCCGCCCATGAAGACCGTCCCCAGACCATGAATACGGATGCACATTCGGCTTTGTCAGGCTAGGTGTCGGTATGGTAAAGATAAATCTCTCCTCATGACTCACTAGCTCTTCATTCCCCTGGGTCACTGTAAAAAATCCAGTCTCTGTAACATACGGTACACAGGCTCAGAACAATGATACTTTAGAACTGTCTCTGGTGTAAACAAACAGTTGGGGCAGTCTGCCCCTAAACAATAACAGAACACATTTAAACATTTTCATTCATAGTTTACAGATTTACAGTTATAATCACTGAGTGTGCCTTTAAATGCACAGTTTTGAAGCAGTTTCAATCGAAAAAGCAACCGTGTTTTACAGTAGATAAGAAAACCGCAGGCTGTCAAATAATGTCACACTTTTTACAGATGCTATTCACAAACAGTTGGCCCGCACTGAAACTGTGATGCACAATGAACATTTTTTTTAATTCATGGCAGGCCGCGTGAAAGAGAGCAGAGGCTGCAAATGCCTCCCCGGCCGTAGTTGCCCCACCTCTGCACTAGCATCTAACAATATTGAAGACATACAACCTTTGTACCTACAAAACATACAACCTTTTTTAAAAATATAGAAAACAAAGTTTGACCAGATTTTCATCAACAACATATCCTTTCATTGTAGGTAAATATGCCTGTCCAAGCCTCTCTTCAATAAAACTTAAGAAAGCGTTTCCCATAAATGTCTGCCAGAATGGGCTTAACATGGGGGCGCACACATTTCCTGTCACACTCTCTACTGTCCTATTGAATAAAAGGGATAAGCCCTAAAAAGCCCTATCTTAAGAATGTGCTGCACATAATGATATTGAGTTGATAGATCTTGTGGTTGTAGCTATGGAATGATTATGTACTGTTGTGTTGTGCTGTTTGTTTGCTCAGCTGGGATGGAAGGTGTGGCCTGGACATTCTCACCCACACTAGAGAACAGGAACAAAGACTGTCAGACTACAGGCCAAGAGAACTCACTGCTGCAGAGGCTCTGTTCCAAAAGGACCGAACAGGGTTGTTTTCACAATCTGACCAGCCTGGGCAGCCACTGGTGAAAGTTTCTGAGAAAAAAAAAGAAAAGAAATCACAACAAAAGAAACACACACATACACACACGCGCACACACACACACACAGGGCAGGTTCTAGGCATAGACAAACTAAGCGATTACCTATAGACGAATCCGAGGAAACTACTGGAAATAAGCAGGCGGCATAGTTGAGCTACCCAGATCGCCAATCTGTCCATAAGAATAACGTGATAGCACACCATAAAATGCCATGATTTACGAGATTCATTACTACCTGTATAATGTCAGAGTATTCCATGGTCTTTGCTGTTAGTTGTCATTGACTATGCATTGTCAAAATGGCATTGTCAAGATGGCAGCCTACACAAAACGCTCCTCGGATTCGTCTATACAGGGCACCAAATATCGGTGGCATCACAATAGGCATTATTCTTTTCAGTTTTTCACTTCTATTAGTACACACACACACACACAACTTGCTTTCATTTTATTCAGAGGGCCTATCGGCCAAAATTGTTAAAGGCTATACCTTGACTGTCATTTCTTCCACACCAAGTGAGTCCATCCAGGATAAAGCCAAGTAGCGTGTCCTCTAAGGTCAAGTAACAACTCCTTTTCTCAGTGAAATCATGAACTATGTCTTTAGTTTTGCTCCAGAATAACATCTAATAAGAATAAAGTAAAATAAAATAAAGAAAAATAAATACATAGTTCTAAATAAACAAAATGAATAAAATAATGATAAAGGAATAGGCTATACATGTGTGCCTCTACCCTGTTACATGCTGGATCTTGTGACACTATGTGCATTAATGTGTCATAAGCTGCTGGAGGGACATCACATGGATTTCTTCCCACAAATGCTTGCTTAAATGAATTCCAAATGTTCTCACAATCCTTTTCACTGAAAGCATAATGTTAATCAATTTTTAATATTTCAACTTGAAGAGTTCAATATAGTGTAGGCTATTTTACATGACAAAATTAAAGACAAAATATATCGTTTAGGTTCATGCCATTCTATCCGTTTTGATTAGATTACAAGTTTTGTCATTTCTACCACGCATAAGAATAGGCTACATCAAAAAAAGAAAAGAAAAGAAAAGAAAAAACAATAGGCTACATCCAATCTGTAGCGGCGCTCTTCTAAATAGGCTATACACCTGACAGTGTGATACTGTAGATCCAAAATGTTCCACTTCCGGACACAGAGGGAAGCTTCACATCAAATGTTTGCTATGTTGTTTCATCAAACATTATTTGTGCATGTATGTTAACATGAAATTGTTAATGAAACGATCATTACCTCGTTGGTGCGGAATTTTTCAAGAAAGTTTCACATCTGTCCATAAATGTTGCCTTTAGACTGCCGCTGGAAGAAATGCCGAGAGTAAGCCCAAGTGTAACAGCTAGGACAGCTAGGACAGCTGTGGCCATTAACGCCACACATAGACAAATACGCACGCGCTTTCCTCTTTTTGGACTGGAAGTTCCATTAATCTCGTTGTAAACCATCTTACATTTCTTTGCCACGCAGCAAACAACTGTTGTCCATTCAGTTCCAGCAGACGTACAACAACAAAAGCAACAACAACCAAAGCTGTCACAGCACTTCACGCAATGCTACCCACAGATAACCGAAGAAGGGACAAGGTTCGTCCTTTGGTGATGTTTGACACGTTATTAGACGGCAAGTAGGCGACGGTTAACGCCCCCCAAATGTGAGGGTGGGGGGTCAGCGTGGGGGGAAACTGAGGCCAAATTATTAGGCATGCCTAATAATGCAATGCGTCATGCATGCAATTGGGAGCGCTTTGCGTGAACCAGTCTATTGCTACTTTTCCATGGAAGATGGGAAGAGAAAACCAAGTTTTTACTTTGAATGATGGCGAGGGTGGTGAAAGTGACGATCTCTGGCCCACGACAATTCGTATGAAACGAAGTGCCTACTGCTTCCTGTCAGCCAAATAGATAGTGCTCTAAATTCTAGGCTACTCTAAATGTTGAATTTTTGACAGCTTTATTGCACAGTAAGCCTACTTCTACTTTTACTTATAGCCTACTTGAGTAGTATTTTTAAAAATATTTCTTGCAATACTCAAGTAGGCCTACAAAACATTTGGAATAGTATATGATCTTTAAAGAACACTTCAACTTCTACTTTAGCCACTTTTTTTGATATGGTAACCTACTTTTAATTACTCCACTCCTCTACTCCAGTAGCTGTTGTCCATTCATTTTCAGACGTGTGATTTGCTAGCAACAACAATCAAAGCAGTGACTGCAGTTCACGCAATAGCCCTAGGCTGCACACAGATAACCGAAGAAGGGACAAAGGTTCGTCCTACGGTGATGTTTGACACGAGTCGAGTAGGCCTATATTTAATCTATTTATAACCAGCGAGGGCACATGAACTCACTTTAGTTCGTATGTCAAAGAGTGGTGCATATCTCCATGGCTAAGGAAGGGGCTAAGATTAAACCCAGACATTTCTATTGCACATTATGTGACACGAGTGACAGAAATCTAAGATTTCTGGCAGGGAAATGTGTCGTAGGCCTATAGCCTAGCCTACATTGTTCTAAATATTGCACTTGACAGCCTTTAAGAGTTTTCATTTACCTTTTTTTTTTTGTAAAATAAAAACATTCTGTTGATGTTCACTCATCAATTTCAATGTAGGCTAAAGCACGTGATTAATGTGTATCATGTGTTTCTGTGTCATTTCGACATGCGGCAGTCCAGGACTACAAGTGTCAGTGACCCTGGATTGTAGGCTGGCTGTGTACAGTGTAATATAATCTGCAAGGTCAGTGTGTTAAGGTCTCATACTTGGCATTTCAGAGCTGGTTTACAGATCAAAGTAATATTCTGAAGGGCCTTAACATTATTTAAACTCCAAGTAGGCCTCCTGGATGGCGTGCTGAACCAATGTGAAGTAGTACATAGTATTTAATGTTCTTCAGTGCTTGCCAATGCTTAACATAGGGGTCTCCGATGATTGTGAGCTACTTAAAAAAAGTCAGCATGGCTGCGAGCTTCACTGCAAAGTTAGCCTACTGTTTAATAACATTAACTGTTATAAAGATTTATGTATCAGCCTCTACCATCCTAATGAGAAAAGATATCCTGGCCTTATTTGAGTTGGTTATTTACTACTGTAGGCTAATAGACAATTCTGGTGTGTGCTTGTTGATCACTTGCTAATGTCAGAATTACTAAACAATCTTGGGGAAAAAGTTTTTGAATTTTGCCAAGTTTTTACAGTTTTTGAATTCACAGAAAATAACTTATGTTAACAAAGGTATACATTCCCCTGACCCAGAGAGCTAGTGTACATTATAGTACTCTTAAACAGGTATAACCCAAGCTGTTGGAGACCCCTGGCTGAACATTTCCAAATTCAATCGCACTCTAACATGTAGGCCTATGACTCACAAATGTTTGACTCACAAATATAAAACAGCATGAAAAGTGGTGTGTTTATTATGTGCAGTGCAACATCCAGGATGAACATAGACATTTGCTGTGCTTTAACTTACAGTACAGTCAGTAACCTGAATGAATAATGAGTAATACGTTGTTGGCCCAGTCTTCCAAATCCAAGTTCACTGTAATCCCTTACAAAAAGAAATGCTGTAAAAGAAAAGCTGTGCACCCTCCAGATTTTGTATGAAAGTACAATAAATGTTTAATTTACTTGTAGTGTGTAGTGTAGGCTGCAGTTATACTGATGATGAAACACAAAAGTTATGTACTGCAGGCCTATGTAACCACCGGCAGGAGAACCTGAGATGTTGACCAATGGGAATCCATTTCTCTATCACATCATTAACACTGACATGCCACTGTTGAATTGCAAAAACAGAGCTTTGACTGGTCATTCAACACTCTCTCAGGGTGAGGGCTACTCACAGTCAGGCTGTCATACACCTGCCTCCCTCCTCAGGCTGGATGTAGTGGTGGGCTTATTTTGAGTCAATGCATAAGAACCATAACAAAATGCAAAGTGTGGTGGACTCAGTACATTTTTCCCTCTGGTTACAGATCAAATCAGCAATTCTAGTTTCAAGCCCGAATCAGTAGCCTAAGTCACTGCTGCCTAGAAACTTATATCTCCACATGCCCAGTTGCTGGAGGTGGCCAATGGCTGGAGTGTCATTGGCAAATGGTTCTCCAGACTGTGAGAGCTGGCTTATCAGCTCCTAAATAGTATATACTAATGGTGTTTCATTTGCCTACGCTGCACCTGCAAAGAGGAGCTAGCACCCCCTGGAGACACAAGTAGGCATAAGGATTAGTGGGAGATCCTCAGCTTCCAATTCTAGTTCTACAAGCCCAGAGCAAGGCCTCTGAGACATGTCCGAGACAAAGGAAGTGCTGCTCCAGGGCTTGGATGGGTTTCCTGCTCATGTCCCGCTGGTGAAACCTGCCTTTGGAATAATTCTGCTTTTGTGAGAGGAATACACTTATTTTTAAACTTTGCCTCCCCAGTCACATGACTTAAATAACAGTATTGTGTGCACTAAAGGTCCTAACAGCTTTCACATGACTAGAGAATGTTTTCCCATTGGTTTCCAACAGCAAGCACTTTGACTGATAGAGAAGTCCATGGTCCACTGTCCATGGTTTCTTAAAACAGTTTAAAATCTGTGCGCATGCCATTGTCTGTTATTCTTGTCAAGACTTTTTAAGAGTTTTCAATACTCAGCACAGAATGTCCTCATGCCTTTCTGCAGCCCCTCACTTTAAACTGAGGACTTTCCTTGAGTCATGCAAAAGCATCACTCTGTAGCATCACTCTAATAACTGATCAGAGAGAACTCCACACAACATGAATCTATCATTTGGAATTTTGACTATGAAATCTTTTTTTGATTGTGCATGCAGTTTGAAATAGGCACGTTTTCCTGTTTTTCTATTCAAAATTGCAAACAGAGGTACAGGTCATTTTTTTCTTGTAGCCTATCTGTTCTGAAAATAAAAGACTGAGGCAGTTAACAAAGCCATGCATCCATCTTGCTTTTGAGCACTATTATAGAAGTGTCCTCTTCCTGTTTAAGAGGCTATCAGCACATGTGAGGCAGGAGTACTGTTTGGGGTTCTTCAGGCACTGGAGGATCATTAGAGTCCTGCAGAGGGAACACAGAGATGCTGATTTGTTTGTGATCAAGGCATAGATGATGATGGGTAGACTGCACTGCAAAGCCAAACTTCTTCACATGTCTACTAACAGGTTGTTGTCTACATATGAAGAGTGTAATAAGAGGTAGTTGTCTATATGTGGAGCAAGTTTACTAACAGGTCGTTGTCAGTGCATGTCCAGCGGAAGCCTCTGGTTTGGAGGATTTTGATGAGGTCCACAACGGAGCCCTCTGTGCAAGACTCTCTGGTGAAGAGAGCAAAACAGACAGTTAGGGCTATCCAAAACCATCCCCAAAGAACAGAGGGGGAAAAGTCCCCCCAGATAGACTCTGTGTTCTACTGAAAAGATGCACTGTACATACCGGTACATATTTTTCAATATACTATGCCTTTAGTGTCACTGTTAAAATAGAATTCATCTTTGGATGATGGCTAGTGCCCTGAAAATAATTCAGCAAGCTCAAATATTCCTCTCCAATGTCACATAAACATATCATTAAAATAAGCATCTCATTATTTTAGTGTCAGCAACTCAAATTGTTATTATATAAGTCAGTGCATCAAAATGGTAAGAAAATAAGGCACTAGATAATAAAATACATTTCATCTATTGGTAACTGCCCAAGACAAGAGAGAGTTTGCTCTGTGTTGTCAGTAGCATTAGATTACATGACAAGTGTCTCTTGTGACTCTGCATCCAGACTCTCACATGTATGGTCCCTCCAAGTTGGTTACTACTTTGATGTTAACATGGTTCACCATCCTAGGGTTGAGACTGTCCAGTTCCACTCCCCCAAACATACTGCGAGATAAGAGATGGGACTGTAAGGTGCAAGTAAGATGCTTTGACAAGATAAACAGACTAATGGTGGATGGTCTTTAAATGAACTTGATCACAACTTACCTTTTCCTGTTGAATCCATCTGTAATGGATCCATTGAGAATGACGGTGATGTTGCCACAAGCAGCCTCTGCAAACTAGACCACAAAACAGGCCCAGTTGTATACTATACTCCACTTATAGATAGCATAAAGTAACACCTAAATTCTTATTTCATGCCACTCACATTCTGTGAGGCCTGTTTCCAGAGAGAATAAACAGGGTGGTTCACACAGTCAGACCACTCAGGACAGCCACTGAAATTAAACCCTGATAAACAACAGCAACCACAGAAGAAAAACTCTTTCTTTCTTCTCGTTTTTACAACCAGCTTTATACTTGTATGCAATGGCACATCCTAATGAATCTAAATTTGTGTGATTTAAGCAAGTAACACTGATAACTTTTGTGATGTACAGTACCTCTATCTTTCTCTTCTTTCCCACACCAGACGAGGTCATTGAACATGTAACCCACCAGTGTGTCCTCCAAGGTCCAGAAACTACGTGTTGCAGCAGAGTAGCTGTGTACTAGATCACGCGTCTTACTCCAGAACAGCAACTTACAACAGAGACAGACAACATTTAGTGAGGTCTACAACATTTTTGATACATGAATGTTTTGATCTACATTCAATACACATTTTAAACAATTATCTGATGACAATTCTCAACAGAAGGTTGGTTTGAGTCAGTCTGATTATGTACGTAACCTATACAGAAGCCCTTTAATGGATATTGTTAGGAATAGTAAACTTTAGTGTTCAGTGACAAATTCTGCAAGGTGACAGTTACCTTGTCACAGGGTAGTGTTTGTGGAGTTGCTCGGAACATGCGTTGGTAGTCTTTCACCCGCACACTACAGGGAGTCCTTCTTACCACAGCCTCCTCAAACTCTCGCCAGATCCCCTCACAGTCATATCTATGGAAAAACAAGAGCGGGGTGACATGATCTGAAATCTTAGGAAAACTAGTGAAAATGTTTACTCTTGACTGTCTGAAATTAATTAATTTGACCATCAGCTTTTACTGTAAGTCTTTGAGAGAGACAATTTTCTGAAATGATTCCTCTATATTTCCTAAGGACAGATCGTCTCTCCTTGTTTATGCCTCTTCTCATTGACTGTTACATTGTGCAAATGTCAACTTGATTGAGGTTGCACTTTAAAATGTTTTATTGATTTTATGTCATTCTGTTTGATTCCTCATTTTAACATTGTTGTTTTGTGCTTTTTTTTTTTAAATCATTTCAAATCTTACATAACATACTTGGAACTGGGGTTAATCAAGGTGATATAATTGTAGCAGCGTCCAGTGACAATATGCTTTAAGTTGGGAGTTGTACCCAACTCTCCATTCACCTCCTCCAACCAGACAAGCACAGCAACTAGCACTGAAAACAGATCAACAGATCATGGGGCTAAGAATTTAGTGCATTGCAGACATTTTCCCCAGAACATGAGAATGTGTCAACCTCGCGAGGTAACTCACCCAACATCATGATGGGCTGATGATGGTTAGATTGAAGATGTTATATCTCCACCTAGTGGCTCGGGTTTAGAATTGCAACTTCATGAAGGCTGTTATATTGTGGATGTAGGCCTACTGTAGTTCCTGAATTTTTGTTGTTTTGTCCAGTCCTGTGTTTGTGTGTTTATAACGAGAAAGACACACAGTGAACACAGGCAGAACATGGTTAAACACAAAGACACAGAACTGCTTAAAGAAAATAGACTGTGCCCTACTGTCAAGAAAAAAAGTGTTATCAGACGTTCATTTCCTGCTCAAAAATGGCAGTACTGTAGTATAGGAAGGTTGCAAGTTGGTAAGCTCTAAATTATCCCTGAGGGAAGTCCTCATTTACAATGTTATAAAGGCCTTATTCACATAGCAGTCAGTATGTTTGCTATGCATAACAGTTGCTGTGAGTTTGTGTGTATTCACAGCAGAAACGGTCTCCTCGAGCTACACACGGCCAACACATTGTGAATGTGCAAATGAGGTATTATTAATTTCTCAAGCCAATGATGAAATTATTTCTGATACTTCAGAATTCCCCAAAATATGATTCAATATGCTTCTCAATACTTTTACATCATATCTGTTAAGTTCCAAATAACTCTACAAAAATTAATCATTTGGCTTTTGTTGAAAATGCTAAAAAATCTGTTTGCACAATGCATACTGTACATTACACTATAACCGTTGTGCTCAATGCACTGTAATAAAACACTCCACAGGCGGCAAAAAACCTCAATAAAAATTCCTGTGGATGAATCGATACATGGAATTGTCGGCTGTGTATAATCAATGCATCGATACATATGGATTAGTACTTAAACCTGCTGACTTACAATACTTATGATTACTATGCAAGTACAGAGTCATGCACTGTCTTACCCTATTAAAATAACCCTATTGTAATGTGTTGAAATCAGAGACAAAACTTCACCCATTCCTCCATGATCACGGTTAGAAATCATGCTCATGATGGTGATAGCCTTCGCATCCTGGCTAAAATGAAAGTAGTCTTGTCCATGTCTGCAGAATTGCTTCATCTGATGGAGTTGAGGATACCAAGCCTCTTAAAGCAAAACAGGAATAGCAAAGAGAGGGAACAAAACTCCATGTACACACTCTCCCTCTCTCTCTCTCTCTCACACACACACACACACACACAGTCAAACACAGAGCCTCCTGTCACTAATTTCAGGTTCACATGACTCTCATTCTATGTTACCAAGGGACAGACACAAGAGATTCGTTTTGCTGTGAATAAGATGGAATTTTAGTCTGTCGCTGGTGGTCTGCTGTTTTTTATTCATTTATTTTTGTTTAATTTTACTTCAACTTAGAATTCTGAGATTCTGTCTAAAAAGCAAGGAGCAAGCAGATTTTGTTCCATAGGCCTGCTTTGTTACAGTTGCAGACAGAATGACCAGAATATGCTGTTTACATTATTTATTTTCCACCTTTGTTCATAATGTAAAAGAATATAAATTTAATGTAATGTAATAGAATATAAAAAATACATTCAAGACAGGGCTAGATATTTACATACAGTATATATTAAGTGCACACATTAAGGTAAACGGGCCGAGACTACCTAAGATAGAGCATTTTAAGACAGGGGCAGGACAGACAACACAAGACAGTGCTTAGATGTAACGCAGCAGTGGCAATAATAAGCTATAGTTCAGTGTTTTTCAGACCAAGGACCACTTTGCCCAATTTTTTTTTTTAATGAACCACCTACCCTCACACCCCCTCACCAAGTCGCATGCTTTGAGAACCACTGGTATAGTTCATGGTGGCATAAGTACACTTGTTAAGGAGAAGTGACTGTTTTAAGTTCAGTTCACAGTTGGTGAGGTGGAGGTATATAAAAGTGTGAGTATAAGTGTGATGTATAAGTGCCTTGTATTTTGTGTTTGTGTGTTCACCTGGGCACGACAATCTAAGAACCATCAACACACCTGTTCCTGCTGGAATTCTTTGAATGAAGGTACATCAATCAACTGAAAAGTTTTGGAACAGTGTTCTCCTCTCTTTAACAGATATGTACAGGTCACATGATCCTGTAGGACGTTATGGAAACACCACCAGAAAATACATGCAACGATAGAAAGTGTCTTTGCCTGACTCATTGCTTTTTCATATTACTCAAAAGAATGTCACCATCAAGTGGTCTGAAGTGTGCAACATTCATTTCACATTCAGGTCCAAACATTGATGATCGGAAGTTTATTGTAAAATGGTAAGAATCGTTGTAACAACCATTCAGTTTCATTCTCAACATTCTATAAGTGCTAAATCTTGGAATATATCTTTAAAACAATGGCTGTACTCTTTTCTCTGAATTTCTAACAATCTTTTAGTTTTAAAGACATGCTGTTTAAAAGCTTCGGAACCCTGAAAACCTGCCAGGCAAACAGAGAGAAACTGCATTATGCTCTTCCTGACTCTCTGGTGGAACGAAATGAAAGACATGCTGTTTAAAATAAGCCTCCGAACCCTGAAAACCCACCAATCAAACTTAGAGTACAGGTGCCACTGCCAGGCCCCCTTGCACCGAAGGCAGGGAATACAGCCTCAGTGAAAGAGGTCTGAACAGTATGGAGAAGGGAAATTATATCAGAATGCACTAAATAAAAAGCCAGAATTTCTTCCTTGAAATCGAGAAATATACCCACTTTGTTGACCACTTTTCCAAATGAAAACGATGGAAAAGCCATCCTTCTAAGTTCTGCCTTTACATTGTTGTGCAGGAAGCTATAACCTGTGGGAGAGCACAGTAAGGCCCAGGACATTAAATCCTCTCCCAGCCTACAGGAGCCTTTGTATGCCACAGCCATGATAACCTCCACATCTCCAGTCCACTCAGCCTCCCAGTAACTCTGGCCAGGCAAGCTCTGTGCACAGAATATATGACTGTAATTTTGAAAGTTTTGTCTAAACACAATATCCCGTCCAAACACAGATGTCTGTGGGGCTCCAAAACTGAAGCCACTGCTCGTTCCTCCTGGGGATACGTTTCCCTGAATTGTCATCGAGTCCAGTGAAAGGTGACAGACATCTGTGAACAAGAAGTCATGGGCCATGCACTTTTGTCAATAGTAATGTGCAACTTAATGCATACAACTGTCACAAGTGAGAGAGGGGGGGGGGGGGGGGGGTATAGAGAGATGCAGAGATGCCATAACAACATCATACACTCACATTTCAATAGGCTCTCTCTTGTTGTGGGAACTGCATAAGGCTCTACAGAGTAAAAAAAAAAATAGTCAACATAGGTACAGTACCGGTAACAGTAAAAGATTCCTGGTTGTACAACTCATTTGTATTTTTAACAGCTTCTCATATTTGACATTAAATTAGTGCATGAAGTGGTGTGCATGTTCAACACATACACTCACCTGGAACAATATGGTCCCTCTTTACTAAACACACACACACACACACACACACACAAAAAGTCCAACAAATGAAAACTGTAAGTGAAACATACAAGTTTATAAAGACTGAAGAAAAAAACACTTTGAAACACCCACTGATTTCAGATATGCTCTTCAATTCTTTAGTCAAAAGCCCTTCCATCTTGGTCTTCAGATCAGTGAGGTACGGTTGGGCTTTCTCAAATGTGGCTTGTGGATTAATGCTCATCCCAGAAACATTTTTAAGGTCAGATGGGAAATTGAATGACAGGTAGGTCTGTCATACACAGAAAAAAGCATAGGAGAGAGAGAGAGTTTGATAGAGAAAGATGAGAGAGGTTGATTGTCTATATGCTGTCAGAGATGGCAATATGCACTTTTCATATTCAAGTAGAAGTATAGATATTCATATAAAATAAGACAGTGTCAAGTAAGTATAATGACTTGACTTCTTACTCAAGTTAAAGTTAAAAGTACAGGCTCTGAAATATTCTTAGTATAAAATAAAAATAGTATAAGTTTATAAGTAAAAAGTATAATCTACCCTACTATCCACTATTTTGACTTGAAGGATGCAAACTTTAATACACCAAATGAATTACTGTAACAAATGTAAGAAATTCCATTATTGTTCCACCCATGTTAGAATAGGCCTTGATGTTGGGAAGCCACGCCTTATTACCATAAACTTACCAAAAGTAAACAGCCTGTTTTGGAAAAGTAAGAAGTAGAAAGTCCAGATATTTTTGTATGTAGTGGGGTAAAAGTATGATCAGAAAAATAAATACTCAAGTAAGTACAGATACCTGCAAATTCTACTTAAGTAGAGTACTCAAGTATTTGTGCTTAGTTACTTCCCATCTCTGTATACTGTACAATAATTACCTGTAGGAAATCTAGGTGATCCTCTGTTTGTGAAAGCTGTGCGATGTCAGAGTCATTCTTTTGTAGCTCTGCAATGTCCTGATGAAGTTGCTCTACAAGTGTCTTTGCCTGACTTAGTTCCGTTTTTTTCTGGGTTTGGATGGCTTCCTTCAATTCAGCACACCTCTCCTTAACCATACAGACTAGATTTTCAAAGACTTTTTCAGTGTGTTCCAGCACCACCAGCTCTGAATTCTGTTAAAAAGGCACGGGAATATTATATTTAGAAAGTGCTATGTGTTATGTCCTGAGAAAACGTAGCCTTACAACAGTAATATCAGTCATAGATCATGAAGAAACATACCGTCAAGGACTCCATAGCTTGTTCAAACTCCACTAGATTCTTTTCTTTAGTCTGGATTTTCTGTTGACATGATTTTCGTATCTCCTGTAGCACTTTCTGTCCATAAAATTTGTACAACATATTACAATGTCAACATCAAAAATGTGCGGATTGATTGACTGACAAATAAAAAAGAACCAAACCAGTTGTTATGTTGACTGATAAAGTAAGTACAGTTTCATAAAGCTCAAATGTAAGTTATTACTATCCAAATAAAATTCACATTCACATTTTGCAACATAAGGTAGGCCTACATTACCAGTTGTTCAGCTCTCTGCGCTGCAATTGAGACAATGTCATGGTCTTTGTGCTCATCCAGTGGGCAAAGGTAGCAGATGCACTTTTGATCTGTGCGGCAGAAAACCTCCAGAAGTTTATTGTGAGTTGAACAGATCTTCTCCTGGAGCTGCTTTGAGGCCTCGATCAATTTGTGCTTTTTAAATGCAGGAGATCCCTGATGTGGCTGCAGATGCACCTCACAGAAGGAGGCCAGGCATTGCAGACAGGACTTCACAGCTTTCTGTCTTGTTCCAGTGCAGACATCACATTCAACATCACCTTCCCCAGAAAGGTCTTGACTTGCAGACTGAAGACACGTTTTCCTAATCTCATCTGTAATTTCAGACATAACTTTGTTTTTGCTGACAGCAGGTCGTGTTGTGAAATTTTGCTTGCACTGTGGACAGCTGTAAGCATTGCTCTGATTGTCCTCCTGATTCCAGTGCCCAGTGATGCAGATTTCACAGTAACTATGTCCACAGGGTATAGTGACTGGGTTAGTCAGCAGATCAAAACAGATTGAACAGTTGAACTGGTCCTGAATCGCCACAACGAAAGCTTCTGCCATGATTTCCTATTAGTGATAGAGCAAAAGAGTTCAGTTTCGTTTTCCTTTAAGCTTGCTGTAACAACTGTCACCAGCAGGCTGTGCTGAAATATGAGGCAGAATAAAGCCTAAATCACAATTAGCTACAGAGAAAAGCATTGCCTGTAAAGCACAGCCAATATGCCAGTCAAACTAGGTCACTTGTTTTTAGGCCTATTAAAGGGTAGGCTATTTTTTCCATTTCCATTTCTGCATGGAAAGCAAAATTAAGCAGGCTAGCCTAAATTATACCAAAAACACAAAATCAATGCACCTTCTCAGATGGACTAGATTAATTCCGATTCAGCTTTATTCTAACTCTCTCTACACATAAGGTAGATACTGGGGGGCAACATAAACATTAGCCTATAAAACCTGTAGGCCAAATAATTATTAGTCTTCATGAAAAAGTCCTTCAAAAACGACTGTTGTGTGTAGGTTATGCATTTGCATTAACGTACAGTAGGTTGCACTTGGTCAAAGCTGTGCTGTTTTATGGATGTGTGAGGCGTTGTAGAGCTATAAAGTAAAACGAACGAAGGAGCACAAGACACCAAAGCAGAGCAGCTATTATGTATCTGATGACGGAAGACATCGTGGTGACATGTCACAAATGTAGCATTTTTGTAACGATACATCAAAGGAGATACATCATCAACATTCGGCAGTGCGCATGTGTGACTTGAGAGGGTTAAACAGCTAACGTTAGCCGACCTGCTGATTTTCTTTTCCAGGTAAGATTTTAGCATGAACAGAATATAATTTGCTATAATTTGCTGACATATATCTTCCTGAAGATTCGTCATTTCCTGCATTTCTCAATACAATACAGAATATGGGCGTAGTTGACGTCTCGTGTCTTCGTTGTATTAATGGTTAGCAGGGAATGTTTAGCCTTCTCGATACAAGTTTCCTTACTTGCAGTTTACAATTAATGCCAAGTTAAGAGTAGTTACAAGAGCTGGTAATAGTCATACACAGTGGTGTAACCTAGACTGGCTGTTGTTGTTCATTAGGTAGACTCGGCTATGTTCTTCCTCAACATAGGAGGAGGAGGAGGAGCCATTATAACGTTTATTGTGGATAGAAGTGTAAAGGATTGCATATGCTAGTCCCGATTGATGTTACAAAATTAATTGAGCACTTGAGATAGGCTATTATTTTGATTTGGCAACATCAGTAATGTATGTTAAAAGTGTCAGGCTTCAGATGTCACTAGTTTGTCCTGTTGGTGGAGATTCCACTTGCTGATCATGGCCAGCTTCTTGGCCCACAGTGTAGTCTAGCCTAAGCTTTAGCTTGAAGTAGCCTACTGTAGTTTGGTGAAATATCTGTGATGCTTGGAAACAGGTCTGTATTTAGTGTAAAATGTTGATGCATTAGCCTAGGCCTTCTGATTTCCCCAACTTCATTCCTTACCTATGCCTATGAAGTTGCTGTTTTAAAGTCTTAAAGCAAGTTTATGCCTATGAAGTTTGTTTTAAAGCAAGTTTCACTGAAATAATGACTTTCCTAGGCTTTTTACACAGCACTGGCTATTTTTTTTATATTTCTATAGGGCATAGTGCAGTAGGTGGCAATCATTATGGGTGATCCATGGATGGAGTGTATGGATCACTGCATTGCTGTGACCAAAGAGGCTGGGAAGGTAAGTTGAAACACTAAGACCACATAGACTTGAGATAATAGGCTATAGGCCATTGGTCTTTTGGCCACACTTCACTTAATTCACTAGTTGAGTGGTTCTCAACCTATCTTAAATAAATGCCCCCTTAAGTCCTTTTGACATCCTTCTGCCCCCCCAACCACACATACACACACCACTGTAACACAGATATAATACTATCTTGACAAGCCAGACTATAACATAAAATGTATAACCTGGCCACGATGGATAGTAAACCTGCATAAAAAGGAGCACAATTCTTATTTGTATGATTCATTAGTATACCGGCAGGCCTCCTCTAGCACTTGCCCTTTGTGGTGTGAGTGGTGGCACTGATTGATAAATAGACCAACTCATTAACAGTCCTGAACACATCTTTATCATTCTTATTTGAAATACAATTGAATACCTTGCTAGCAAAGCTCTAACGTTTGTGAAGGCAAAATGACATTGGGGCTCCCCTTTCAGCTCCTCCCAGCATTGTCTGTGTTGAAAAACACTGACTCATTTGGTTATTCTTAGAAATAGGTGTTTTCTTGTAAGATTCTGGTATTCAAAACCATCAGATTGTATTTAACTTACTTTACACTCAAGAGCTCTTCAATGTTTTTTGTTGTCATCAGCCATTGTAAAATATTAATGTACTGTAACATCATTCAAATGGGACCTTCAGAAAAATCTGAGGAGGATGGTGAATGAGGCCCACTGCATTGGTGTTCTTGGCATCATTTAATCACACAAACTGTACAAATGTGTTGACTTCGCAATCATAGTTTCCTGTTCTTCAACATTCTAGAGGTGTTCTGCTTTATTCAGTGATGAGCATGAACTGCTGATGAACGTGAACATCGCAATGAACATTGATCTTATTGTTATGGTCTTGGAACTACTGCTTTTTTTTGTTTTTGTTTTGCTTTTTGTGGCAAGATGCATGATCTTGTTAGAATTAGCCAAAGTGCAATCGCAGTGCAAATCAAAGAGGAAAGGAAAGCAAGACTGATACTTGCAATTTAGTTTTTTTATTATTTTGTATTACAATACACATTTTGTTGTGAATGTGATGTAGGCTAATTGTCTCTGTCTAACTGTGCTGCATGCATAGATGGTCCAGGAAGCATTGAAGAAGGACATCTCCATCATGCAGAAGAGCTCTCCAGTTGATCTAGTCACAGAAACAGACCAGAAGGTGGAGAGCCTAATTATATCTTCTATTAAAAAGAAGTACCCAACCCACAGGTACCTTGTTTACATTTTATAACCCACAGAAAAAAATGTCACATTTATGTTATGATCACTGTCATCTTTAGACAATAAATTCAACATGATGTATCTGGTAACAATGAATTCACCTCTAGAGGATATACGTAACAACAACATAACATAGTGCATTTGTATAGTGAAAGTGTTTGTGCATGAATGCTTGACATTTCATTATCTGTTTATAAGTTGTCGTAGCATCAGAGTGAGTTTGAAGCCATTATTTTATGGTGGAATAATCACATGTCTTTACTTGGGTTACTGGCTAGCACTCGCTCAGGATGTTGAGGAGTTTTTCAGCAGCCACAGGGTGGCAGGCTTCAGCTTAGTTCCTCCTTGAGTACTAAGCCCTGAACCACTGAACTGGTCCTGCAGGTTCAGTGGAAATGTGCTAAATAAATATTAGTGATTTAACTTTTATGCAGTCCAAGTTAATAGATGTTACTTCATTATTGATATAAGCCAGTACTGTTTCCAGTATACCCAAAGCCAAACTTCAGCCAATAATACTGTTTCCAATTGTACAACCCACATTCTGAAAAAAGTTGGGAAGTTTGTAAAAAGGCAATAAAAACCTAAAATACTATTATTTTAAAAACATGCAAGACATTAATTGGACAGAGAATAGTGCAAAGACAATGGGGCCAAAAGAACACTGTAATACAGTAGTTGCAGAATGCTAAAACAACACAAGGGGGAACATATAAAAATGAAACTATATTAACTGCAAAACTGAATGTATACTGTATACAAAATGCCATCATAGAGAGGCAGAGTCTCTCAGAATTAGACTTAGATGTGGAGGCATTCATTACTCATTTATAACCTGTACATAAAACTAGCGATTTATCAAGACTTCATTATTTAAGATCTGATTTGTTGATGGAAATCATTGTACGGGTTAGGTAAGGGATAACGGCCGAGGAGGTGACCGGTTCAGTGGAAATAATGGCGAGGTGAAGGTTTAGAGCTCCAGCGACATGTGTAGCAGGCATTATTTCCATCAAACTACAAGTACATGCACTTGGGGCTTATTTTCTGTCTTGTGTCTTTTTCTTTTTATGTCTTCCTTAGTTTCATAGGAGAGGAGTCTGTGGCCGCAGGGGCTGCCAGCATTCTAACAGACAATCCTACCTGGATCATTGATCCTATTGATGGGACAACCAACTTTGTTCACAGGTGGGGAAGGAATGGCTGTAGAATTCTTCAGCAAGGGCCCTCAATGTGATTAAAATAGCATCTGCACATTGCACATGCCAAATGTCACAGCAACTTAACATGGCCTACAGATGTTAATTGCAAATCTGGACTTACTAAAGTGTTGTCCATTACACTTCACTCAGTAAATTGTACGACATGCATTATGTCAAATACTATGTTACTTTGTCATCAATTTTTTTAAGGCTTGAAAGAAAGACTGTTCAACTAACGTAATGAAAAGTTGTGCTTACACATCTAAGTCTCCACATGGGACCTCTTCACCTTGTCTGGCTTCTGAACAGACTGAAAGTACACATGATGGATGTTTGTCACAGATTGGGTTTAGATGGTCAAGACTGACCTGCTCTGAAATGGAGAGCTTCCTTAAACCAGAGTGTCTCTCTGTGAAGGGAAGCTGACTCCAAAGCTGTGGTGTAATGTAATAGTCTCTTTACTGCATATGAAACAACAGCAGTACAAGCATGCGAAATGTCTTCATTCCTCTTTTTTTTGTCTTTTTCCCCATCCCACCAAGGTTTCCTTTTGTCTCTGTGTCCATTGGTTTCACAGTGAACAAAGAGGTAGGCATCTGTCATTCCACCTATTGACTTCTAAAGTTTCCAGTGTGAGCTTCCTGACTAAGTAACTTGAGTAATTAAAGATGGCTTAAAAGAGCATGAATTACATTATGCTATTATTGTTATGTATGTTTCTTATTAAAACATAATTATGTATTAACAAACCGAAAATTTGCTAAACATCAAAAGATACTGTATTAACGTAGAGATTTACATTAATTTATAGATTACACCATACCATTAACATGAATAGATTGACACCATGTTTTCACCAGGTTTCAGTGCGCATACATTGATTTTCTCCACCACCACAGATAGAATTTGGAGTAGTCTACAGCTGCATTGAGGACAAGATGTACAGCGCTCGCAAAGGCAAAGGAGCCTTCTGCAATGGAGTCCCCATCAAAGTGTCTGGGCAGGAAGGTCAGTCTGTCTGTTAGGTTGTAGCGGATAGAAAATCATTTGTCAAGATGAGTGAAAGAAGATGGTTGAATATGACAGTTGGTTCCAAGGCTAGTTCATTTGCTTTTTGATGTGTCACATGAAATGGATTGATCCGTGCTTTGAAAAGTGCCTTCAAGTAAAGTCAGTTGTGTTTTAGCAAAGTGTAAATTAATAACATTGTCCTTCCTGTCTTTGCTTAGATATCACTAAGTCCTTGGTACTAACAGAAATGGGCTTCAAACCAGACGCACAGCACTTTAGAGCAATGATGGCCAACATGGAGTCCATTCTCACAATCCCTGTGCACGGGTGAGTGTTCATATAATACACCTTTGAAAATCAGATCTGAAATCTGTCATCTGAAAATCACATGTGCAATACCATTCATGTTGGCCATGTGATGCCTTTTAATATTCAAAAGTGCTGAGGATAATGAATCGTTCTGCAGAAGAAGTCACAGATAATAAACTATATTAAAACTAGGTAGAACATTTCTTTGAAGTGTTCAAGCTAACATTGCTGAATGCAACTGCTGTAGGATTCGGGCCCCTGGCAGTGCTGCAGTGAATATGTGTTTGGTGGCATGTGGAGCAGCGGATGCCTACTATCACATAGGGATCCACTGCTGGGACATGGCAGGGGGGGCGGCCATCATCAGAGAGGCGGGGGGAGTCATCATGGATATCACAGGTGAGACAGCACAACACCTGTGGAGACACCTAGGAGAAATAGAAGGGCCTCTCTGTCTCCTGCCTCTCTGGCCTTCTCACTGTGTGAGTCAGTGAAAGCAGTAGACTAAACAGACTAAACTAAACAGTATGCATATAATAAATCAAAGAAACAATAAATTAATGAATACATGAAAAATATAAACTCCACATCTTATTTTCCCTTCTGTGTCTTGAGTTAAAAATCAAATATTTCTTCTCAGCACACAGGCGGCTTATTTCTCTCAGAATTTGGCCCAAATTTGTTGAAATGTGTCATGTGGAATATTTAGCTTTCAGTCACAAACACAACACAGATTAAGGCCTTCAGGATAAGTGTGGCTTTCTCGTCTTTGTCATAATGGCCATTGAAAGCAGACTGAAATATGTGCCCAGTAAAAGATTGAATATACAAGAAAATAACTAACCTTTATTTTCAAGACCTAGAGTTTACTCTCAGATACATTAGACAACACTTCAACCACATCATCCATCAGACAAGTGAGTTGTCATATCAGAACATTTCTATTGCACAGATATGCTCTGTGCAAGGACTGGGCACAGTAAAGGGCAATATAAAATGTGCATGTTTTTCATGCACATAATAAACCCTGATGCCAAGGAACATTTTGGGTAGGGTGCTGTTAGCATGTTACAGAGAGCTGGTCTAAAAAACTAGGTGTTCATTTCATTTCCACAACCCCCCTCCAATGTTGTGTCTGAAGCACTCCTCCAACCACAGACCACATATAACCATGCCAACAGAGAACTGTCACATCCGCTGTCCTAATCTCAGAGATCATCGGAGATAAGCCACCTACACAGCTGATGAAAGTTGCTTTGCACAATCTTACAAGTTCTGCTGAAACATACACAAACTGACTCATTACTGCATACCACTAAAAGATTCATGGCAAGTACTCAGTGTTCAATAGAAAAAAAACATGTTATTGTAGTGTAACATGCAACACAGTTGAGCAATATCTCATTCCCTTACACCATGCATGAGTGGACGAATGTTCCATAGGCCACAATCAATCCCTTCACACAACAGATGGTATATGAATGCTTTATAGAAAACTATAAAACCTGATGGGTGTGACACTATGCTACAGTAGTTTCATAAAAGAATTCTTTCATCTTTTACTAGAAACAGTCAAAACAATACAAAAATATTTGTGAAAAGATTATTATTGTTCTTTCGTGTAGCATGAATGTCCTCAGTGTTGGACCTGTTCTTGTTCTGATCCTTCAGGAGGGCCTTTTGACCTGATGTCACGGAGGTTGATCACAGCCAGCAGTAAGGCCATTGCAGAGCAGATCGCTCAGAAAATACAGCCATTCCCATGTGGAAGAGATGACACAGAAAACTAGTCCTCCCTTCAGCTTGCATCTCTCTCTCTCTCTCTCTCTCTCTCTCTCTCTCTCTCACTCACTCACTCACTCACTCACTCACTCTAACACACACACACACACACACACACACACACACACACACACACACACACAGAGAGAGTATGTTAAAGTGCAAATAAGTATGCAATAGATCTGATAAAGCCATGCCCCTGTTAGCCTTAACTGAACTCAGAACTGTATTGAGCCTGAACTGACTAGTTGGCCATCACTCGTAAGTCAGTATTGCACTCTGTGTCACAGTTCGGTGGAAGTATTTCAGTTCACATCCAAGTCATGTTTCTGACTTACCGGTAAACAAACTGACTTAAAATATCCCTGCCATTTTCACTTTTATCCGGCTTTAATATTGACAAAAGTCACTTAGCATATTGTGAGAAATGCTCATATGTACTGTAAGCCATGTCATTGTTTGTGGCAATTATTCTCCCTCGCTATCATTGCCTTTCTTTAAAAACACTTTTTTTGACATTGTGATTTACATTGACATAACAATGCAGAGGCAAGTTTGGTTTGTAATTCAATTATTCAAAACTAGCCTATACTTCCAAGTCCTATACCTCATTATTATAGTTTGTATAAATTGTATCACTCTGTTGCGCTGGTACTGTTGTTGTTGATGGTGATGATAATGATTGATGAAACCTTTGTTTAAGTTATGTTTAATATTGGAATATCATGTCTCATATGCAGCATATCCATTCTGTTTAAAACAGCTCAATACTGCAGCCTCTGTCTAAAACTGCTACCCAGTGTCCGGTTGCCAAAGTGACATTAAAATCCTTTATACAGCATGTGTCTTGCTTTATTTCATTGTATGTGAATTTTGCAAGAAATACCACTGTTTGTAACCTCAGCCACAAATGAGTTGTTGCTATTTTTTGAGTACTATGGGAATGGAATTTTCTTTTCCCATCCAGTTTATCATGGGGAATGTGGTAGTGTTCCATGGAATGAGGGGAGAACATAGAATTATATAATTCTAATGGGGGGGACAAAACTAATTTTATCAGAGCAAATCTGGTCTAGAGCCAGTGTGGTTGCTAATATGCCTGCAATATCTGCAAAATGAAGAAGAGCAAGTCTTTTTTACGGGCCTGAAAAAAGAAGCCCAGAGTCTGTGTTACAGCATGCTAAGAGTAGGGTGTTGTAAGGTGTGATGACACACCAGGCTGTGCCCAGACCTGTTCACAGTCTCTGGTTGTATTCATAAATGAGCTGCAAAGGCATGGATAGAACTGAATAAAGAATCACTGATACCATAGCATATGCACAGCCATGAAGCAATGAGCAGAACCAATACTAAAGACATATCTTTGTAGAAAACTTGTAGATTGAGGATCTAATTTAACCAACTTTGAAAAGTTAGTGTGAAACAAACCACCGTTAGGAAGTGGTTGGTCAGTCTTGAGAAACAATTTGCAAAATTTTCTCAGCCCTACTGTTTCCCAAACCTACTTCCCTGACACAAGCCATGCAGAAACAGAGTTCAAATTTATAAGCCAATGAATTTATTTATTTACATGGTTGAAGGATGTCATTGGCAAGGAGACTGTGGAGCATCCATTGGTTTTGCCTGAATGCAAATGCATTGCAATGTAAATGTGTGGAGAGGTACTGCCTCAGCAGAACAATGAAAGTGTGTTAGACAGGAAACTGATATTTGTGAAGTTGTTTTCATATTGTTTGTGTTTATGGGTTATACATATTATGTACACTCTTGCTTAATGAGGACCATGACTACTATTTCTCCCAAATAGGCTTTAGGTCTATATGTCTTGATTTATGTTGTCTTGTCTTGATGCCAATTTCAGTAGACCTTTATTGATTAATAAGCTATTTGAAAGCCATTCTCCAATTATGGCTGTTTGGAGAGTTATTTTGATGCTTCACAATAATAGTTAGGCTACTCAAACACAAGATTTTTTAGTGACAATATTGTCAGTTCATTCAGTATCTTAATGATGTAGATATCTGTAAGTAGCTTTACAATGAAGGTTTGACGCAATAGTACTTTTCCACGCAACATGTTGATTCACATCCCGGCACATGTGCATGTAGTTAGATGGGTATGATGTAGAAATATTTAGGGCGGTAACTGGGTACTTTTCCTTCTCATCGTTTCGTGCCAGCTATTTATTTCCTCTCTTGGTGAACTTGCGTTACTTTTAAAAAGGTCCTTCAAGCACGACGACCGGTCGACTATCGCAGGTAAGAAGTAGAACATTAAGAAATTTTGTGCGGTTTAGTAGCCCACTCATTGTCTTAGTTGCCCAAACTTTCTTCAGAAGCAACCATGTCTTATGGACAACCTACAATTCGGGCACTTTTCATTATTTTTCTTAAGAATGGGATTGTAAGAGCTTTGAAAACACAATAGCCATTATTTCCGTATAAACTATTTCCACTTGGTGGGAAATTATGCAACCTGCCATATTATAACGCTGATGTATGATCATGTAGCGTATTCGTCAAGGGAGACTGACGTGCTGTTGTAAGCAGTGCCGCTACCCCATAGGTAGGGCGATTTAAAGAAGTGCGGAATATTCTTTCGAAATGTAGCCTAAAAGTCCCCCCACACACACACTTGGCATGGAAAATTGAGCATTAATTATCCTACATTAAACCTATCCTTCACAGTGCATGCCTGCGTCTATTTTGCTAAAATTGTGAAAGAATGTTTTAAGGCAAAGTAGTATAGCGGACAGTTCATTGCAGTTGAGAGAGAGAAAAGAAAATCAAAGAAGTCCAAAACGTTGTTCCAAAGCTGTCTTTTCCCACTAACAGTAAATAACTCTCCTGGGGTTGTTAGATGCCAGAAGCAAAGGAAATGTTATGCAATGCATTTGTCTGCAATCCTGTTTGTGACGCATGCCTCAGCCTCTTTTTGCTTTTATGAGCTTTCCTGTTGTTGAGACACATGAAAATAAGGTTTTTTTTTTTTTTCATTCTCTCATTTACTGTATATGTTATTTTTTTTCATTCAGATGACAACTATGTTGAAACATTTGTTATTTTTCCTCTCTCACTTTTAAGAATAGGTGCATGCATGCACTTCACAGGCCCATAAACTATTCTAGTTGTTGTTCTATGTTGGTGTTCTTAGTTAATGTAAAGGATTTGTAAAGAATGTCAATGTTTTGTCATATATTCATAAAAATCATTAAATTTTTTTGTATCCTCACTTGAACCCTTTAAAACCTCAAATGAACTCTAAAAGAACAAAATGGCTGATCCTTGGCAAGAAGCAATGGACCATGCAATTGTTGTGGCCAGGAAAGCAGGAGTGGTGAGTGCTAACATTTTTCTCATGTTGCATTATAATACAAAGTGAAAGTTGATTTGATGAGTGCGTTTCTAACTATGTTTCTCCTTGTAATTTGTGTAGGTTATCCGTGATGCACTTCAGAATGAAGTTAAGATTATGACAAAGAGCTCATCTGTTGACCTGGTCACCAAAACTGATCAAAGAGTGGAGAGGATCATAATCGACTCTGTCAAAGAAAAGTTTCCCACTCACAGGTGTGACCATTGGCATACATTTACCAGCAGTATAGAAATAATCAGATAGCTCAATATTGTGCAAGGGGTATGATTGTTGTTGATATGTGAATGCACACACACACACACACACACACACACACACACACACACACACACACACACACACACACACACACACACACACACACACACACAAACTTAAACTCATGAGTTACTCCATCAAATCACACACCACACACACAATCACACACATTCTCTGTACTTTCATATAAGTCAAAAGAAAGCTGCTTATGCTATAGCTCTGTTTATTATGAGCACACACATACAAACTGCTCTGCACTTGTGTCTTTGCATGTGTTATAGTAAGAGGATTGTGTCATGTTCTGATTCTATACTGATGTCCTCATTCTTGTCCTTAAATCTGTTGCTCTTGGCTCCTCCTAATTGTCCAAAGCGTCATGACACAGTTGTATTGTAACTGGTGCTTGTACAAACATGGAACCATTGATTTTAACATAGAATTGAATGTTTAGTCCCATTACTTGAATGTGTTTTTCTTTGCTTCAGCTTTATTGGAGAGGAGTCCGTAGCTGCAGGACAACCATGCATTCTAACAGACAACCCCACTTGGATTGTGGATCCTGTGGATGGAACTACAAACTTTGTGCATGGGTACATAACTTTATTCACATCACTTGAGATCATTTTTAGAGTTTTGCAGTAAAGAGAGGAATTTACCACTTTTTGCTTTGCAGTTACCCTTACCCAAACATGTAAGGATAAATAGCCCTGTGTTTGTGCTGCACTACCCTTGTCTGACAGCTATAACAGCAGTTAGTACAAAGCGTAAAGGAAGAGCTATGCGCTTGGTTAAGCCATTATAGACCTGCCAGTTGCCAATTGGATTGTAAAGGACTTACTGAGAAGTCATGCAAACTCTGTGGTAGCAGACAGACTCAGGCATGCCGGCAGTCATGCAAACTCTGTGGTAGCAGACAGACTCAGGCATGCCGGCAGAACCCGTATGCCTCCCCATACCTACCATGCCTACTATGGGCGGAGGCCAAGTTAGAGCACACTGCATGTCTGACATGATGTGCTGCCACCTGGCCATCTAAGCAAGCAATGACAAGGCTAGTGAGATCTCTATTTCAGAAACAGAGCTCTGATGTTATGATACATCAGCATAGCACTAGATCATCATCATGCCAACTGAGCATTAGTCACGTAGTGATGAATAGTAAACTTCCCAACCTGTGTTTCCTTTGAAAATCATTAATAACACTTCTCCTTCAGACAGCATGTCTAACAGCAGCAACATTTCCCCATCTCTGACAGGTTCCCATTTGTAGCCGTGTCAATTGGTTTCGCTGTCAACAAAGAGGTATGGACAAGCAGCCTTCCATGCCTGATTTATTGTCAGAGTCAAAGTCAAAGGAAATATCATGAAAGTAAATACCATGTTTCAGTGATGGATTTATGCAAGTCTCTGTACTGTTTGTTTTCTAGCTTGAGTTTGGTGTGGTGTACAGCTGTTTGGAGGATAAGATGTACTCAGCGAGAAAAGGCAAAGGAGCCTTCTGCGATGGAGACAGACTTCAGGTGTCTGACCAAACAGGTAAACCTACTGCACTTACTGTGGCACATCATTACTATTATAGGTGCGGTTTCCTCAAATGTTGTTTTATGTTCAGTTTTTGAGCTTGAGTCAATGACGTGCAACTTTTTAAAAAGTTTCAACTGTTTACTAAATCCAAAGGTTCAGTTACAAGCGTAAAATTGGAAAAATAAAAGTTCCTTCTCTACATACGTTAGATCAGTACAAATCCATGTAGCCTCGGTCAGAGATTGTTGAGCTTTGACCTTCTACGTCACACAGCTTACTGTATCAGTAGAGTGATGTCAGATGGCAGTTAAAATAATTAAATAAAATCAAAATTACTGAGTGGGCAATTGTTATTACTTTCAAATATATAAAATAGCATTAAACATTACAAATCAAATAAAATTGTCTTGTTTCCACTATGGATCTAACAACAAGTATTGCACAGAAGTAGTTGAATGTTGCTTAATGCTTTTTTTGCATTTTCAACAGATATGAGAAAAACAATAATCATCAGTGAGCTTGGCTCCAACAGAGACCCAGAGATTGTCAAAAAGATCTTCTCCACCATGCAAAAAATCCTCTGCCACCCAGTGCATGGGTGAGTTGCTTCTTTTCTGAGAAGGGGGAAGATTGTCAGAGCATGCACAATTACTCCATTTTTAGCTGAAGGACCACTTGACATGCATTATTGCTCCAATGCTAATTTCTACATTAGATCTAAACATGTAGAAAATGAATAAAGCTTGGGGGGGGGGGCAGTTATTAAGCTGGTTCTAGTCCAACCTAAGGTCATTTCCAGAGCCCCCCCCCTCTCTCTCTCTCTCACACACACACACACACACACACACACACACACACACTCCTTGTCTGTCAACTAGGCTTCACTAGGCTACATCAAACACCAGGGTCTAGGGTCTAGACACTAGAGTCAGAAATATATTTTAAAAGATTTCATCTTCTTTCCAGGATTCGTGGTTCCGGCACTGCAGCCACCAACATGTGCATGGTTGCATCAGGAGCGGTGGAGGCCTTCTTTGAGATTGGGATCCACTGTTGGGACATTGCAGCTGGGGCAGTGATTGTTACAGAGGCTGGTGGTGTTCTCATGGATGTGGATGGTAAGACTACTCGTAGTAAAATATTGAAACAATGTCATTGTGCCAGCATATAATAATATTGAAATGCCAACATTTTGGGAAATATAGTCATTGAGTTTTACCTTTGTTCAGACAGTAGCAATTTTAGCTTCAGCCTAGCACTGATAGCTAAGTTGGCCTAACTAAGAATTCTGATGTCTAATTAAAATGTGGCTCTTCTGTAGAAGTGTACATAGAGAGAGTGAAATATGACAATCGTCTGGACTGATACATGGAACTATATTCTCACTTTAGCATACTAATCAAGACAAATTGCTACCACAATAGTCCCTCCATTTGTAAAGTAGTGCAAGCCACACTGATCCTTGAGAGTTCCAACTCAGTTATTGAACTCAAAGGGAGACGGCAAATGAGTGTATTTCCTCAAATGGTGGGGTATCCCTTTAAGGTAATATCAAAACTAAATGAAATTGTTCAGGGAACTCATATCTAACATGACTGTGTTCAGTAAAATCATTTTTATACTCCTGGTGTAAAATATATAATTATATAATTGTTGTATCATCATTATTATGAGACGACTATAGCACTATTAAATATAGCAAGTAGAAAACTTACATCTATGCCTGTTGCCTTAGTCATGCATATAAATAAGAGTTTAACTTAAACATCATTCCTTTTCCTGTTGTCTAGGAGGACCATTTGATTTGATGTCAAGACGGATGGTCTCAGCAAACAATAAAACAATTGCTGACAAGATTGTCAAAGAGATAGAGATTTTCCCCGCTGAGAGAGATGATGCACCTATAAAGAAGTGAGAACTCCATGCCATGCGTTCTTTATCACAACCATGTTTTTATAGACTGTCACAACTACTGCTGGCATGTTGAAGACCTGTTACTTGTTAAATTAGCTGAACTTAGCGGAATTCAAGTTGTTACCTTTCATTTCATGGCATTCCACTCTTGAATGTTTGTATTGTTGTTTATTATTATTGAACTGTTTACCAAAACTGTTTTTGCTGTTTGCCAAATAACATTTCACTGGGCATTAGCAAAAACCTTGATACTTGATACTTGATATGACGTAAGTGAAATAAAATTTTATACTTTAAATAATAAAGTGATTCTTAAGATATTGTTTAGTCATTGTGATTCTGTCACATTCGATTCACCACTCAAGAATTTTTAAAACTATAAGTAAAACAGATTAAACTGAGGTTGATACTGCACAGTATAGGAGAAATTTTGCGGACCCAGAAATGTTGAGTAAGTTTTATGAAATATTTGTGATCTGTTGGCATGGATAAAAAAATTCTTTGTGGCTACTGTACTTGCCACACTTTGGGCAATTAATACATTGCCCATTGAAATAAATGGGATTTGGTTGGATTTTGGAGGAAAATGGAGGAACTTTTTCATGAAGGAGAATTTCACCTATGCCATATGTTTTGAAAGCATTGTATGTGATATAATGGCATTGAATGAGTGAGGCACGCCAATCCTCCTATTAGTCCATAATTAAGAAGTTTGCTGATTGTAAATTGCACTGTTTTTGGTGACCTTTAGGCCAGTAGCAGTGAGGGGAAATATAAATTGAGACAGTCTGACCCTCCTCAATACATTTGGACCTGAAGCATTAATGCAAAGCCAATCTACCCCTCACTTTTTCTGAAAGCATACACCCACATGTTGTCATAAAAAAAATAATTTAGACATGTCCCACCCTCCCCATCTCTTCACTACACATGTGTGTAACAATGAGTGATAGTAATATGGGTATGCAGACATTACCCTTGGTCTTGTGGCAAAAAAGAAAGCCATTAACCTTATTAAACCATTACATTTTTGAGAGCATATATGGGTATGCAGCCATTACCCTTGGTCTTGTGGCAAAAAAGAAAGCCATTAACCCTATTAAACCATACCTTTTTTGAGAGCATATAGTCTCAGCGTATCAGTAAGCATAAACAGAGACAAGTCCCACCCTCCTCCTCCCTTTTGCCACCTATGCATAAGCTATTCGGTACTGATGACCTGCGTATAGAGACATACTGTATATTTGGACCTTTGGTATTAAAGGGAAACTAACTGACATCACTAAATCACTAGCCTGACAGGCCATCTCTGTACAGAAGATTTTCTGTACTTGAGTCTGGAAGGGCTGGATTGGGTAGAGGGCGGGTGCAGCCGTTGTCTGTCAAATCGCCTCTGCACGCGATTAGCCTAGAAATCTAGACGTCCCTAGCTAGCCTAGTGCTCGCTAATATTATAATTATTTTTTTTAGCTCGCTAATAACCTGTATCACAACTATTGTCATTGCCTGATCTAATATTAACTTCATCTGCAACAAAAACGAACAGTAACAACTTACTCCTTAGGCTTGAAATGATGACAACCAGTTGGGGAATATCAGGGATACATCCAAAAAACTCTCAATAACTCCATAAAACGATAGCGACTCAGTTTATTAGTACCATTCCACAAATTTTGAATTTGCTTCAGCGTAACAAAAAGACGGAGATCTCTGCAACTCTCTTTCGTCACTTCTCCCTTACCCCTCAGGACGATTTGATTGGTCTGATACAAGTTAGATCTGGGCGCCTTCTTCTCTGCCGAGCCTGGCTAGACTGAGTAGCCCCCAGCTGCGGATTTGCAGCCTCAATGTGGGCTGGGCTCAATGTTGAGCACAACCCTAATTGCTAAGCTTCAGCCTATGAGCGCAACGCCTGGTCGAAAATCCTTTCTTCCATGGCCATTGTAAAGTTGTGCGTGTTTTTAGGGCCACGACTGAGAATGACTATAGTCATATAGATATTTTCCTTGGGGGAGCGTATGGTTAAACCATTGCCAACAAAACTAAACACATAACGTTAACGAAACAAAATTTGCTCCGTGCAAATGATACACGCAAAACAGACAAGATTGAGTCAAGTTTAAACAGGGTCACTGCTGAGAAAGATTAAACCGTGTATAGGCATGAAACATAACTCGTAATACTAGCCTACACGAAACAGTCACTCAGTCTATCGGAAACTTACATGTCGTGAGGAAGTAATGAATGACGGTAATGAATGGTTAATATATTATAATGGAAAACTTGGAAACATTCCTTCCACGATGCATTTGCCTATCCATGCTTAAAACGCACTGACTGTCCATTTTTGACTGAACATTTGAATCGAACCGACTAGCAAGGTATTTTATGATGCTGCTACTACTCATAGATCTCCATTTAATAACAAAATAACTATCCATTCCAACCGCAAACGTGTGACACATGTCTCGGAAAACTTTGCAACCGGTACGTTTTTCATTTTTCTGTTAGCCTGCCTTACCCAGAGCCAGAGATTTTTCTATTCCACTCTGGTCCTACCATAGAAAGGCCTTACGGTAGGCTACAGGGAGGGTTGTGCTCAACATTGAGCCGCGTAGGCTACAGCGAGGGATGTGCTCAACATTGAGCCCAGCCCACATTGAGGCCGCAAGTCCGCAGCTGTGGATACTTGGGCTAGACTCCTGTAGTGGCCAAATGAATTTGCTGCCGCTAGGGGGGTCTAGATTTCTAGGCTACTAAATCACACCTTTTCCAAAAATACACCCTATGTGGGTCAGAAATATAAATTGAGACAGGTCCCACCCTCCGCATCTCTTCACCCATGCTATTGCAATATGGGTATAAGGCCAATACCTTTGAGCCTGTTGCATATAGGGAAGTCAGTAATCCCTCTAAACCATACCTTTTATTATCAAAATGTATGTCATCTTTGGATGATATTCAGCATGGATGCTAAAAGTTGCACATTCGGAATGTTGCATTTTATTGGCAATGCAATTCATTTTGCATAAGCATAATAAAAAATATGGAACTAAACTCTATCACCTTTTTCAGGTCACTTAAACTGAAAATGAGCTATTTTATTGCCTCCACCAAGGAAGTTATTTTTTTCGCTAGCGTGTGTGTGTCTGTCTGTGTCTGTGTACTGTACATGTACAAGAAAAAGAAGATATAAGTGTGCGCTAAATTCTATTTACAGTTAACCTCGCCTAGCAGCACCTCCAGGAGTGTACACTCTTACATTATTGACTTACTGTACATGTACAACATAACTCCAAAAGTACTGCACTTTTCAGACAACGTTGGCACAAGTAAGAACTGATTTAATTTTGGTGGCGATCAGTAATCCAGAACATCATCTGTGACTACATGTCCTTGGTGGAGGTCTGCACCCTCCGAGTGCTTTTCTAGTCAGGAAATGTAGCTTGTGACTGACTCATGGTCATTGATGAATTGGTGGTAGGCATCATAAACATGGACTTGGACTCTTAGATCACCTTTCTTTGTTGGCTAGAGGCTAAAATATAGCATTTCTGGATTTCATTCGTTAATTTCCTTCAATATTTGACTATGAATATTGGTGCAACTTTTTGCAACCAAGTTGGATGTCATCCGCTAAACCTATAGATGACATTTCTTTAACAAAACTTTTGGGTATGCAACATTTCTGCTATGGGCCCCTATGGATTTCTGAGCATTCTGATTTTGAGCCAATTATTTCATGAATTATAAATATATGCTAATGAGCAAATAAAGAACTTCATTCTTTAGTTAGCTGTTGCAAGTTTATTTCTACTATCAAAAATATGGATTCTAAAATCTAAGATCACCTTTTTGAGATCACTAAGACTGAAAATCAGCCATTTTTGGAAATGTATGATGGATTCATGGTCATATATGGAATTTTACACATCATATTTATGATATAAATGTAAATGTAAAATAGCACAATTCAATAAAACCAGTAGTCTCAATGGCAAAGTGTATAGTTGTGCTTTACAAAACAAGATTTCTTTGGGTTTCCACATTTATGTTCTCTTTGAGTGCCTCTGATGCCTTCATACATTAAGGCCAACAGACATGAAAAAAGCAATTGCTGTAATTATCAAAAACAACAATAAACTGGCAATTGTCTCCTCTAAGATCTTCCAAACGTCCAATACATTTCCCATTAACATGGACTCATTTGAAGGAAAGAGGGGGACAATTACTCTGAAAGGATCTCATTTCACTCTTGCAATGCACTAATTTTCTTGTCAGTATCTTTTTTCTGTTGCCAGCATGGCGTCTTGAAGCAGTCATTGTGAACCCTGTCTTTTGTCTAAGGGCCGATGAAGAACAGTGACTTCCAACACAAGCTTGCCTAAACAGTTCTATGGAATGAGGTATGCTGAGGCCAGAATTAACCCTTCTGTTGTCTTAAGAATCTCCAAATTTGTAGTGCAGTGCAGTGTAGTAAAAAAGAGCCAAACCTTTGTGAAACCACAGTTATTGGTGAAACCACAGTGAATGTGAAGAGTTCAGATGCAAAAACCCCTAACTCCACTTGACCACTTTTTGAGAAAAAGGCCATTTTTTATCAGCCGTTTACAGTGTTTTGATTGTAAACAGATATTTTAGACACAGCGGGGAGTAGGTTTTTTTTTTTTTCACAAAAACATTTCATTTACATATTCTAGATTTATACAGGATTCACACAATATCATTAACTCAGTTTTCACAAAAATGGTGTTTAGGGGGTTTTGCATCTGAACTCTTCATGTATACAATGGAGTCTAGGCAGGGGTGTGTGGCCATTACCACTCCCCTCTTACCCCCAGTGACAGCCTCCACGTATTTCCAATTCCCTCATAGTATTATTCTTGTTACTAAGCAATGAGATCTTCAGGGCATAAAACGTGCATTGTAGTTTAGAATTTGTGGTATTCAAGAGTACATACCATGAGTTGTACAAAAGTCTATCACAATATTTGATGATGGATTCTTAAGTTATACATACCCAATAACACAATAAGAACACACAATACTGCACACAATTCAGATTCAGCCAGCAGGGGGGAGTGTTGTACAACATATTCTTTGTGTAAGTTTAGTTTAAATGTTTTGTTTTGTTTTGTTTTGTCTCTCTCTCTCTCTCTCTCTCTCTCTCTCTCTCTCTCTCTCTCTCTCTCTCTCTCTCTCTCTCTCTCTTTCCACACACTATGTATTTGTAGTTTTGCATTTGTATGTCTTTCCTGTGAAATAAGAAAGGTAGGGCCTATATGTCATTTGAAACCCTACAATGTACTCACACAAGCAATCCACTACTGTTTTCAAGAAATCTGACTTGGCAGCACCAGGAAAGACACGCTTTGGGGAAAGTATATGAGAAGTACATGGAAATAATAACATGCTATTAAACTCCATACAGGTGATTTACGTAATAATAAACACTGCACACATCAAGCATGCTACAAATGGTAATGAATAATAATGAATGAGAATGTTGCTGCTAGCGTCTCCACCAGATAGCCTAAACCATGTGTGTGAAACTGCTTTCTGGCAACTGTGAGTGGCCCAGTGTTTCTGCTGAAGAGGAGGCTGAAGTATGCATCTGAGGCTCATATGATCACTTAAGCGCGCAGAGCAGGTGTTTGATGTGAGAGTTATATTGGAAAGATGGAGATTGTGGTCTGGTAACTCTATCCTCTTGATTAAAGCAATTGTTCCATGCAAAATGATATATGAAGCACCTGCGCATTGATATGGAGACATGGAGATTTTAATCGCACGCCGCTGGAGCATATCGAATAATTATCTTAAATGGAATTACACACAGACAGTGATCAAGCTTTTTTGTTTTTAAATCAAGCATGGGGGATCAGGATAACCCAACGACAACACAACGTGTGTAATTCTGATGTCATCTTCAGTATGATTTTTTGGAGTTGCTGTAGTGTTATTTAAAAGAAACAATAATGCATGTTGCAAGCTGTCAAATAAACAGCCGGCAGGGCTAATTCTATTCTTTTCATAAATCCTTCCACATGATGTTTCACATGAACATCTGGAGACAGAAGACAGTTCTTTCAATGTACAATAATTGAAGCACTCCATCATGTATGTGTGTGTGTGTGTGTGTGTGTGTGTGTGTGTGTGTGTGTGTGTGTGTGTGTGTGTGTGTGTGTGTGTGTGTGTGTGTGTGTGTGTGTGTGTGTGTGTGTGTGCTTTCCAAAAGCCTTGTGCTGGGTTGTGTCTGTGCCTGAATGCCGGCTCCATACAGTGTAATAGACAATAAGTTTCCTTTCCTGCAGCAGGCTCCGGTCAATCAGTAAGGTGATAAATTCTTCACCTCCATCTTGTCAATCTATGACAATTGATCCAAAAAAATGTTGCTGGTTCACATTTTAAAATCCTCAGTTAATTACATTTGCCAAATTATTGATTCATTTTTGCATTTCTTTTTAATTTCTTTTTATTATTATTATTTTAAGTAGAGCACATTAAAAATGTCTGTCTTTCACGCAGCAGTAAAATGTACCATTCATCAAAGGCCAACATTGGGAAGCCTGTAGACAAACTGATTTCATGTTACACCAAATAACAAAAGTAATGATATGAAATGCAAACAATGTTGAAAAAGTGGCCAAGATGGAAGAGCACACAATGAGACACTTCTCCATTGATTTCTATACATCCTTCAACTTGTTTAAGATGTTAGGCAGAGAAATCAATGACCCCACAAATGTTCATGGAAGCTTTGGCAATTAGCACAGAAATCTGCCTGGTCTGTCAGACAACCTGCTTATTGACAACATAAACAAAGGATAACATTTCCTAAAATCGCTTTAAATTGGCTGTGAAATAAACTATGTATCCTAAGTGGTGTTTAATCATTACATTGTCAGTCGATAGTGGGTTTGTATTTGGTTGAGCAAGTAACTGAAACTTGACCAAAACTGTCCACTTTCAGTCAAACAACCCAAAGAATGAATAATGTACCTGTGATAACATGAGAGAATGACGTAGGCTGATGTTAACCTGATAGTTCTGGTCATGGTGTGTTTTGGATCATTGTGATTGGTTGAATCGTGTTCAATGTCGTTGTAACTACACCATTTAGCACGGCTCCAACCCCCATAATTTGAACATAACATGACATTGCCATCATAAGCCACTGGGCTGATAAAAAAAGAACCCAACTCTTGAAGGCTATAACCCACATACTGTACACTGTTACATGGAATCAGGGAACACTGACTTTCTCCATCACATATAAAGCTGTGGGAGGGTCCTTGAGGAAACTTGTGTGCAATCAAATGGCATTTGATCAGGGTAGATTCTTTGAAGGACACCACACAACACCATCAGTGCTTGCTGGGAGTGATTTATGTTTCTTTTATTACTGTATAATTGTGTTTGTGGTAATGAATCAAAAGGAAAAGCTCATCTTTCACCAATGTTCTGTCACTGCTATGCTTGATGATTTCACTCCCCTCCCAGAGTGTAGCTGTGTGCATTGAGGGAGCTACTCACCTGTTAAATAAGGCCTGCCATAATGACTAGCCCAGCTTCTCTGTTCTCCCATCCATGTTCACCCTCAGGCCATGGGGCTCTTGTTATTCTGTCTGCCTGGGTTTATTCAAGTGAGTCTGACAAGAGATCAACACATACACACACACACACACACACACACACACACACAAAGAGAGAGAGAGAGAGAGAGAGAGAGAGAGAGAGAGAGAGAGAGAGAGAGAGAGAGTCAGGTCAGAGTCAACCGTTTTTGTATAAAGGACTAGCAGGCTGTGAGTCCTAATGGTGATAAATAAATAAATCTTGTGGAAGTCACTCGCTGGGTGTGGACCTACCACACGTGCTGGCAGGACCCCTGCTGGGATGTAACAACATCCAAAGCATTTTGTTTCATTTAGAAAGGCACAAAGGATATTCCCTCTGTAGTGAGGGGCTTGTGTGGCAGGCTGTCTGTCACAAAATGAGTCTGTCTTTGCGCTAGTGAGCAGTGGCCAACACTGACCATTGCTGTCCTCAGAGACTAAGTGGCAGTGTAATGTGTCTGAACAAAAAGCTGCATTTCTTGCTGCAAATCTAGGGGGACTAGTACTTCACACACACACACACACACACACACACACACACACACACACACACACACACACACACACACACACACACACACACCTCACATTTGTTAACTGCTATCGCTAAGTCATAGCTCATGCCACTAATGAAGCACAGAAAAGTTAACTGCCACAAAGTTAGAGGAGAACAAACTTCCATGGTGTGTTAAGGTGAAACATAAATATGAATGTTGATGCAAATGTATGCTAGGCTACTGTAGTCATCATGAAGCTATTAGGACCTGTCAGATGTACATACATCACTGCAATTTGCATATGTGGAATCTGTTACCCAGCATGCTAGTATGCCTATTGTATCATACCTGAATTTGAGGTATGCAGTATGAGTTTCAACTAGCCTGGCAACCCAGGGGCACTGTGAAAATTTAAATTAACCTTCCAGGTCCATCTGGTGTAAAGCCAAAAAAAGCTCATTAGAAATTTGCGATGAATCCAGGAATCAATCCCAACCTTTTATCCATGGTACCGGCATTATGATTCACACTCAATGAAAGCAGTTATATATTGTCAAACTACTGTCAAACCATGTAACCTGCACTAACCAGCATTATCCAGACCTGCATATGCCTCAGAAGGACTGGGAGTTGAGCACACTTGTAATAAGTGAGTTAACACCCCAGGGTGAGGTTTATCCACATACTGTATTTATTCTGAAGCTATGACCAGCTGGCTACCATTACACCCCTACATTTTGCACCCCTAAAGGCACTCGCATACATCGCTACTCTCCTGTCGCTAGCTCGCTGAGAACAATCACTCTAGGAAAAACCTTGCTACCAAGGTTTCCTGTTCGTTTCCTGGTCACTGTTGAAGTATCAGAGGGAAACACATTACAAGCTCTGATCCATTCAAAAACAAGAGATGTTTTGTCTCCAAATGGCAAATTTCCTTGTAACTCACTGTTTTAAATAACTATCAATCAATGGAATCTTCCATTCTCATTGGTTTCTCGCTTGATTCACATCACTAAAAGTTTCAATTATTTTATCTCCGTGACTGTCAACATGACATCGCAAATTGTCACTCGCCTGGCACTTGACTGTCATCGCTCAAACACATTCACATTATGTTGTCCATCATGCAATTTAAAACCTGTAGTTTCTCTTCTTGTAGGCCAAGCCATCATTGCCAGACCCCTATTTTCTTTTATGTGAGTTTGATTCCCAGGTTCATTCCCAGGTTCTTTATCTAATAGGTTTAGCATTATTTCTGAAGTTTCGGTGTAATTCTTCATCATCCATCGCTCCATCTATAGAGATCAGGTGTTTAGTCATCCACTTCCAAGTGTTTAGAGATCCACTGCTTCCAATCAGGTTCTGTTTGAACTGAGTGCTGCTCACTATAACAGACTCTCAACCGAGTCATTGCTGCATCTCCACCATGAGCACTGGTCTCCCATGTTTACCATGCAGTCGGGTGTTCTTCAGTTGAGCTGCTGACCTGCCGGATGGTGCAGCTTCTGCCTCCCTGTCTCTGGAGCCTGATGATGCAAGTGCTCCATATGTCTACATTTAGCCACCACACAGGTGGTGCAGGTGGTAGAGGTGCTGTTTGGCAACCAGAGGGTTGGAGGTTCAAGCCCTGCTCTGCCTGATCTCATTGAAGTGTCCTTGAGCAAGATACTCAACCTCAAATTGGCACCTTGCATGGCATGGCAGCCACTGGTCATACGGTACATTATAAAAGTGCTTTGAGTCCTCATTGGAATATAAATAAAAGTGCTATGTCCCACCTCACCCCTATGGACTGACTGACTGTTTGACTGTTGGATAGTTGTTGGATAACAACATTTGTCTACACTAAAGATGTGATGAAAATGCCTAATCCTAGCCTCAAAGTTTTAACACTTTTGTCAAGATTGAGCCCCAAAAGCTTTTTCTTCTTTCTTCCATAGCTGTATGTCCTTCAGGCATTCACAATTGACAGTACACACAACAGTAAACCTAGCACATGTGTCCAGTGGATACTCTCATGGTTGGCAGATGCACATTCACTCGCACGCACACACACACACACACACACACACCGATAACGTAACTTGACCTCAATACATTTGCACAAGAGCAGCAGAAGGTGGGAGTCAGTTTAGCAGCTGTGTCAGCCATGGGGATGTCAGAGCGGAGCAGGGGGCTCCAGCCTTAGTGGCAGATGAGATCAGACAGGGGGAGACGGCTATCGCCGCGCTGCTAATCTCACTTTGTGCCCCTGCGCTGTTGCTTGGAAACGGAGCCACCCTGCTAAATTGCAATGAGCAATTTTGTGATCCACACGCTTGCCATGGTTTCCAAGCATAGTTCATTGGTGCCACACTGAAAGAGAAACAGTCAAAAGTTCACAGGCCTCATTTGCAACTTGGATCAAGAGTGATGAGATCGCAAAGCTTCCCATGACAGCAGCATTGCTTTATGCCCTCAACCAAAAAGGAAAGCACCGCCTAAGAGACAAATATTGATTTTTTTTGGTATCTTAAGAAATATGAATTCAGTATAATTATCAAAACGGAGGTGGCTTGAGATGGTTGCACAGCAGAATAATTGCATGGCCTATTCTTACTTCCTTTTAGACTTGGATTGAGAGAGGTAATTAGGGAGGATGAACTAGTGGTCCATTTGGAAGTTTCTCCTAGTAAGCGGTCAGATGAGGGCCAAGGTTTAGCAAGCATCCTGGGAAAAGCTGTTGGTATTAGCAAGGGAAACAGTTGTCCATCACAGTTATGAAAATGAGCTTTGTTCCAAAGACTGTATGTAGTAGCTTTGTTCATGTTCACTTCTTAGCTATGCAGTCAAAAAAAATCATAAACAGGTCAAATTTTATTAACTGGTCTCTAGGAACCCAGTATTCACAGAGCATTATAAATACATTCATAAAGGTTTATAATGCATCATAAAGCCTCATAAATAATGACATTATTGTTTACACATTCTAATGTCTGTACTTATAAAGTATTTTAAAATCATAACCTTTACAACCTCAAGTGTCACAAAGCTTTATAAAGCCTTAAATTGGCTAATTGGTTTGGCTATTACCTGTAGTCCAATTCCTCATTTGGCTGGCGGATCATGGTCGCACATCAGATGAGGATGTTGGCAAACATGTTTTGATTTGAAAACAGTAAACTAGCATTTTGTATTTTCACTTCCCAATGCCTGCCTGGCCATTGCCTTCTTATACGCAATTCTGCTCGATTCGCATGTCCCTGCCCACTGGCTTTCTTCGCTCATGCATCCCATCCTGGCCAAAAAGTTGACAATGCAGCAAAGAATATGGTAGCCTATCAGGGTTGTTCCAATCTTTTGTATTTTAAACACCTCAGCAAGCAATCGTTTCTCAATAGCCAGAATCCCAGACCCTCGTCCGTAGCGAAACGTAGACTGACGGACTGGTTACGACCAGGCATGTGAAATGCATATTATTGTCTTCAGAATGGTCAAACACATCTATTATTTAGTTTTAACAAGACTTAGTTATTTTGTTGTTGAACATGTTTAAATAATTGTGTCCAATCCCTGGACTTGCATCCTTAAACAGGAAGAACAATAAACAGAGGACTGTAGTTTACATCATGCAAAAAACCAACAACAACAAAAACACTGGAGGTGGCCTCTTAACAGTCTAGCCCCAGGCAGTCTCGCTGGTAAACTTTGGGGACTGTCAGAGTTTGTTTGTCAGGCTGCTGTGGATGTTTTCTCAGCTGCTAATACCCAATTAGGGAGATTATTATTGATTTGAGTCTTAAGAGTTAACCACTAATCTCCTTTCTGGCAGGAAACAGTCGATCAATAGGCCAGCATAATGAGTAGCACAGGTTGTTTACAGATAATAAAATGGAATCTGAACTGGGCACATAAATGAATAAGAGAACAGCAGAATTCTACAGTAGGACTACCTGTGCCACACATGAGGGTCTGTTCACCCTGAGCACACCTGCTAGCCTGCTATCACTAACTCATTTGAAAGTCTGAAACAAAGGAGAATGTCATCCAAGGTTACATGATGTGATTTGGGCTCGGCTCGCTCCTACTCATGAGATGTCTGAAAACAAAGCTAATGTCAGCCGCTACCCTTAATCATGAAGGGTTACGCTGCATACCCTTGGGTTTTTATTATTATTAAATGAACAGTAATTAGGAGGAAAGGCACCAATGGCTATGAAACAGCGTGATTGTAGCTAATTGCCATCTGAAGGCAAGTCTGCCCCCCTTATTTATTTTTCGCCAAGTCCATGAAAAGCGATGTGCACTGAGGGTAAACCCATTCTGCCTGCAACTTCAAGCATCTCCAGTCTAGCCATCAAAGGGACCACGGACAATCCTTTTTGAAGTGCGCTGAGACAGAGCTAGAAATGCTGTGTTGGTGTCACGCCTGGAGAGAGAGCAGGGAGATGAGCTGATTATTCCACAGATGTCAGCGAGGTGAAATGGACTCTCCTTGGATCTCTGTTTGAGACCTTGAAGGGATGCTGAATGCTGGAGCTGCATATCGTACCCATCTGGTAAAGACAGGACAGCTATGGGGGGATGCTCCTGAAACTCTTCAGGTCTGGGCTGGGCTGGGCTCCTCCACTCTTCAAAGGAGTGTTCCACAAACTTGGTGGCTACCTGAAAAGTCTAAACCGTACTGTAGTCTTTTAGTATTACATCATCTGTTCCACCTTGCACTCGTTAACTCCTCACAACTCCTCCAAACATCATCCAGAAAAAAGGAGCCGTGTGGAGAAGAAAATGCATCAAGAAAGCAAAACAAACAAACTAGCCTGGCTCATTTGCAAAGCTGGGTTAAGCTTATGTAAAAGAGATGCGCTCCGAGTTCTTCTGAGGCCTAGAAACAAACACTTTCCCTCTCCTTTGACAGGCAAGTGACAGCTATTTAAATGCAAACTGTCATTAACAAACACAACCCTCTGCGACACCTGCTTTAATCACGGCAACAAAGGCGCAGCGAGTGGCCGGGCGAGAGCCCCCCTCTGCCTGTGATATTCAAATGATGGGGAGGTGCAGAAAGGGAAAAACAACAACATCAAACGGGTGGCATTTGCAGAGAGGGAAGAGGCAGATCTCCCAACGAACCGCCACTAATCACCCTCCGTAATTTTCAAAGTGACGGAGGACTTAAAAATAATATCGTGGTTGGGGATGGGGGTGGAGGTAGGACTAGAGAGAGGGAGATGGCACTGTGTATCACATCAAATGCATGCCCACTTTTATATGGGCAGATCTTTTCTGATCTGTGCAGTTCATTGAACTCTTAAAGTTTAGGAAAAGTAAATGTAATGGGTTTGTGATTAGGCAAGTGTTTCCTAGTGGATTCTGTTCATTCTTTTCTGTCCAAAGGAATAAAAGTGGGGTTGTCTCTTCAATTGCCAGAAGTACTTGTTCTTTAACAAACCTGAACTTACCTTTTTTCTGAGCATAAACATGTTGCAGCAACACAACTGAAAAATGGGATGTTGATGAAAAAAAAAAAAAAACAAGAAATGTACTAATTAATTGTATTACTGGCATGAAATAAAAACACACTGTTGCATTTATTTATCTAATTCAGTGTGTTGTGTAAATTAAGTGACATGATTTCCTGCTGAAACCACATTCAGAGACAGAATTGCAATCCAGTCTGGGACACAAATTCAGAGATATCAGTAATTGTTTACATACTTGCTCAAAAGACACAAGCTCTGCATTTTGGTAACTTATATTATGAAAAAAAAAATTAAAAGAAAAAACAACTACAGTACAATGTGCTACAAAAACAAATAAATGTGCAAGGAAGCATTTTTCTTAGAATACAGTACCTGAACTGCAGAGCCGAATATTGTTCTCTCTGTGTGTGGTCCATTCCTGAGCCAGACGCATGTATTTGTTTTGTTCTCTCTCCCTGGGGACCCCAGCTAATATCCTAGCGCTGGGGCATCCTGGGATGCATGCTGCTGTTGGTGGATTATGCTAACCGTAGGACCCATGTAGCCGTAATTATGAAACATCTGCTAGTGTCCTCAGAGGAAATAAATCAAGCCTCCTCTCCACAACAGCTTCATCCTGTTTAATCGCCAGTGAGCTGCACAACACACTTTGATGGACAGATTCTAATCTCTACACTATGTAGACAATACCAGCATGGAACTAAATACCTGACCTAAGGGGTACATGGGCACCTAGGCTATTTTAGGAAGATGACAGAGGAGAAATGAAAGTAGACCTCAATTCATATGGTATATTTCCATTACAAATCTGAATAAAAACGTATTGATGAATGTGTTTCTCATGTATTGATCCTTGTAAGACAAATAATCCAAATAGAGTGACCACCTCCAAAGAGACAAAATGTGGGACAAATGGAATGTTTATGCGGGACAATGTGGGACAGACACCCTTTCAAATCAGATAAACACGCTAAAAGATTGCCAGAGCATAAAAAATAACACCACAAATTTATCTTTTGTCTTAGGGACGCACCTATTGAGCTTTATCGATTTCGATATCTAGGTTTTGTGTATCGGTTGATACCTCATACCGATCCAATATCAACTTTAAATCAATAAAGACCTTCATAATGAAGACACAGACTAAATCGATCGGCCTAAACTTATAAAAAAGATGGACAAACATTTAATCAATTGTTATTTAGACTAAAAAATAATAAGATTGAAAAAAATTGCTTCAGGGTTGTACGCTATTTGTTGATTACAGGATTTGGTCTAAATAGGTTGCTGTCATTTCAGCGTGGACCAATGTGATAGTAGTGACATATCCTGTCCAACTTTGTTTTTGCAAGAAAGGTGCCAGAGGAAATAAGAGCTGGTGTGTCATTGGAAATAAATATCTCAACTTGTTTTGGTACAGTACATCAGTGAACCCCAAGCGCTTTGTGAGTTGCATATTATGTTTGCTGTCCCAAATGTTAAAGGTTGTTCAAAGAGAATGTCCTGTTGAGTTTGGGAAGTGGGCGGGTGTGTATTTGACTGGACCACCATGTTTCAGTTCACACTTACACACTCGCCATTGAGAATACATAAAATACGGTACTTCATTATTAGAAATTGAGCTAGTTGTCACAAGCCCTTTCCTTTCTATACTGTTAATGGCCAGAAACAATGTTTATGACAAGGTTAAACCAGTAAGGAAAACCGCTACATTCAGCATTTTGTGTGGGATTCACCTGTAAACCCGGTAAAGTGTGTGTGTGTGTGTGTGTGTGTGTGTGTGTGTGTGTGTGTGTGTGTGTGTGTGTGTGTGTGTGTGTGTGTGTGTGTGTGTGCTAGGGCGTTTCATTTTTTGAGATAATCAAACATAGACGGATTTTGCTGAAATTTTTACTGTATGATCAGTTAATGTGGGAGATCCACAGGTGTGAAGAAGAACTTTAGCAAAAATTAAGCGCCCTAGTGTGTGTGTGTGTGTGTGTGTGTGTGTGTGAGTGTGTGTGTGTGTGTGTGTGTGTGTGTGTGTGTGTGTGTGTGTGTGTGTGTGTGTGTGTGTGTGTGTGTGTGTGTGTGTGTGTGTATGTGTGTGTGTGTGTGTTTTGTGATTTGTTTAAAGTATTCCCCTGGCAAAATATTTTTTATTTTCATTTTTTCCTCAATTTTGCTCAAAGGTTTATTTTTATTTATTTTATTTTTTTCCAATTTTGCTCAACATATTCATCGATTCAATGGTTTTCCAATAGCAGTCTAGTTTAAGGAGTCATGTTGATTTGCACATAAACAGAAAGGAGACACTGGCACCCTCCTGCATTATTCAACAACTCCATCATCCACATGTTACTGTGCTGTATCAGAAAAAAAGATTTATGTGGAAAGAAGAAAACATTTAAAGTGTATTTCAATTGTTTTCTCATCCATTGTGAATAAATTTTGTCCATCATTGTTTTGTTGTATTGTACTGGGACACATAGAGCTTTTGTACAGGGTTTTCAGCATCTCAAAGGTAATTCCAACATTAAAAAATGATAGCAAAGCTAGTAAATATTAAATTTTCTAAAACACATTAGCCTGGTCCTTTATTATGATTGTCTGAAGTGCTTTTGATATAATTGTGAAACTCAAGACAACCTTTCAAGATTGTGTTTCATTCATTTTACTTTTATTTTATTTTCTTTAGCCAATACAAAAACTAGGCCTAAAGTAGATAAATAAATAATGACGCCTCATTTCTTTTGATACCCCTTGCGTGGTGTTATGGTCTAATTCTGTTTTGACATTTTAACAACAGAAAAGATAGACCTATGCGGAAAAAAAGATACATTTTTTTTATATATAATATAATATTGTTTGTTTTAATTGCTTGCATACTTACAGTACTGCCATCATGTAGATAAATAATGTTTGTATGATGAAGAGAAATGCTTGCCTTTGAGATGTGTTCATTTTATACAGTTTAAAATTTTTCAGGAGATGTGAGTCTTTGTGGGTATTTGAGGGTATTTTGTCATTTTGTGTGTAAAGTTTAGAGAACAAGACACAGATATTTGAGAATGTGTGTAAGGTTCGGAAAAAAATGTAGTAGAGACTGTGACATTTCAGTGACTTTGAAGCCAATGTTTGATAGTAAAAAACTGAACTGCACACTTAAGTTTTAATATTTCCAGGTACCATCAACCAAGGTGATAGGTAGTTTGTACCCTTGTGCAAGTTGTCTTTGTTTTTGAAGGACATTTCATAAAGTTTGAATGCAAGTGCAGTTGTGAGGCTAAAACGTTGAAAAGTTGTCCTAACTTTTGGCCAAAAGGCAGAGATTAAACAGCAGTCTTAAGGACAGAGCTTATGTGACATTTGTAGGCAAGACAATGTGTAGCTGCAGACTTCCTCTCAGGCTTTGACATTGTGCACAGGTGATGCAACTGCTCAAAGGCTATTGTGCTCATGCCTTTTCATAATCTGGACCAGTAGAAATAAAGATGAAAAAAGCTTCATCTAAGACCTTTGATGGAGGAAAATATTCATCCTGACACATTAAGTCTCAATAGATCAGACAGCTGAAACAGTGTCTTCAGTTAGAGACTCTTGTTGCTATAAGAGAACAGTACTTTTGACCTGATGGTCCAGTTCTGACATGGCACAATCCTTCTACTAGCAAGCCAACATTTCCAATGAGACCAGGTGGAACATTTCATAATATATCTCCCCTGTATTTTCTATTATTTTACAAGACCAAAACCCTTACTCTAGATATTTTTCTTGTTCATGTGATACCCTTTGATGTTTTTGCAAGTAAAGATGACATTAATGTAATCATAAAATATGTGGAGAAATATGTCCTCTCTGTATGCATACACGTGTGTGTGTGTGTGTGTGTGTGTGTGTGTGTGTGTGTGTGTGTGTGTGTGTGTGTGTGTGTGTGTGTGTGTGTGTGTGTATGTGTGATAAAAATGAGAACTCTCTCAGGGTTAGAGGTGTTTATGCAGGGGTATGGTGTTTTGCATATGCCCATGGAACATCATGTTTATGGTAATAGTCATCCAGACACACTCACACATTAGACGACATGGGCCAAGCTCGGGGTCCCATTGAAACATTTATTTAATTATTCATACTTTTTTTCTGTATTTCACACACATTAATATTGATGTCTACTCAGGTGACAGAGTTGATGTCCTATACAGTAAAAAAAAGAAACCTCTGTATGCATGAGTGACATTGTTCATCTGACATAGTTGGCAAAGTAGGGGCACCGTGAAAGAGAACATCTAAAAAGTCTCCTCCCGTCAAGATGCGGATTGGGTGCTGTTGCGAGACAGCTCCACATGAAATATGGAAAAGCATTCTTCTGAGGGGAGCAGTGTGCCATTTCAACCTGACAAGTGTTCAGGGGTACTCCTTTCTTTACTTGAACGCCGATAGTTCTCAAACTGTTCAGCTAACTCCCATCATCCTCACACAACCTGAGCCTGCTCTTATTACATTAGGATTACTATTGGTGACTTAACACACACCCACTCCATCACTGTCACCGGCTATTCCCCTTGGTCATATCCAAGACTGCAAGCACAACTAATGATAAAGCGCTAACTCATAAAACAGTTTTTATAATGCAAATTCTTTTGGAAAAGCATTCAAATATTCTGTGTTGACATATTCAGACAGCTCTGACAGCCACACATGCACATTTACTGTATGCCACTGTGACATTGTCAGGGCTAAGCAACAGGCAACCTTGAGCGAGTCCATCATGCAATAACAACCGCCATGCTAGATTATTCATTTTTCATTGGATGGTTTTCTCTATGCATCCATGAATGGCAAGGGCATTGCTAGAATAATACAAATGTTGCCCCCAGATGAAAATGGCAGCCTATGTGGATGTTGTTCCACAGTGTATCATTCAGACAGCATGTACTGTAGTGTGCTGATGCACTGAGAGCCTAATCCAGCAGCAAGAAATAGGATGCTGTTTGGGGACAGCAGAATCAATAACCATCCCCAAAGTTGCTCATTTTGCCCTAATCAAGAGCAGTGTTGGGTAAGTTACTTTAGAAATGTAATGCGTTACAGTTACAAGTTACCCCTTCGGAAATGTAATTGTAGTGTAACTATTTTGATTACTTTAATAAAGTAATGTAACTAATTACACTTGATTACTTTTTGATTACATTTCTACATTTTTTACGCATTTTTTCAAAGTAACTGTAATTGATTACTGTTACTTTTATTTTGTAATTAAATTACGTAATTTCGTTACATGTAACTCGTTACTCCCCAACACTGATCAAGAGGGCATGGATGATTGTGGTTCCATGCCCAGGATGGCAGGGAGTGTGTTGAGACTAGATCCTGGCCATTTGGTATTGCCTCCCATTGACCTCATCCTCAGCTGTCCTGATGTGTCCATGTCCAGAACTAATATCAAAGCAAATCCAAATTTTATTGGTCACATAGCATTATACACTGTAAAATGTGCAGCGAAATGTTTTGCTACTGACTCCTATGACGAACAATAGGATCTGTGAGCGATTTTACCATCTCTCCGTCAGGGGCTCCGACTCCTCTTAAACTGCTTGGGGCAGTGATGGGTCCAGGCGCTCCATCAGCAATTGATTTGGAGTTACTGCATCTGGATCAGCCACATCACTAGACATTAACTGCCTTGTAATTTGGCATACCTTTCATCTGAATCGAAGAAGTCCACCCCACTTCCCCTTGCACAGCATGGGGCTATGCAATGACTGCTTTTAGAATAGAATAGAATAGAATAGAATAGAATAGAGTAAAAATACACATTTTCTACATTGTGGAAAGTCATCTTTGCCCCCATAAAACACAAACAGATATGATATGATAAGCTAAGCCATTTTATTTTCATTACACATGCATGTACACATACAGTACACTGTACACTTCACAGCAAGTACAGCAGATACAAGCTTTTCCCCTCAAGGGCTTGCACACTTACTCAATAATTCTACTCCAAAATGGTACCAAAATGATGTGTGCTACAGTTGGGTTGAATTTGAAGCTGATCCACTGTGTACATAACTTCTTCGGATTGGGGCATAATGCTTGGAATACCTTATGGAGTTCTCTCTAACTTTTCCTGAAATTCATGCCCTGGTCTGACAGTATTCAGTGGGTGTTCCTCTTCCAGAAATGAACCCGAAAAGAGCCACCCCAAATGAGTCAGTGTCCAAGCAAGGTTTTTTTTGTCAGAATTACTAATGTAATATAAAATGTTGCTTACTGTATGCCTAATAAAGAAAAAAAATATATTGTTGTTTTTTGTTTTTTGAAAATCATTGGTCCTGAACAGAGGCAGCACTACTCTTTAGTACTATTTGATGTGTAGATACATACTTTAAGACTAACAATATGAATTTGTGGTGTGGATTTGAGATACTCTAAAACCAAATTTGGAATTAAGAACATTTTATAAATGAGCCCCCTCGTCAGAAGTTAAGAGCCATATTTTCAGATGGAGTATGGCATAAAATAGGCTTGTAGGTAAATTGACAGATTATTCAATTACCTCTAGGTGCAGTGGATCCCAAAATCTAGCCTCTCAGGTTGACTTCCTATTTTGGAGGTAAATTATGCAAGTCAGACAATGATGCCTCCAAGCAGTTCCATGTCCCTCTAGGAGCAGGTAGACTGGCAGTCATTTCTGGCCAGCAGTTGACTTTAGCAGTACTGTAGGCCCATAGAGGTAGTGTGGACTCACTGTGGGGAAGGACAGAAAAGCCTGCAGTGATGCTGTGTGAAATAAGAGGATTAAGTAGTCCATGACTGTCAAATTACTTGTGCAATTACTTACATCTTGAAATTCTAAAGACATTCTGTGTGCATATTAGTGTATGTAAAACAGATCAGATAAGTGCATTCTCTAATCTCCACGTTGGGTAAATGGTTTTGGTCACTTTTGCTTGCAATCCACAGAAGGATGAAGACACAGGCATCCATCGCAGAGGATAGTGTTCATTTAGCATCTAACCAAAGAAGGACTTGAGGATGTACAGCATAAATCTTATGTTAAATATATTCTACAGTTTACATGAATCGAAGACTAGTCACTTTGGAGAAGTTATAGGAAGTTACCGCAAGCTTTTCTTTGAAGACATCAGCTGGTGAAGTATTGCGTCTTTTAACCGTTCAGCCCGACGTTTGTTGACCAAGAGATTAACGTTTTGTTTGGGACTTATATTGCTATCAATCTGTGTGGTTACAATAATTTACATTGGGACTAATAGAGCAGTTAGTTCATAGGAACCATTGAGTTTGTTTTCGGGACGTTTAATGACTTTTAAAAGCATAACTTTTAAAAGCGTCTTTCTGCATCACTGGCCGGGGCAGCTATTTTTCTTTTGAATTAGTCCCGTACATTTTCTGCCTATTGTAGGCTTTACTATTCTTTGGAAAGGTAAAGGCTACATAATAATTTATACCCTGGTCCTCGGACACATCGCTCACTCCGCCCTGAGATGAGCCTACTCATTCATTCATTTATTATTAGGTATGCAGGCCTAAATCATCGAGAACATAACAAGAAGATTTTTGGCAAATAGACGGAGGTTACAATGCGCTGTGTTTCAAATTGCTGCACGTTTAGGCTACCTTGATTGCATTCAGCTATACACCGGAATACAGGTCATTAGGCCTTTTGCATTTTGGCAAGAGTCGTTTAGGCCCCCTTGCCGTCGTTTAGTTCACAGCCAGGGAGCAGTTGTTCAGCCAGGCTAGCAGCTGAAATCTTTGCATCTCCACATTTCGTTATTATTGTACATTCGTTATTATAAGACATAGGCTAGCCTATATCAGCTCTAGTGGTCTGTCTGAGTAGCCTACATATCTATGGTAAATTATTTAATAACCAACTTAAGTGTGAAAACGTTTTTTTAGGTTATTTAATAAATGGTGATTTATAAATTCCTTGTGGAAATAATCATCCGCACTGCGTTAGATTAGGGCGGTTTGTGAGAATTAAAATAGGCTTGTGATTTATAAAATAAGCATCGCATTGTCATCGAAAGGGATCATGTTAATTATTTTTCCGTCACATAGTCTACAGTCGCTATTACACAAATGGAATTCAAGGGATGATATTTTAAAATGATCTTTATCACAAAAACAAACAAACAAAAAAAAACATATCTTTATCACCCGGTGGAATACGTTTTTTCTGATTGGCTGTCAGGGTGTCTGTTAATTCTTGATAATAGAACACCTGTGATGTTTGTAGAGTAAAAAAGTTTCACCAGCTTTAATGCTCTGACGCAGCCTTGTGGTTCTTCTTGCATATGAAAATAGTACCCCAACCAAATAGGTTAACATCTCTCAAAATGGAACAAGTTTCTGTTATGTTTTAAACACTTGCTTACCGATTATACGTTTTAGTTGCAACCGGTGATAAGCGGAATAACGGCCTTTGAGATGTACCGATATAAGGTAATAACGGACTTCGTCCATTACATTATATTGGGATACCTCGGCGGCCATTATCCCTTATATCCCTTTTACAGTATGTAGCTTTTTCTTACATTATTACTCGTGTTATGTAAAGTTATTATCACAGTATTATTAATTGTAGTATGCCATCTGTGCTTCGGCAATTACTATTATTCTATTATGTTATAGGCCTGTTAGAATTTTACATAATTTTGGCAAAGCAAAAAGGCCATATGCAGGAAATTAGGAGTTAGGAGTTTTATATGACTTATTAGGGTGTGTTTTCTATGTAAAGAGTAAGTGATCTAACAATGTCTAGACAGAAGAGTTTCAGAATTTTTTCTCTTTTTTTTTTCTTTTCCAGAATCTATTACTTTAAAACATGGTTTTGTTGAAAGAGCAGGCTGGCTGCACATTCACACACAAGTATTTTACATGTACAAATTAACACCTGGACCCAGAATGTGACAAATAAATATATAAAGTATTTTTTTTTCCTGTATATGTCCAGCGTTGTCTGAAATTTGAATTTCTTTTAGTGCTCAACGTCACCCTCTACCTGTGAACGATATCGCCCATAGCACCTTTAATGTATTATTATTACCTTCGCCAAGGAGGTTATGTTTTCTGTCGCGTTGGTTTGTCTGTTTGTTTGTCTGCCTGTTTGTTTGTCTGTCTGTCAGCAGGATAACTCAAAAAGTACTGCACAGATTGGATGAAATTTTCAGACAATGTGTATATTGGGACAAGCAAGAACTGGTTCAATTTTGGTGCCGATCCAGAACATGATCTGGAATTTATTTTGTGTCTGTGACCACATTGCCTTGGCGGAGGTCTGCGCTCTCTGAGCGCTTTTCTAATTTGTGATGGATTTGGATACAAGTCCCCAAAATATCTAATATATTGTGAAAGATCCAGTCAGGACTTGATCTGAAGATGAGGATCTTTGGTACGTCCACAGGCACAGGACCCACATATCACAAGTGCTGGGCTGTTGGGATCCACCAAAGCCAGCACTTTCTCAGGAAAACGTACAACATGCCCTCTGAAAATCAAACACATGCAACAACAATGTAGCCTACTGTATGAGGTACAGAGTTGAAGGTCGAAGAGGCATGCTCTCTAATATAGCAGTCAGAACAAAGACACATCATCAGGACCATAAAACCAAACTCTAGGCCCTATGCATAAGCAGTGACCATGGGCAAACCTCACCTCATCATCACCTATCATTGTACAGTCAGACAATAAATGACCCCCATGCCCCACACAGGCTTTTAAACTGATACAAGGACGGTAGGCCCATTAAATGTCTGAATAAAAAAAGAAGTTTACCTTCACTATTTTTGATCAATGAAGATTACAGTCTTCATGGCTACAGTATCTGTGTAACTTTCTAAAAGCTTTATATGTCAGAGAGGTCAAAGGAGCAAGACATTTCCTTCAAAAAACATACCTTCACTAAAAACCTTGTGTTTTGTTCATCTATACCCACTTCATCATAGTATTCATCCTTTCAATGTTACAATACAATACATTTTCAGTCTGCTTTAGTGCTACCTTTTATTTTCTGCATCCCAAGTTGAAACATTCATCCGCTGTTTTCACGTCCTTCAAAAATTATCTGGCTAAGGCACAGCGGTGGCAATTAAAAGCCTGGGCTCATATCTTGGGAGATCCTACAAGCTCTATTGGAAAATTAGGCTTGTGGATAATGAGGGGAAGGGGACACATATAGAGCTGCATTTTAATTAAAGGCCTTTTCCAGCTAATTGGAGATGAGTAAAATTGCCCAAATGGCCTTTGCCCAATTGCCTTAATTCTCGGTTGCTGTGTGCTGTTTCCCAATGCTGCTCTGGGTTCAACTCATGTTCCCTGGTTTTCTTCTGCAACTCATTGATGGCGGATACTTCCTGCTGTGTCATAGGAAGTCTGAGTTAAGTGAGTAAAACTTCAGTATGACTCAGAATAGGAGTTGAATAAGAGTTGTAAATCAATGCAATCAATTTGTTGTTTGAAGTGAACTGTTTTTGATGGAAGAAGAACAAGAAAATTCAGTAGTTCTACAAAATACTGACCCTGCAACCAGCAGCTAATGCTGCCATATGGAGCATGGGAAACTGAAACAGAGTTGCCTTGCCCTCATGAATCAGTGTTAACTGTGGTTTATCCCTATTTATTCTTATGCCAAATTATCTCTTTGGTCTTCCTGCTGACTGACCTCACATTTATGTTTGAGATGTAAGAGATCTAAGTTTGGTTTTGGGGCTGAGGCATGCCTGCCCTGCTTAATTAGTTGAATATTTAGGCTACCATCATTATAAATGGATGCTTTATTGTTAATTAGAGTGTTTTGAATATTCAGATGGGGAATGAATATTGTTGAAAACTGAATACAATTTTGTAAATACATTAGATGCAGATAATAATCTGTTAGTAGCCTATATGAGGCTGGTTGGTGGGTTTAGACTAGAGGATCAGCACTGACTGGCTGCTGTGTTTCTGAAAATGTTGCCCTACACAGATCAGGCCTGAAAATGTCCATATGGACAAATGAGACAGAAAACCAAGGTCAATTTATCAAAGGATTCACAGTTATTTTATAGGAACCAAATTAGATTGGAAAGGATTGCATTCAATTAATGAGTTTCATAGAGTTTCATATCTATGTCGTATCTAAACAAACATAATTTCTGCTGATCAGTATTAACTATTTATATTTTGTTTAATTTGCTGAAGCTCTTTCAATTTTGACAAAAAACACTGGCAATGTCTAACTACAGAGGACTATTTAATCTGTTCAGGTTAATGAGCAAGTATAGATTCTTTTTTTCTGATATTGATTTTTTCCTGATCAGCAAAAATTTCCAGGACTATTCAGATTGTATTTGGCTGAATGCAGTGTATCTCATCTCCTTCAGTGAGAAGTCACTGTCATATATTTGCAAGCCAGACAATGAAATCTGGCAGATGAAAAGAGCCAATTAATGCACAAATCAAATTAAATCTAGAAACGTTTGTCACACACAGCACAAAGCCTGAATCTAAGAATAAGCATTTTTCATCGAAGGTGTCTTCTAGCCATCAAACTGTTTTCATAAACAAACAAAGTGAAGTGTTCTCTCCTTCACCCACCCACATCAAACATTTGGAGCCTATCATCAAAGCTTTGAACAATGGTGAAATAAATCAGAGCCCTCTCATACATATTTGTTCTGAGTCTTTACTTTCACTGACATATTTTGATGGCAAATATACTATGATGCTCACACAGATTCTGTTTTTGTTACCTTTATGTTCATTCTGCAAATTAGCCCCAAATAAAACAAAAGAAACTTAAGTACGCAGATAAACAGTAACCTACAAATATATTCATTAAATACGACTCCCTTGAGTACTGTAATTGTGAATTGAATTTGCAAATGTTCTGGAAATGCAGATGTCAAAATAAAGACCTCAAGAATAGATAGGAGGCAACTTATGTCCATTTTTTCCTTGCAAAGGACTTGCTATCCTCCTATATCTTGTGCCATACATTTTGAGATATATGATGGGGATTTTTTATTTGTTTCCCCCTTAGGGGGTGTGCTATATAATTACATGGGCCCAACCCCAGCAGACAGACCCTTGATTACTATTATCCAGTGCAGCACACAGAACACAAGTGCCCCTCTTGCAGAAGGCATGACTGGCTCTCCACTCTTGTTATCAGAGGCCTTTAGACCGAAGAGTTGGCTGATACGGGAAAGTGCCTTTTGCTTTTGTTAAGAATTCACCATTTTCATTTGTCTGCTTGTTTGCAGGGCTCACAGGGGAGAAAAAGAGTCAGGGGAAGTCCCTGTGCTGTAGGAGAGGAAAGCACACACGCCCAGCTGAGTCCAAACACGAGGCCTTTCTGCTGCTTTTGCATCCACCCCTCCAGGCTTAGTGGATGATCTTATTGATTTTGGAAAAAATTCTGTTCTCTGACACCGTAGCTGCAATTGGTAATCCAAATACAACACATGAGTGTACGCAACACAGGCAAATGATAAATCACACCACTCCCATTTTTTTAAAGTTTAAAACTCATTTCATTGTTATAGTCCAATGCAAACTATTTCCCAAATAGGACTTGTGATAATCTTGAAAAATAAATATCCAAACAGTATTTTCATGACTGTATAGTAGCCTATGTTTTTCTAATTGTGTAAATTGTGTACATTTCGTGATGGTATTGATTCTCCGTCAGCTGTCTGGATATGCAATAAGCATTCTGTTCCAATAGACAAACAGATGAATAAACATTCAAGTGCTATTCAAGACAACGCAAACAGGCTCACAGCCTCATTACAGGGTTGCTGGAGAAGTGAACTGGAAAACATACAGTCTGTCATGCTCATTTGTCCACTGTCATCTTTTACAACAATAGCTTTTTTTTCTTTTTATGCAATAGGATGCAATAGAGAAAGTGGTGATTAACTTTTAAAAACTTTGGACATCTGCACAGAGTTCATGAAACAGTGAAGATACATCAAACATTTAATGAAGGCAGTAAATCTTGACGAGCACAATGTCATAATTTTGTAAAGCAATTCACACACACATACACACACACACACACACACACACACACTCTGATTACTCCTAATTGTCACCGGTGGCGACAGGACTTCACAGGAACAAAGCTTTCCTTTCGGAGCTGAGTCTCACTGCGATGCGCCACTGTGGTTGACCTTGCTGCGTCTGACCCTCTCCCAACATCCTTAAAAGCTCCCACATCCCAGAGGCCCAAGCACAGCACAGGTATCTCACCGATAAATCACTTGATTTATTTAGCTGTGTGAAGACCTCAAATCTGGGCCTTTGGAACATTTGCAGATTTAAGATGTATTCTCATATGTAATGTTCTTTTTTCCTTTCCATCTTGCTTCTGGCATTTTTTTCCCTTTTTACTTTAAAAGCCTTTTTTGTTGTTTCTGTCCTTGTCCTTGTGAAAATAGCTGGATATGAAATAAGTGATTCACTGCTGTTCAGTTGGTCTACGTGCAATACAGCTGGTATATACATGTGCTAAGGGCGTTATTGCAAGATTATCTTTGCACATATTAGAGGCCTATACTTATAAACCTCAGTAGCATATTGTATAGTAAGATATGGTAAAAGACAAGGGAAAAGCACATAATTGCACAATGAGGTAAATATACTATCTTGTGCATTTACTATGTATTTGCTGTAGCAGTTTAAAGGTGCCCTGCCACACAACAAGGTTTTTACATGTTGTCTTTGAATAGGTCCATATGAGTTTGAGTTCTATGGTGCATGTGGAAATGTAATACATTATTTGCTGCTGGTAATAGCCAATGAGAATAAATAACCGGGGAAACCAGAGTCGGCCGGTGGACCCCGGCCGGTGGAGGTGAATTATCACCCAATCCTGTATTGGATTAGAGCCCGTCCCATGGAATCCTAACTATTGCAGAAAGGAGGAATACAGGATACTCTGTCCATGAAATAAATAGGCAATGCATTTTTAGTTTATGCTGAATATCTGCTATGCTGATATTATGCTGAGTTTAGCTAGCTGCTAACTCATCTAGCTGCTAAGTCCACCATTATTTCTGTGTCCAGTGCATTTTGCAAAGAATGACTTTGGGGAATTCAACAGGCTTGGTAAGTACAACCTGTGGTTTTAACAGTTGGCTACCTTTGCAATAACAAAGCAGTTATTTGATTGGCTAGTGTGATATGCATTGGAAGGTGTCTATTTACAATTTCTGTGCAATTAACGGATGAGCTATCATGTAAACTTCGGTTGTTTCTGTGGTAATATTCCAAAAGGTTTTGTTCGTCGTCTCTTGCAATTCTAACATTAGTGAACAACAGTAATGTAAATATTCGCCCAATGTGCCTTAATGCTGAGCTTCAGCAGCAAATCAGACCTCAGCTCATTATCATAGTCGGAAGAACAGACCCATTTCTGCAGGGAATAATCTAGAGCTTGCAAATGGCCTTGTTACATCTCCTTGGACTTTCCCAGCCCAACTAAAATAGCACACCTTATGTGGAGACCTCAGAGAACAATTTAAAACCCCCTATAGTGGTATGGCAAGGCACCTTTAATATTTCTTTTAATTAGTGATATCTGAGTACAGTGTGTAATATTTACACAGTGAGAGTGAGAAATAAGCAGTTGTGTGGCAGGAAAGTAATTGAAATTATTAATATCGTATTGCTCAGCAATAAGTGAAGGAGGGAAACAATGCCATAGTAGTGAGTAGATAATATACTGTAGGTTGACCTAATGACAACCCTCCCTATCATTGAGGAGGTCAACATTTATGTGAGGGTGTATTCTGCACTTAAAAAAGAATAAAAGAAAATGGAGGAAATGTCACTTCCTCTTGACTGGAAGCCAAGTGAAGCAGCATGGGTGACAGGATTGTCTTTGTTTGGCCCTGAGCAAAGCAGGCCCTTACAGCACCTCAAGAGTCTGCAGCGTCAATAATAAATGCCATTTTCCACAGGACTGGCATGATGCAGTGGAGTATGTAAGGTGAGCAGAAGGGCATCAGGAGGATTTGTCATGCAATAGAAAGCAGACGGGTGGGGGTGGTGATGGGGGGGGAATGTTCAAAGGGAACAGGTGCCTGTGAAAGCCAGGTTCACTTTATCATACCACGCCTTTTTGATAAGCACTTACAAGGACCAACAAAACAGAGTTTGTAATATGTAGTCAAACATGCATGCAAAAATTCACCCGCACCCTTTAAATAGACACAGAAACCTACTGATTAGTACTAACGTGTCTGTGTGTGACACAGGCCAGTTTGGTCACTGAGAGAGCCCAAGTAAACACTCTTTTCTCAGTCACTTATCACTCCTCTTATCACTTGTCATTCAGCGTGAGCATTAGTTTCACTGCCAGTGGAGAGGGAGAGAGCGGAAGCATTGGGGGATATGGGGCACAGGTTGGGTATGGGGGAGCGGAAGAGAGCTTATGGAAAAGCGCTCCAGGAAGTCTTAATTAAATGGACTACAATGGGAACACCAAAGGAAGTGCTGACTAATGAGAATATATGGTATTTATTCACTGGCACATTAATGTTTCATTTCTCTCCTTATTTCACATGGAGCTTAAGTAAGAAGGCCTTTGAACAATTGACCCTAGAAGCATGTGAATAATTATATGTGTATGGAAATATGAAATGCCCATGGGGAGACTAATCAACATAAAAAAATACAAAGAACTGACTGTCCCAAACAAGAATAGACCACCGGCGACTTAACAAATTCAAATTTATCAAGTGAATTAACTGATAACTTTATATTTGGCGTTTTTGGCATATTGTCTAGAATGCAATATCAATGCGCTATCTCAGAAGTAACTAGAAAAAGCACTGAGAGTGTTCACACACACACACACACACACACACACACACACACACACGCACACACACACACACACACGCACACACACACACACACACACACACACACACACACACACACACACACACACACACAGAGGTAAAATTAGTTTTTAATCATTCCATTATGGAATATCATGTCATTATCCTGCCAGGCCAAAATTCACCTGATTCAGTTCAATTCTGAGAATGTGAATGACCCTTTATTTTTATTTATTCATTTATTTTTTGTTCTATGGGAGTTGTGTTAGTGTACATTCACACCAAGAGCTACTAAAGCTGTAAAATCGTCGGAAGTCATTCACTTTCTATGGGAAAGAGTGACAAAAGTGACAAAAGCTACCAGCTGTAAAAGTTGGCTATTTGAGAGACTAAAAAAAGCTAAAAAATTAGCTATGACACGTTTCAGCCGTAAAATCTAAACGCTGTGCTGTAAATGGAATGACAACAGGCACGTCATGAGCGATAGAGCGATTTGAGCGAACACAGACATTTTAGCAGCTGCTTTTTTGAGCTACAAAAGCGATTTTGTAGCTTTAGTAGCCCTTGGTGTGAACGTATAGTTATGCACAAATATCCCATAAATATCTCAGAATTTAAAGGAAATGTTTTGAAGGGTGGCACATGAAGTATTGTACAGGACATGCTCATTAAACTATTTGATGCTTAAAGGAAAACACCGGAGTAAGTTTAAGCATAGCCCTGCTGCACGAGCCTTCTAACAACAATATATTTCGCATGAAATGAAAGAATTTTGAACAGCATAGACCTAACACCAGCGCGAAACACGTTACATTAAGTCAATGTAACCTCAGATCTTACTTTTGGTTTCCAACAGTCAGGTCCCATTGATTCAGTGTAAAGTGGCTTTTCACTTCTGCGTTCGCGTTCAGTCTGTGCTGTACCAAATTATTTTGTTCCACTCGCTAACTAGCACATTTAGCAAGCTCTTTCAACAGTGCTATGTTTGAATTCACTCCGGTATATTCCTTTAAGCACTCAAAGAAATGAAAAAAAGGAAAAAACAAACAAAATACAAAATACATGATTCCTTGTGAAAATAAAATACTGTATGTCAAGCATCTGATATTTAAAAACAACTTCAGACCTCTGAGCCCTCTTTCAACAGTCACATCATTGCTGCTATCTCTGGGGTTATTTTCATTAGTATAGATTTTACCCCCCCCATACTTGACCATAACAGAGTCAACCCTGATTAGAGAGGAGGAATGACAAGGGGCACCAGTCATCAGTTTACTGCCATAGTCACCTAATTACAGGGAAACAAATGAATTGCCAATCATTGGGATGTATTGTCTGCTCTTATCTTGGAAGCTCATCAAGTCAGACCAATTAAAAGCCATGGCAAGAGAGACGGCTACAATGAGAGAGCCCCCTCGTTCACTTAATTCATGATTGCCAATTAGAATAAAATACCAAGCAAAGTTGTAAAGCTGTCGGGAAGTGTGTGTGTGTGTGCGTGCGTGTGTGTGTGTGTGTGTGTGTGTGTGTGTGTGTGTGTGTGTGTGTGTGTGTGTGTGTGTGTGTGTGTGAGAGAGAGAGAGAGAGAGAGAGAGAGAGAGAGAGAGAGAGAGAGAGAGAGAGAGAGAGAGAGAGAGAAATGACCCTTTCCCTTACTGAATGATGTATGCTTTTATTTTCTTTCCTTATCTTGTGGGGCAACAAGCATAAAGCAACATTGGTATAAAGAGCACTTCCCTAATGAAAGAAGGCTAACAAACATCAGTGTGAACATATTACCCAGACTACAGAGTGTGTGTAATAACAGGGACAGTCCACTTGGAGAAGCATTCAGGTTTGGGGCACTTGCTTAGGGGCACAATGGTGTCAGCCCCCGGCACTGAGCCCACCTCCTTCAGGTGTTACACAGCAACCACCAAACCACTAAATCATGAACGAACCATCATCAAACATGAATAAAAGACATAGTATTCTAATATTATGCACTGTATAATACCAAATTTCAAAATAGAAAGTTTTATAAGTCAGTAAACTATCTCAACCATCAGCTTTAAAAAGCAGGCCATGTCAGTTGCATCATTAGCTACTGTAGCCATACTATTGATGGCCTAATTAAAATCTGTCATCCTGAAATATGTCACATTTTGAACGGGTGAAAATTTATAGTCCACATTAGTTTCCATTTTCTTACGATGACTTTTCATTTTCAGCCACCAAAAGTGAGCACAAGCCGTCACAGATACAAACTACCAGTCGCTTTGCTTTGCTATAGAGTATCAGACTGGATGAAAGTTGACATCTCCAATTCTGTATTGTGCCATTCATCCGAAAACTAGGATGGCAGGATGGCTCAAGTCTGGAGTCATACATATTATGTGGGTAGATGCCATCAATGTGACAAGTGATTTGAGCAATCGCAAGGCAATGACAATGACAATAACAATGTGGAGAAAAGACACATCCAAGACAAAAAATACAAGAGAGAAAATGATTATTATTATTATTATTATTATTATTATTATTATTATTATTATTATTGTTGTTGTGTCCTTCATCTGTGTCAATAAAGTTGTAAATAAGTAAGTGCAAATTAGTGATAAGTCATAGTCATTTTTGGTTTAGCTCTCCTGTAAAGTTGGTGAAATATCACAATAACTTGCGTTTTTTTTGTAAGTCCAATGTAACATGACAATATCCTTTTTTCTCCTCAATTTATCCTTACATTGGTTTCTCACAATGATCTGTTGGAAGAAAGATATTACATTTGAAATTTTGCTTTCCTGTAAGATTCTATCTCTGCATGTTCTGATGAAGATAGCAGATATCATGGCTGCCCACTTGACAGAGGAAAGAGTTCTGTCTTTTATTTTTTGTGTACACCTGGTCTCAATACATTTGTAATGGAGAGCTCAGGCAGCCGGTTCATGCATGCATGCATGTTTCTGGTGTGAATACACACACATTGCCAATGGACAGCAAGAGATACAGACCGCAAACGCTCAATTGCGGTGTATGAATTGGGCCTATGTGTCAGTGGTAAATATGGTCACAGTAAGTAGTAAATTATCAAGAATTTTATCTTGTGCATTTAAAAGTGACATCATCAGTCTCCAGCCACCCACCAGTCCAAGTTACCACTGCACCCAATGTGGATTGGAGAAAGGAAACACAGGCACACAGATCACATCTGTTTTAATAAATGATGTGATATAATTTTGGGATTTTGATCAGTTATGCAAAATAACTGACAGTTGTCTGAACATGGCATTATGACATTTACAACCTTGTAGCCAGAATGAATGTTTTCTTTTATGCAGTTGAAATGAAAATCACAAGATTACAGTGGCATAAATTTTATTCATCTCAAAAATTTCACTAATATACACAAAGGTTCAAAGTTAAGGATCCTTTTGAGAATCCAGACAAGACCCTTCTAGAGCAAAGAGAGCATGGGCTACTTTTCTGTTGTTCATGCTGAATCAATAGCATGAGAGAGTAAATGAAATAGTGGTGACTGGCCATGACTGACCATCAGCGGCTGTCATTCTGGGTGACATGGTCTTTCTAAAGTTTCTGAAGGTCAAACACTAGGGGCAACTCTGCTCCATCAAAGCAAATATGTCCATCTATCTCACACACTTAGGATGATTGATTGACACTGGTTTTAGTCTAACCGCTTTTGGATATGGGGAGAAAAAAGAAATTGTGACTACCTGGGCTAGGTGAAGCTGACACAGTGAAGGTCAGAATGATGGAAACACATAAAGACACCTTATTTCTTCACGCTCTAGCCAGCCATATACCATTACAATGATATATAAACGTTCAAACGCTAATACAATTTTTGCCGATTGCTTAAACATTGTTTGGAGAATTTGAATTGGTACACAAAGTCAATAAGACACAGCATTCGGAGGTCAATCACATTTACCGGTAGGTCAGATTGAAACACTACAATCAAAACATCACAATTAGCCTATTTTTCAACATGAACTTTGACACCATAAGATACACACATGCAATGCGTCATTTGCTCAATGAATTACTCATCAACAACAGTGAGCTTTGTACAATTACTATAAATATATGAAAAAGTGTGCAGTGTTCTGAAATAGCCTACAGTAGGTGCAGCATTACATTAAAGTGCAAAGCAGAACATAGGTTAACACCTATCCTAACGTCGAAATTTTACCAGAATCATGTATTTAACAATGCGTTTGTGCATTCAACTCCCATGCATGCTTGTTAGTGACGTACAATGAAATCACCACTAGTCCCTTTTTGTTCTGTGATTGGATTCCTAAAGCAGGGGAGAAAATCAGCCATAGTCACCATGCTGCTTCGCAGGGTGAAGTGAAATGGAGTGCACCAAGGAGCATGGGTGCTTCCAGACTAGATCACCAAGGTAGTGGAGGTAGATCACAAAAAAAAAAAAAAAAAAAAACTCACTTTGGGCATGCAATTGACATAACTCAAACATGGTCAGCACAGGCAGTCTTCAGCTGTTGCAAACTGCTCCCTAACCTGCCGTGAATGGAGTCTTTGGTCTCCTTTCACTTCTAAGGTAAAGTAAGTATATGCCAACAAGTCACCAAGTAGAAGTTGAATATGTGCATGACCTGTTTAAAGACTATTTGTGTTTTACTTTGGGGAATACCACAATGTGAAAAAGTTAAACAGTTTTGTCACACTTTGTGAAAATTCATTGCCCTATAATTTCCTAATAATCCTTTAAAGAACCAGTTGGCTCTATGCCACCATCCATCTATTATGCCAGTGGAGGGAAATGTCTGTGTATATAGTGTCTCACTATATAGTGTCTGCTGATTTTTGGTCAGTTTATTTTCTGTGAATAATATTTTGATGGATTGGTCAATTGTGCTGTCTGAGATTGGTCTCAATAGTTGTTATTTGCACTCAGCAGCCCTCTCTTGTTTGTGTGCCCAAAGCGACTTGTTGATTGTTGATGGCTTGGGTTAGACCCCTGGAGTCTAGTGGCCTGTTCTGCCCCGAGCCTGCTGTCCCAAAAGCAAGGCTTTGATCACATTTTTATGAGGGGGAATGGATTGGATTTCACTTTTCGGAGCACTCAAGACCCTGTGTAATTTCATGCCTCACAGTCATTCTTACCCAGACACTCACCATATAAGGTGCCAAACTACACATTGGCAGTTGTCTTACTCAATGTAATTTCTTTAACGATTTTTATATGTCAAGCTATTACCAATGCAACACACAAGTAAATTATTTATATTAATATGCAATAAAGGTGTGCAATATTCTTTGTGCCGTGTCTTTTATTTCTGTTTTGTACACATGATTTTGGTATGAAGCTCTGCAACAGACCCCAACAGTCACACATTTCACATCACACTCATAACTACTATTACTAACCCTAGACAATAAAAGGACCCTAATCCTAAGATTCAGGAAAGTGCTTGTCTAAGTTGTCCGTTCTAAATTAAAAGTTCAGTTAACAACATACAAATCTCATGGTGAAAAACATATACATATACATCACAATGTATTGCTATTTCTGTTATTGTGCAACAGCACTTTGCAGCAGAGAATTTCACACAGCATCTCTCTAACTTTAGAGTTTACCTCTCCAATAGTATTTTACAAATATTCTGAAATTCAGTTGATCAAAACAGCATGAACAGTGTCAAAAAGAAGCTCAGTGAGTTTGTATTATGTAATGTTTACATTATTTCCTTCTTTCATGTTATACAGTATTCTGCGGACTAGCACGAAGACTGCATTTGTCAAATTTTGTGGATGCTTAGCAGAATTTGTCAATTCTTTGGTTCACCTCCCAACTCTTACCTCTTTATGTTCCTGTCCCTGAGCTTTTTATTCTTTAAGGAAAGCAGGCTGTCAATGTGTGTCGAAGAAAGACTCACACACCATGTGCAAACTCAACACAGTTGCCTTCTCCTTGGTTTCCTCTGGTGGTTTTGTCTCTGTTGTCATCCTCTTTTTCCAACAAGGAGGAATCAGAAGAAAGAGCAGTTGCTCGTTTCGTTTTTTCTCAACACTGCACAGAATTACCTCACTCTGTAGTCAAAAAATAATAAAACGGAAATGCCAGGCCAGGAAAAGGAGTCTAAAGAATAATGGGGGTAGGAGGGCAACCTTCTCTTTGGCAGGAAGGCAGACATGAGTGTCGTGGACGTGTAAGGATGAATGCATCTGGCCAGGACTTTTTCAGCCCAGTCACTGAACCATGTAGGCAAACATCTTACCCCTGTGAGTGCAAAGAACGCCCTAACAAAAGTTATGGTCCTCTCTCTCTCTCTCTCTCTCTCTCTCTCTCTCTCTCTCTCTGCTTTACTTTGTCGCTTGCAATTCTATTTCACCACTGCATTCAAAACAGACACACGGTCTCAAAGATGATGGTGAATCTTTTTATGTCTGATATTTTTGACATTTAATTGTGAATTACGGAAAGATAAAACAAGGTGTCATCTTGGTGAACTGCATGTCATTACATACACCCACACAATTTGGTCTGTGTAGCTGGTTTTGTTGAAAAATAAAATGTTACTGGCTTGCTCAACCTCAAAATTGTCAATGTGGTCTTTTCAAGTCACTGGCTAAAAACCCTCTTTTAGCTGTAGAGTTTAAAGATTCCGTACTGTATATTGTGCTGAAGTAGAGCTGGAAAATGTTGGGTTTTAACACCAGGTATCTTTTTGGTTTAAAACTAGTAAACTATAGTAAAGTTATACATAAAAGGAATACAAAACCTTACTGCCACTGATAGAACATGTTGATAAACAAAAACGAATGTCAATCCTATTTTGGAGACTGTATACCAAAAACAATGGTCAGATAAGAATGATACCTCGAACAGTGGTGAAAAGTAGCCTGGTGGGCCTTTTCGTTCATCTCTCTCTCTCTCTCTCTCTCTCTTTATATCACTCACTCAGTTACACACACACACCACTTCAGATATTACATTCAAATTCACTTCAGTAATATATCTGCCATGTCCATTCTGAATAATAGTTTTTAAATAATATGAATTAACAGTAACTCTTTTAAATTATGAACTGTTGTACATAAGAGCTATGCAAAACATTTCACACCACATCATCTGTCAGACCAGAACGTAAAGGTGCACACCAATATTTAGCACTTTAGCCCTTTTTCTGTGTCTAGGACGGAACTGAATGGTTAACACCAAAATTTTGACGATTGCTCCTGTTTCGGCTATTTGGCTCTATCAAGAATTCCCCCTGTCTGCTTCAGAATACAGAGCTGCTAGCTACGGACATTCTCAATCAATCAGATGTGTTTTGAGAAAGTTTGTTTATTGTCATTTCAAACAAAATCGCCTAAAATGGGAGTGCAAGGGGCATGTTATTTCACCAATGCTCTAAATTTTAAACCTTTGAATAGTTCAAAACATTACACTGCTGTGAACGTAGCTATGGGTCACTACAGACAAACTACCTTGCCTGAATTTCTCTTATAGAAGCCATCTTCCAGGGAAGTGCATAAAAGTCCCTTTTTTATGACAAGGTTCTCACCTACCTCTTACATACAGTAATACTTCACCAGTCATAATCTAAACTGTTTCAGAATATACATCTACCAGACATATAACCCTAAGCTATAGGTATTATACTGTTTTGACAAGGCTGGTTGATTTCACAAATTGATTATTCACACAATACTTCAGGAAGGGCTACATTTGTTTTGAGAGAGGGAAAAACTGTGGGAAAAAAATTAGCTGAAAGCTGCTGGTGACGGAGAGAAAACACATTAATTTACTATACTTTGTCCACTGAGAATATGTTGTGTTATCATCAGTACACATACCTGTTACATTAGCCTAGTCTATTTGAACCAATCATCAGAGACTTTATCATAAAACCTACAGGTACACATTATTCCCACGAGCATGAACTTTACTGTAGCAATACCTACCCCAGGGAGACTAATCTATGGGACAATCAAGTTCAGTTATATAAGCTCTTCCACTGTCTTATTTCAGCATTGACCCTATTGGGAATATCTGGGATACATCTACCAGTGATTCTACCATTACTTGTATTATTATTTATTTATTTGTGCTTTTGTGGAACTAAAATGAGGGGCAGTCCTGAACAACACTGGGAAATAAAACAGGCAAGAAGACCAATCAAACAAAATATGAACTGCCCATGGAGGAAATCAATACTCTATTTGGAGTTTAAATTGTGCAATCAATGTGACAATCATCTGTTTTCACTGACATTAAATGGCGGTTATTAAAAAAAATATAGAATAAAATAAAGTCTGTCGTAATTTGTCCAGCAGCAGATCAATAGTGCACATTTTAAACATGGTGTTCTGGTGGACGCTAAGCTCAATCTCACTAAAGTGGCCCAACGAGGTAAGGTTAGAAAATGATTGACTACTACACCCCACAAGTCTATGCATGTACGCATGTCAGTTTGACAATGTCCAGACAGACCCTTGGAGGGAAAGGATTTAGAGAAGTCTATTTCAGCAGTGAGAATAGTGGCAGAAGTAATGATATAGAGGGTGCGCTGTGTGGGACCACTAGGCAGGACATGCAGTGGGGTATCCCAGCTGTGGAGGAGCTGGCTGGGCCTGGCGGGCGGGTGAGGTGGCATGGAGGGAGAGCTATGGAGGATGGTAGGAGTGGCAGGCCCCAGGGGAGGATGGGGCACAGTGAGCCACTGTTGCAGGCCACCCCATGAGCGCATGTGATTGATGGGGAGAGCAGAGCAGCAGTGCTCCCAATGTCAGCCTACAATTAAATAACTCTCAACACTGACCTACTGCTCCCGCTCGCTTTTTTACCTCCCTCTCTCTCTTTCTTTCTCTCTCTCTCTCCTTCCTTCCCTCCCTCAATCTTTCCATCTCTCTCCAAGGATGTCACCCCCTCTCTGAGTCTTTAGCTGTCTTCAGCCTTCTCTTTCAGCTCTCTCTCTCTCTCTCTCTCTCTCTCTCTCTCTCTCTCCATGTTTTCACTCTCCTCAGCAGCAATTTATTTTCCCTCTCTGTCATTCATTCAGTTCCAGTCCCACAGGCCCTTCTTCCTTACTAGGGGAAGCATTTACCTTTCACTTGATTCCATTCTTTCCCTTTTTCGCTCTCATTCTCTTATCTGTTTTGTCCATTTTGGCTGCTCCTTTTTCTCTGTTGCCCTCACTCTCACCCCATTTTTGTTTCCTCTGGCCTCATCATTCCCCTCTTTTTTTTATCCATCATGCCCCTTCTCTCCCTCTCCACCAAGCGTCCCCCTTCCTGCCTGTTTTACCTTGTCTGACAGACAGAGGCTGCTCTGCATTCTGCTTTGGGTCACCTCACTACTGTGGAGCACTAAAGCTGTGTATACTGAAATTCAAATGCATGTTTCCTGTTCAAACAAGTTCTAGGTATGGATATGTTCTGTTTTAAATGGTGAGGGGACACTTACCATTTACCATTACAAAAGTATCAGGAAAAAAAATGCACTTGTGTATCCTACATATGCATCAAGATAAACTGCTATATTTTCTTGCTATTTCCAAATCGATGACATTATAAAATAATATCAGGCAGAGTTTTCTTATCTCAAAACAAATCTGAAAATGTAGTCTAGAAAAACAGTGAATGCGATGGTGGCTTAGGTAATCAATAATATTTTCCTTTCAAAACATTTCTTTTCAGGCCTATTAAATTAAACAATATAACAAAAATCGGCAGACAAAATATTAGCCAGATAGAATATAAGTGTGAAAGACAAAAATACGACTGTCCTCTGTTCTTTCAATATACATTTACAGATTAACAGACTAAAAATGTGACCGAAGCCAACTGAATTTGGTGCCTCTGGATAATTTACATACCCTTTAAGCATAATACAACAGATATTGTATTGGTGCAGGGGTGGTATGGTGTGAAGCGAGCGAGCGAGAGAGAGAGAGAGAGAGAGAGAGAGAGAGAGAGAGAGAGAGAGAGAGAGAGAGTAGTTTTCTTGAACACTGCATACGCCATGGGTAAAGCAGAACATCCACTGCGCGTACACTCATCCCTCTATGATTTCTAGGACTGCGAGCACTCCACTAACGTCCCGTCTCTGTTCTAAATGCATGATTGTCTGTCGATGAAAGGAGTATCAGGCATGTTCCTGCACAGATGCTTGTTTTAAGGAGCACCGGCTGTAGGAGCGCAACTTTAACTGTTATTCCAATCAACTTCTTCTCAGTCCCAAACCCGAAGGTAAGTTAGACATCAATTGAAATTCTCTAATAAACTATTCCACACTCAGTTTCAAAGATTTTTCAAACGATATTTTACATTGTAATACATGATCTGATCGGTGACAATCATACTACAATTAGTATTCTGTGAACGCGGTATCTCTGCAGCTCTTGTTCAGTCATTTGCCAAGGCAGTGGCAGAATGAAGTTGTTCGCCTAGAAAAACAAACGTTTAGCCTATGTTACAAAGGCAAGTAACGTACACAGCTGGTCATTTACTCTCAGACTGTCGATTTTTAGAACTAAACTGGACATTACACCATGACATAATTCCCTTCGTCGCAGAAACACTGAACAGGTGCGTCGAATCCAGCCAAACTTTCTTTATTGAGAGACGTTTGTGTTGCAGCCTGTAAAGGTTAATTAGCACATGTAAAACAACAGGCTGATTTAGCCTACCTTTACGTTATTTATGTTCCCGCGAAATTAAAAGATAACTGATGTAACCGCGCTATCCCTTCGCCAGCACTTTCCAAAAAAGCGCTTTTGATGTCCTTACCTTAGCCTACGTTACGTTTAATACATAGGATACAATATGCTTATTTTCTATTTGCCAGTTTTCAAGAAACATAGCCTACACAACAATTAAGAATAGCAAAGCAGTGACGGACCTCGAAGATGTGCATATTGCAGTGTGTGTAGTATCTTTGTCCATGAGCTGATGTTGTCGAGGCTATAGTCTACAAAGTCCGAACAGAACCCTGCGCCCAGCTCCAGACAGAAAGACAGTGAAATTAATGGTTAAAGGGCTTTGCTAACTTTTCCTTGATTGGATAGGCTCACTGTGGCTCTTGAACAACTGTGGCTGCTAGGGTTACTGATCTCAGCTGTCGTTGAAAGGAAAAGTTCACTGATGATTTCAGTGAGAAAAAAAGTTTTGGCATGTGGAACAGATTCATCGTTTTGCACTGTCGCCTATATTGCATTGCACTACAACGTAGTTCTTAAGAGTTGTTAGGTGTAAATAGGCTATGTTTTAACATTTGAGTAAATATTAAAAGCAGTAAGTAAAATGGTCTGTCTTTTTAAGAGCTGTATGGTGAGAGAATGATGCTGTTTTACAATGCCTTTCTTTAATCAGTTTAATGTGACTGTATGCATTTAATTAAGCCATTAGTAGAAACTCTACAAAGATTAGGCAGCAATCTTGTTCATGGTCAGGAATTAGGTAAACTATTAATCAACATCTGTCTGGGTGCTAATGACATTGAATGCAGCATTCAGAGAGGACTGACTTGCTGCTTGTGCCATACTGTCTTTATGCTTCCTCGTCCAAGGTGCTGCTGATCAAGTAGCCTGCTGAGCCCCTTTTTGCCTCCTTCGTCTTTCTTACCTGAGGTGTCTAATATTATAGTTTTAGTGGATCGTTTAAGAGAGATGGTTCTTGGTCCTTTCATCACGCTCAGACCTTGTTTATTGATCCTGTCCTGTGGATGTAGTGCAGAAAGCATCTGTATGATGTACCCGCTCTTCTTTACTTTTATTAGTTGCAGTGTCTGCATTATCTGGCTGTGGAGGTCTTTAAGAATTTTGCCTAGACCATATAGTTTCTTTACCATTTCAGAGACTGATGCATTCAATTTGACACCCCTTTTTATCTATTTACTGTTCTTAATGAAATCCTTATTTGAAGGACTGCCATGTCCAATCCAGATGAGAACAGGTCAATAAGTATAGCCAATGCCGTAGTTCATTGGCCTATTGGATTCCACTCAGTCATGCTTGTTGGTGAATTTTGCTGGAATGATGTGGTAAATGTCCATTGGCAAAAGCCCCATAGACTGATAGCAGTATAGAGCAATAGACTGATTAGGCTATTTTCAATAGCAAAGGTGAATTCTAAGGGACTTGTTCATTATTGCAACAGAAATTCTAATCTTCTCTACATTTTAAAATGACAGAGCACAATGGGTAGATTTATGTTGAGTGCTTGAGACATAGTGGAGTTATCATGTGGACCCTTTCTCTGTGAAAGGGCATTGAACTCTCAGCCAACAGTATTTTCCTCTTGACTGGCTTCAGTTTAGTCTTCAGAAGTAAATGGCAGCGGGAGCCGCTAATATGGACCTGAATTTTTTGTTGACTGATGGTAATTTTGTGTGGTTGTTTCTGGAGCTCTCAGAGTGATGGAACTGACCTGATATCCATTGCTCTTTCCAATTTAAGCCAGCTGACAGTGACTGATGGGAGACTGATAGAACAGGTGGTGTCAGGGTGACTTATTTGGTGCCATAAAATGACTAATGATGAAAAGGAGTCCCTCCTCCTCTGTCCTTAAAGCAGCTTTTTATGGTATGTTTTCCATCGCCCCAGAGTGCATTTGAATATGGCAGCATCTTAGGCTTGACAGGGAGAGAAGCTAAGCTATGCTTAGCCTTTCCTGACTGTACATTTGTTTTGTTTGGTTATGGTCCCTCCTCGCTCTGTTTGCCTTCAGACTGTGAAATGAACAAGCTTGTTGAGGAGCAGATGAAAGGGAGAAAATGAACCATGGGCTACTAAGCACTAGTAATCCCGTTGTGATGCTGGCGAATGGGATTAGTGGTGGGAGAGGGGAGAGGAGCTGGAGACCTGGGAAGAGAGAGTGGTGCGAGGGATATAGGGCTTCTGTGGAGTTCAAAGTTTATTACTCCTTTTCTTTGTATATTCAACTCTCATTGCTTTCATTTCCCATACGGAACATTTCTTCTTCTTTTCCCTCCCCCTCCCAATCCCAGCATTTCCCTGAGTCTGTGAAATAGGGCGTCAGAGCTAGAGTGGGTTCACACTTCCCTTCAAGGACTCTTTAAGGCAAGGGTACAGCATTAATGATTCATTATCTTGTTATTTGTTTGCTTTAAAACATTGTTTCACAGTCTGCTTGCAACTTAGCTCCTCTTCTAGTGTTATTGTTGCTCAGTTTACATTTGCTCACAGAAATGTAGCCTATTTGACCAACTGCTCTTTTTTTCACAAGGTTGTTGTTGTATTGAAGACAAGTTTCTGTTAGTATAAGAAATAAGAAATCTTTTTTAACACTGATGTCTGGAGCGTAATTCTATGTTTTGTCTATACATGCAACACCCGCTGTTTACAGATAACGATCTAAATTAGTATTGACTCCCAATAAGTACGCTGCCTGGGTGGGATGCAACATTGAAACACTTTTGTTTTACGGTCATGAGACCCATTAAATTAATTACGTTAATTATGTTGTGGGCTTTTTTTGTTTTGTTTTTAAAGTTCTTGCCTATTTATTGCGGATATGCAGAATTTATTTGTACATGGAGAAGCAGAATGTGTCAATAAAACCATTGGCATTGGATTTATAGCCTATTGACTTGGTCCAGCAGAAGGCTAAGAAAAGTCTGGCTTTTGTATGTTTGACATCCTTATGAAGGCGCTATTAGAGAAACTCTGCAAGCGTTTCAGTGGGCTCACTGTGCCCTCAAGCCACTTCGGCTTCGCTTTCTGCCCACATCATTACATGGATCAGCCAAATCACAAAGCCTCCTTCTCCTGTAAAAAGTAAACAAACACAAAGCAAACAAAAACAAAAAAAAATGCCTGCCTCCACAATGTGCCACTGAGCTCCTGGTCTTCACATTCAGGAGAGGGGTGATAAAACTCTGACCTTGAAAGTCTCCAGTAGGTCTAGAAAAAATAAGAGGCCCGGGAATTGGGATCAACAGTCTTAAAAAATATTAAAAGGAACATGTGTGTCCTAAATCCTGACAGTTCTGGCCAGGGCGGTGGCATGCAGTCAGGTTGACGAGGAAAGATTACAACCCTGAGGAGGTTCACGAACAATGTAGCTCACAACGTCATCTCCCTCCCAGAACACCCATTTACCCTCCACTGCAAATGTTCACATCCCTGTTAATTAGAAGAATATGATAATATATGGGGTATTTAAGCACAGAAAAAAGACCATGTTCATACAAATTTCAACAGGATGTGGTGTTTGCTGTTTTCTGTTTAGCTTAGGGCAAGAAAGCGCAGAAAGACTTAGTTAGCGTGTGTATGTGTGGGTAGAGAGGGGTCACTTCATGCCGAGGCAATTATCTCCACGGCCCAGGCACCTGCCAATATGTAGAGGAGTGAAAAAGAGAAGCCAGGGAGGAAATAAATGAGAGCCGGGCATCACTGAGCCTCCGCCAATACAGCCCCCTTCCAGGGATTTCTCTTAAGAATGTGAACTTTGAGTGCTCTCTCTCTGGCTGACTTAAATTGGCCTCTGGTCTGGTCCTTCATGTGATTTGCTAAGCTCCTCTTTTAACATGGCTATAAGGCAGTAAATAAAAAGGAAGGTTTGATTAGACATCTTATCTTTCAATTTCACTGAGAGCATGCTCTCTTATATGTTTAAATTGTCAAATGATTTTAATTATTATTTATTTTTATTTTTTTTTGCTTTATTAAAAACTTTTTTTTTCTAAAAAAAAAAAAAGAAATCAGAATAGTAAATACAGCATACAAATATGCATAGGCCCACTTATTTTAAAATACTACAGGGAAAACAAAAACCATACTGTAAATTATACAGAAGAAAACAAATAAAATGTAATAAATAAATACCATTTGCTGTATATTAATTGGCTTAATCATTATTCCTTTTCAGTAGTTACAATAGGTCTTTTGTCATTGACAATAGAACACAGACAGAGCATCAAAAATAATCCTAAAGCTCGTCTTTACTCCGCTTGTGCATGAAGTGTAAAAGAAATGTAGAATTGTGTAGAATTAATTTTCTTGAGACCAAAAGGTGAATAATTTGGATGCAATGTGAAAAGTCTTATGCTTCCTCCAAACACCATTTGCCATAGAGTGAAGTGTTATGAAGAGACCACTGAATGCTAGTCAATTGTTAAAGTCAGTTGTCAACCCAATGATGTGACTGGGAATCTTCAGTGTACTGTATGTGTCTAGTGTGGCTACAGTATGTTCTGTAGGTGGTGACAGTGTAGCCAACACAAGAGCGCAATAACATACACCCATAGATGTCAAGGGAGAACAAGTCCGTCATGTTGCTGACAGCTCAGATTTATTTTTAATCCCATGGACTAGGGCACACACACACACACACACACACACACACACACACACACACACACACACACACACACACACACACACACACACACACACACACACACACACACACACACACACACAAACACACACACACACAAACACACAGATCATGTGCCTTGTTACCCTTGAGTGGCAAACCTCGCCACCATTCCTCTCTGCACTTCAACAAGGAGAGACATAGCTAATGACCTTGGCAAGGTAATTCTCAGGTAATGGGGGTATTCAGCCACTGAAACAGCTGAACGTCTCTCAATTGGTATTCCAAACACCTGTGCCCTGCACCATTTTTTTATATAACACAAATCACTTTGCTTGTGGTGTGTACACTGAGACGGTGGTTCATTTTCGCTTATGCTTATTAACACTTAACCTCAATCAATTCTGTGATGTCAAAGTCAGGGAGCGGTGGCGTGTGTTTATACCTGAAGGACAGTGTTCTGACTATATTTACCACACCCACTGTCTGTTCATTCAGGGGCCTCATCAGTAGTAGGAGAGGCCATTATCATTGCATCAGCAGGCATATTACTTACTGTATAAAGTGACTTCGGTCACCGTGGCAATTTTGCTGATGGCAGTACCCTGCCCAACACCCCCCCCCCCCCCCCCCACCCAACCCATACCCTCTACTGCACCCCCACCCCCCTTCCTCTGTCTCACACAAGCTGTCTTTCTGTCTCTCTTCTGATAGGTGCCAATTACTATACCCCTCTGGTGAAGAAAGAAGACTGTCTCATCACTGGCCATTCCCTGTTTCAGCGCTCAATGACAGACTCCTATCCTCATAGCAGGCAGTATTTTCATTTCTGTCACCCTCAATCAAAGCCTCAGAGCGACAATTCCACAAGTCTCAGGTTGAGACCATCTGAAGCAGTCACAGAATCATCAGCATCTCTTGGTTTTTGCCCTTGATTTCTTTTCTTTTTGTGTGTGTGTGTGCGCGTGTGGGGCCAGAGACTGTCCAAACTGGTATTGAACTACTCAGCTGTGGTGCTGACTGCTGATGGACCACCAGATGAGATTGAGTGGACCTTGTGTGTGCAGAGCTGTCTGGCTCTTGGCTGCACTGCTGTCGCTCACGGGGACTCGGGGAGACGCGGGGTCCTGGGGTCTGACCTCCGACGCTGACTCTCCTCAGTCAGGCCCCAAAGCAGACGAGGAGCCTGGGGAAGGCCACCCCAGACAGAAGAGGAGCTGGGTGTGGAACCAGTTCTTTGTGCTGGAGGAGTACACAGGCAGTGAGCCTCTTTATGTCGGCAAGGTAAGATGTGCTGATTTGTTTTTTATACAAAAAGCTGTCTTGGATTGGTGTTACACAGGCTGAAATGAAAAAAAAAAAATGTTAGTAAAAGAGCACGCTCAGATAAAATGGCTTTCAAAATATACAGAAGCACTAATGAACAAGTCTTCTCTACCTTTTAGCGTAAGCATGGAAGAGTAAGAACTAAAATAGTAGTAACTAGATATGCACTCGGAATGCAGACCTCCGCTAAGTCAATATGGTCAGACGCCCTCTAGGTTTCTGCCGTTTACAGATGGACGTGATAACTTTCATTAGTGAGGAATCCTTTAAAAAATCCTGAGTGCAGAGCCGGATCCGGATCATCACCAAAATTTAATGGGTTCTTCCTTGGCCAAAAATGCACCTCTGTAAAAAATTTCATAAGATTCCATCAGTAACTTTTGCCGTGAAGTCGCTAACCAACAGACAACAAACGAACGGACTAACAAAGAAATTCTTTCGAAAACATAACCTCATTGGCAGATGTAATAATTAATTATTAATTGAAACATATTAGAGTAAAACAATATCAACATACAGTAGCTATGAATAATATTTTAAAAATTCTATTTAGAAGGACATTTTTGAGTGAAAGGTACAGTATATTCCAAAACCTAATATGCATTGCATTTCGGAGATATCCTGTAGAATAAATTTGCTCAGTGTCTAGTCCAGGTCATCGCCTCTTGTAACACCAGAGGTGGTGATAGTGAGTCACATATCAGCCATGCAAACTAGCATAAAGAAGTCACATGGTAAGTGGGAGTACTTGAACTTACTTGAGAGCCTGTCCACATAATCAAACATTATGATAAAAAATTGTGGTTTATTTTTTTCCCTGTCATGTACATTTTAATTGAGGGCGAAAATAACTGTATTTTTCTATGGTGCCTTCGAATGACCAAATAAAAAATAAGTTGATTAAAGTTGGGGTTGGAGTTCCTGGAAAAATGAGTTGAGCAAGCTAGGCATATGAAAATGCACAATCCTGTAGTCCAATCCATGTTTCCAGACTGCCCATGAAGACAAGCCTCCAGAGAATAGGAGCGTTGCTTAAAATGATTGGATGGTGTTTTTTCTGTTCTGTTTGTTCCACATTTTTTTGTGTAAGAGCATTAAATGAATCGGGTGCAATTGATGTGTGAATGTCATTATAAGCAATATAATAAAAATGAAATCTTTATAAATATAATAAAAAAGTAATCTCATTCTTGGTTGTCTCTATAGACCAAACCTATTGTGTCAGACCTGTGGAGACAGGATCACAAATTCTATAATACTCCTACATCCCAACATAACTTCTATGCTCCCTCATGTTTCCTAAGGAACTACCCTGATAAGAAGATGAGTGGCTAAGTGTCCCACTTACCATAACTTTAGGAGGAATATGTGTGATTAAATTAGGGCATAATTGAAACAATAATGAGATCACATTTAGGTCTCCTTGGCTATCAAATACCCATAATATTTTCCCATGGGATTTCATTCTATTTCAAGGAGGATGATTAGTAATGCCATTAGATGAGTAGACAGCAACAGAGTAGTGAGACTGTACATTTCCATGCTGTGGTGGTGGCCATTTTGCCATCAAATTGAATCATGCACCCTCGCAAAAAATCTCCAGCAACTCCCCAGCACCTGCTTTGTAAAACATCCATGATGTTCAAACTAAGTACATGGCCTAGGTCTGATGAAAGGCTTTTGGCTGTCCTTGCCTTACAAGTTAAGCCATTATGGTTAAGGGGATGGAGAACACTTTCAGATTACACATTGAAGTTAACGGTCAGCTTCATGACTAAACCTTATGATGATGTGTCTAAAATAGGAGATGGATGAAGAAGAGGTAAGATTATGCATGGCTGTATAAGCAATTATTTAGAAAGAGCATTTACAGGACACAAACTTCAATAGATAGCAAAAATGATTTATTTATATATGTATGCCTATGTCTAATAATATGTTATTCTCTCCTGGCTGAGTCAGATGCTACCCTCAATTTTGTTCACGTTTCAGTAACTCCAGAGCTTTCCCCATCAACCCTTAGGCCTGAACGCTCACTCACATCAAGAGAGAGGCAGGCATAGTATTAAACAGGGTTCACCTTGGCCTTAGACTTGATTTTCAAATGGGTCTCTCAAACAGTATGGCTAACAGTTGTCTTTCCAATGAATATATGTAAGTCTTATCATTCATTTCAGTTGGGTTCCTCCCAACAATGAACCACAGTTATGGTCTGTTTCATACTTGAATTGTAAAGACTGTAGTTGCAGTAGAAATAATTAATTAAGCGATAAAATAAAACAAACGTAAGCTGCCACACAACTCAACTCAAATAAATTAACTTCAGCTGTATCAAAGTTGACATGCCATTCATCCTTGTGAAGCACTCCTGCATTTCTTGAGGGGTAGGCAAGTTTTCAAATAGATCACTGAATCACAGCTTGCACCAATCATAAGCTCTCTCTCTCTCTCTCTCTCTCTCTCTCTCTCTCTCTCTCTCTCTCTCTCGCTCTCTCTACTATATGTCAAAGCACAAACATACAGTCCCAAACATTTTTTTTTTGTTTTTGGTAAAAGACTATGATTACAATTTCACTCTCACATACCCTGTTTATCAGACCACAGGTGTTTGATATTTTCAATTCCCCTGTAGTCTACAATTTGAGTCTTGTATGGTATGTTTATCCATTAAAAGCAGGAAAGTTAGTTTCCTTCTTAAAATAGGGGACAGTCTCAAGCAAGCCATGCAACTTAGTTCATGCCTACCGTGTTTAACAGTTGCCATTCATAGAATAGAGTGCTGCACATTTTGATAAATTCAGAATTTTGCTTAGCTTGCACTACTGTTGATTGACCTATGACCAATCAAGTCCGACCTTTGCCTTGATTTCCTTATTATGAATTATTCGATGGGGCACTCCAGGGCTTTAGTTTGCATACATTTAGTTAGCTTTGCTAAAGTAGAAGGAAACTATGGAGCTCTGCTCTCAAACTTTTTCAAGCTTGCTAGTTGCTAGGAAACCAAACAGAAAAAAAACATTGTTTTATTAATCTAGCTTCAACACAATTTTGTTGAGTAGACAGGATAGTTCGCTCCGCTTCAACCCTCTCTGATAGTTCAGTTGGAAAATCATAATACAAATGCACTGGTGCAAATTGGGTATTCAATATTGGTTAAAACCATAGTTTTGATTTTGCAAGACATCATCTGAAAAATTAATGTTAAGTCCTCAGACATTGTCCCAACTTTTATAGCCTATATCAGGGTTATCCCTGCAAACAATGATGCTGGGGGAGGCTCAAGGTTGTAATTTATTTAGAATTCTGCAATACTCAAAAGACCCCTTTGTGGTTTATCCATAAACACATTGATGCAGTATGGCAGTAAACAATGTGAAACCCACAAGTCAGTAGTTTCTGAAGGTGAGATAAACACACTTTCCCCCCTTAATACATGGCCCGCTGCCAACAGAGATATGAGAATGGGAGACTGACTGGCTGTATCATTTATGTGTTTGCTTTCATAGGAGTTACAATAGCTCTCACCAGGTTTTGCTTGCTCAAATCAATGGCCTAACAGGCTCTCTTACTTGAGATGAGATAAATGATTCATTGTAATGTCATTATAATGTTATAGGGCAATATTGTGTAATAATGCTACTAAGATGCCTAGTCAAAACCATGGACAATTTATGATGTATTACTAAACTACGGACTGTACTTGTTCTTCACTGGGCTTGAGTTTTGGATTTGCCCAAGGTTTCTTCCTAAAAAAAAGAATTATTTCAAATAGGAGGGAGTTTTTTTCTTTCCCCTTTTCCCCTTTTACTCTTGGGTGCTCCTCCTACTGTCTGTAAAGCACTGAGAGACAACTGTATTGTATTTGGCATTCTACAAGTAAAGAATTAGATACAACAAAAAAACGGTTTTAGAACGGAGTTGCGGTGGTGTGAATGAATCGTCGCAGGTTGTTGCAGGCAGTTGCAAGCCGTTGCAAAAGATTTAACATGTCAAATCGCAGTTTCAGAGTTTTAGAACGTCCAGGTTTATAGAACGTTGCAGCCCGTCTCGTCGCGGATCTTTGGTCTGGAGCTACCTTTAAACCAGCAGGCGATGACATAATTGAAAACTATGAATACTGAAACACATTTCAGATTCATACAGCACGTATAGGCATTTGCTTCATCCCTATAGCCAACCACAACCGTTAGAATATTCACGATTAACACTCCCAGTCATATTATAGCTTCATTATCGCACAATTAAACAGTGTTGTTGAGTTCTGTGTATCAGCTTTCTGGGAGGAATCCGCTCATTGTCCCTGTGAAGTTGATGCTGTTTCATTACAAGAGGAGGCACTTCACTGCTTGAGTTGAATGAAATCAGAACATTTCTGCATATGTTTCACTGCTTGAGTTGAATGAAAACAGAACATTTCTGCATAAGTTTGCTGCTTAAGTTTGGAATTATACATCTCCATCCATAAGGTACTGTGATACTCATGCAAATTGAACATAGATCAGCAGAGGCATGCAGCTTAACTGACTTTAAGAAGACTTACTATGAAAATAATTCAACTTTGTTTTTGTGGCACCTTGTTTTGTAGACTAGACAAAATATTTGAATGTACTGTAAATATGTCTCTGGCAGCTTAACTAATTTGTGTAGGCTATTTTGTACACTTGCAATGTGATTCGCACAGCAGTGTAAAACAAGAGAACCAGAAAAAAAAATGCTGTGAGGAAAAATAATGAGATTGTCGATTGTAACAGGCCTCTAGTGTCAAATTTTGGGACTGAAACAAAAAAATGGTTTTAATAGATCACATTCCATAGATGATGGGAATAGTATTTACAGTAAGACTGAGTCCATTACCAGTCTTACTTACAGCTGCAAAAAGCAGTAACAAAATTGTGTACAATTATAATGCTGTTATAATGCATTCCACACAAAGATAACACATAGCATATATTTCTATACTACGTTTCCCTCTCTCTCTCTCTCTCTCTCTCTCTCACACACACACACACACACACACACACGGTCACACTCTCACATACACACACAAACACACACACACGTGGGCACACACACACACTACAGATTACACACACTGCCTCATCACTGAGGCTATCCACGGCTATGCTGTGACTTTTACTAAAGGCCACTTTCAGCAAATGTCAACCGGCAAACATTGGTAAACAGTCTAAGCGTTGATCAAATTTCAATGCAGTGACATATGTGTTAAGGTTTTCTATTTCAGGAGTAGAGCTGTGATTGGAATCAGCTATTATAAACAATCCCAGTACTCCGCTGATATGTTTGTACATCTATTTGTCGTGTGTGTGTGTGTGTGTGTGTGTGTGTGTACATGTGTGTGTGTGTGTGTGTGTGTGTGTGTGTGTGTGTGTGCGTGTACATGTGTGTGTGTGTGTGTGTGTGTGTGTGTGTGTGTGTGTGTGTGTGTGTGTGTGTGTGCGCGTGTGCATGTGTGTGTGTGTGTATGTGTGTGTGTGTGTGTGCGCGTGTACGTGTGTGTGTGTGTGTGTGTGTATGTGTATGTGCACAGTATACTTTTCAATGGCTCACAGTTGTGAAGCAGTTCATGAGGTGCCAAGCACACACTAATACTTTGTGTGTCTCTTGAGGATTGGTGTACGTGTCACACAGAAAGGACATGTCAACATGGTCTTGTCCTTTGCACTCACTGCAGTGCCTTAATAATTCAGTTGTGGACTGGCTCAGCTAGCCTGACATAGCCCGCCCATAATACGAATGTTCATCCGTATCCATGGTCTGGGAACGGTCCTCTGGGGCGTGTTTACATCGGTAGAGAGTCTACCGGCCAATAAGCGAAGCTGATTAGACGAGCTGTCCAATTGTTTCAAACCAGAAGTGAATGCCCTCCCCTCCGCAGTATAATCGCGTCAGGTTAAAGAACCTCCAGACCATGAATACGGATGAACAGCAGTATTATGGTCGGGCTATGTCAGGCTATGGGTCAGCTACATGGTGGTGATGAGACTGCAGAAGGTACATCTAGCTTTTTATTGACAGTAGATCAGAGGAAAGGAACATTCCAATGCCTTAGTTCAGCAGAAACATTATGGAACTAGGCTTTCTACAATAGTTACAGAAGCACAGGCTACACAGTAAAAATGGGACATGCAGGTAGAAAGCAGAAAATAGAGACAGTGAGTTTACTGGCTGTTTGTGTTCATCTGTTTCCATTGGCATGAGTGGAGGAGAGGAGGCACTGTTGATATCATTGTTCTGGAGTGTCCTCATACGGTAGCTGTGCAAGCCCGATGATGACTCTCTCAGCTAGACAGGTAGTTTATCAGGACAGAACCTCATACAGTTCCCCACTCAAACATGTCAGAAGTATGGAGCATGCAAGCTTAATGGCTTATGTAAGTGACTATCAACAGTTTGGTATAAGTTGTTTGTCCCTTTTGCAGTGAAAGTTCATTATGTATTTACATGCAAATTGTTTTGGTTGTGATTTATTAAAGTGGGGACGCTGTCTAACAATGTCAATGTTTAGTTTGAAGAGCATGAGAAATATGTGGTAAATATAACGCAAAGTAGGAGTTTAGCTCAAGTTACAGTCTTGCATTTGCATAAACACTGCTTTGTAGCCTCATGTTTGTAAAGAGCCTAATCATTTGGAGAGGAAGAGCGTTTGCAGGGAGTTTAGCATGAACAATAGGAAGCACAAATTAGAGACTTATCACAGAAAAAAGAAAGATGTGCGAAGAAGTCAAAAATGAAACCTGTCATATTCATAATTACTTCCACTTCCACCATCCTTTGCCCAGAAGACAGAGTTGAACTGTTGGCCTAATTCTGAAGTATTTGTTCACGTGTGAGCGTAAGCAACAGTGACATGTGCTAGTTAATTAGACATAAGAGTAGGCCCTCAGGCCCTCTCACACACATTCCCACCTCATGTCTCTGTTAACACACACACACACACACACACACACACACACACATACACACACACACACACACACACTCCTCCCCACTCTGTATCGATACCTCTCTCACATAAGTCATCATTGTGGGTAATGTTTTCTTCCATGGCGGTTTTTCATTGTCATAGCTGAAAGTCGACCAATCTGGTCCCAGCATGCTCAACACACATCCACCAGCGCACCTGTATTTCCCCCGCATCCCAGACAACATGCTGGAACTCAACACACATTTCCTTGAAAAGAGTTATGAAGGAGGAAAACAAAAGTGTGTTTTCTCTCTCTCCACTATCAGACACCCTTTTTTTCCTTATCTTTTTTTTCTGACTGGGATCAGTAGAGCCAGGTACTGTTGACAGAAAATGAAAGGTGTGCATATGCATGTCTACAAGGAGCACTTGTACAGTGAAAGAACGCAAGCATCATTTGCATTTATATTATTCTCCTCCATTGACACCCTTCAGGCTAACCAAGGAGCTAGCACATCACACCATAAATCAATGTGGAAGGCTTGGAGAGCAACATGACAACAACACTACAGCACTGAATCCTACTAGGCTAATATTCATATCTGAAATGTTTTCTACATCAGAAACAATCATCTGCAATCTGATCAGCAACAGAATTCCAGCGGGGCTTTGTTGCAAATCTGTGAGGAATAACTTTATTGTCTGTACACATTAGAACATGGGGGGAAACCACAGACAAGGACCACAGAAATTGCTTTGCACTGTTTTACATACAGTATTAAAGGATCACTACCATAATTGATCAGAAAATGTATTCCCATCACTAAAACCACAACAATAATAATTTGAGAGTGAGGTGAATTTAATGAAATAATTTAGGGCTGAAAACACAGTGGGTGGATTTTCATGAAGGATGTTTTTCTCACACAGATCTAATTGCACCACTGTAGTATATTAATTATCTAAGAGATGTTTCAGTGAAAATCCAGTTACCTGAGGCCAAAAAACACTGAGGTCCAGGGTGGCTTATGAAGGCTATGAAATATGTTTATTACCTTGTCAGTCAACAGCACTCTTCACACCATGAGTAAGAACGGCCCTGAAAGTCTGATGCCTAGTCCACTCTCTCCGAGAGGGTAAACACCCCACTGGTGGCGTGATGAGGAGATCTGAATCAGGCTCAAGAGAAAGCTCACTGAAAATGGCTCCATTTGAGCTTTGATTCATTCCACTCGGGTTTTCTGGCCGTTCTTGCTCATCCCCGTGTTTTATGATGATGATGGCATAAGACATAACAAACAAGCCCACAATGTGGCCATTTCTAATCTGGGTAGCTGCCTGCTGTCTGCTGATGGGGAGAGACAAATGAAGCTCCTGTGCTGGCGCGACGGAATGGCACCAGTGCTAATTTGCTTTATATATCACAGGGAAATATGTTGCCTGTGATAACCCTGATGGTGTCCTTTTGACTGATAAGACCAAGCCCTGCTCCTCCATGCTGATGTCTTGTTGAACCTTCAACCTAACCTGTCCCCTAAGAGAAATAATTGTGAAGGCATTAGCTCAGTTTAATTGTGCAGTAAATGAGGCCTACTACAAGATGTAATGGCCTTATTTTTTTTTTAATTCTTTTAAAAGTACTATTGCTTGATTTCCAAATGTAAAAGAATACTTTAAGTGTGTGTGTGTGTGATGGTGTTTTATCTATGTTCACATATTTTTCTGATACTGGCTGTTGGGTAGTTATCTTTTCTCCTTATTTATAATTTCTTGTGGACAAAAAGAAATATAATCATTAAATAAACCAATTAGCTTAGGAGTGACAAATTGAAGCAGCCATCAAAATATGTTTGGGTTCCTCGCAGAAGCTGCAGTGTTCCGGAGCCTGCGGCTGATCACCAAAACATTGCTGACTGCATGAATAAAAAGTGGCCAATCTTGCCGAGTGATGGAGTAGTGTGACAGCTGTGCTGATGTGTCTGCTGCTGTTGTTTTTAGCTCCTTTGTGCTGCATTATGACCTCTCCCTGTCCCCCATCAACCCCCAACACCCACCCACCAACCCACCCACCACCCCCTCTCACGCTCTTCTGGTGTCTTTTCCCGCCCTCTGCACCATTGTGGATAAACGAATGATGCCTCCTCCTCTGCCCCTCTACAAGGCACACTTCAAACCAAACCCCCCACTGGCTTTCATACATATTTTTAGGCAAGACGCTAGCTGAGGCAGTACACAGAATGCTCTACCACCATTTTACACATCTAACTGTGAAGGAGAATCTGCGCTGAAACGTGCAGTGTTTAGGCTCTCCCTTCAAATAACCTGGTTATTATTGCTGAAATTACTGTACAGTTAGCAAACTCTATTTGAACAGTGTTACAGTGATCATGCTCTGCAGAATGCTCAGACACAAAATGATACATTTGTAGGTTATATTACACATGTGAATACTAATTATTATGCTAAGAAGAGTGGTTAATGGAATCTGATCCCTCTGAAGCCCTGTTGTTGTGTCTTGCCGTAGAGCCCGGGTAAGGAGAGCTGAGGGCAGGTGCTGGTGCTGACTACTAATTTTCTGGTGACCGCTTGAAAGGCACAATGAGGGTTCAGAGTCCTGGTCGCTTGTAGTGACACACACATGCATGGAAATTTAAATATGTGCATACATACAGTTGCATTAATCATTCAATTGGAATGCAGCCACAGTATGGATTATATGAATACATTAATCTGTCGATTTCTCTAAAGGAAGTAATTGGTCAATGTGGATTTTTTTGTGCTTTTATCAATTGGCACATCATCAAAATGGGTAATTGGTCATTTAAGGAGCTGACGAGGACATCCACGTTTCCATGTATCAACAGCTATTTATCAATTAGCTATTCATGCACTGAGAATATCTAATTGGAAATAATGCCACTGCCACTCTGTCACAACCAATATTTCATTGTTGGCTGCATGATACTGACACTTTATGAGAGATTTTTTTTTTATTGGATGGTTTGTCTGCTGCTTCAGATTACCAAGTAGATAAGAGTTCATGGCGTAACTACATCTCCACAGCTAACGATCAGTTTGTAGCTAACATCTGTAGTCTATCGGTTTGTCTTTCACCCTGGGTTACACTCTTTGGAGGTTTAGCTTGTGTTTTTACATTTGCACTAATAGCTGAGCCAACCTTGTTCTGACAGCTTTGAGCTCTGCACAAAACAAGCTTCTGGGTCAAGGCAGTAAAGTTTGCTTGTGTAAATTTTTTATTCTGATAGCAGCCAGAAATATATTCTCACACCTACCATCCTTCTCACTTGGAGACTTGAGGCATTTGTGTGTGTGTGTGTGTGTGTGTGTGTGTGTGTGTGTGTGTGTGTGTGTGTGTGTGTGTGTGCGTGCGTGCGTGCGTGTGTGTGTGTGTGCTTCATATTGGCATATCAGAGGTTTTATTTCAATCAATGAGGAAAGGCATTTTGCTTCCAGCTATTTATGAACTATGACCCTGTGATTATAATTTGTATTTGCCAGTTTTTAATGGCGTGGCTGGTAGGTAAATAAATAAATAAATAAAAGCTGTAAATAAACAAAACTTCTCTCTTGACAAATAAGTTCATTTGGAAAGGAGTCCTCCCCCAGTGACAGCATTTTTTTTATTTATATAAATAACACAGCAGGCTTACTTTCAAGATATGTTTAATATATACTTTTCTATCAGGCACTTCTTGTCAGATTTTCTTCTGTTTAAAAGTTTATTTTTAAAAAAAGAAAAAAAAAAAAAAGATTTTATTTGATCTATCAATGTTGACCTATAATAACTCCAGGCTGCCTCAGGGTATAGAAATTGTGCTTATTGTTGATCTCGACACTGTACGTGCACAGCCTCATGGGATACCTCCTCAACAACCCTTTGGGGAAAAATACAACACTGTGTTACACATAGAGAATAGAGTGTGCTTTCTTTTGACAAGTGCAATGACAAGCATGGCAACTGTAAATGCTTAACAACACTGTTAGGAAGTCCTAAGAAATACAAAACTCAGAAGGCCTTTGTACTGATGGAAACATTTAAAGTTCACCCCTTCTTCCTAGACTCACTTGGAAAATGAGTTAAGGTAGAGAGCCCAAATCATTCCCGTGAGGACATTTGCATACTAAGTGACAATCAGTGTCAGTATTGATTCAGTGTGTCTTTGATTCTTCTTGCCCTCCCACAATTTCTCTCTGTATCCCAAGGAATTTAGAAAACAGAGAGAGAGAGAGAGGGAGAGAGAGATGAAGCTCTCTGAAATTTTCTCTTGAGTCTCTACAGTCTCTATATGTACTGTACATACATGTTAACTCATCCACTGATGATATTCCAGTACCCTCTTTTCCCTCTCCCTCAAAAAGCACAGACACTCTGGATGTATTAAGCTATTTAAATTTTTAATCATAACAGTCATTATAAATAAATTATAATATTTATTATAACTATATGCCAACCATCTGGAGGTGTCATGGTGTGGTGATGGTGAAGCAGTGGTGGCAAAACCATCTGCATGGCTTCCATTAGTGGCCTGCATGAGGGCGTGGCTAGAAGGCACTCCTTCACTCCTGACCTGACACTGAGGACACATAGAACTTGGGAAGTGAGCAGGTCCTTCCTTTGTACAGCCTAGTCTTAATTGTTACAGACCATTGTGTAATAACTCCGCATTATATCATAACCTGAAGAAATGTCATTTTTTTAACCCCATTTTGTTATAATTTACACATTTTGAAATAGTTGCAGCATTTTGTAATAACCACCACAGAATGTAATAGTGTATTATAAAATGCAGGGAATTTATTGCATACTGTTATGCAGTAACTGTGTCTCGTTGGCACTCAACAAAGCCAGTTTTCAATTTTAGTACATATCCCTTTAAGTGATACAGGCCACCAGTGATACTGATATAAGATTATTAGGTCTCCACAAATGTCATGAGGTGCTCATTTTTGCATACAAACTACATGCTCATACGATTCTTTGTTGCCGAGTAAGGGATATTTGAATCTTTCAACAATTTGGCACTACGAGGCTTAGTGATGAGTCAATTAAGACCTCTCCAGTTGGTTTGAGGACAGCAGTAATACAAGGAACCTCCTGATTCATTACTTCATTGCTTTCTCTGCCGGATTTCTATAAACCCAACACAAGCCTGTGGTGTTCCCCAAACAATATTGTTATCTCTGATCAGAAAACTGTGTCGGCACCCCCAGGAACTCTGAATGCACTAGATGGGCAAGAGATTACACATACTGTAGGTAAATATTAGGCTTAAGAACTGACCTGATTAGAAGAAGGGGTCTTTAATACAAAGACATTAATTAGTGCAGTGGTATTATGAGTATAACCACCTTTATCTCTATTCACACAGATACTAGGCGAGTTTACATGGACACTTCTAATCTGATTAGAAAGATTCCATGTGCATTCTATAGAACAGTATCCAAGGAGATGCATTCATAAATGCCATCTGAAATGGAATGTTGGGTTAAATTATCAGATTAGAAGTGTCCATGTAAACAGGGCTACTGTATTCCCCTTTTCTAATGATATTCTCCTTTTTTAATGCTATTTGGAACTAATCAATAAATTCCATCCATGAAGAAAATAAATTGAAAAAATGGTACTGTAGGCCCATCCATCTGTAACATTTTTTGCATTTCATTGTAACCGGTAGCCATAGAGATAGCAAAAAATGCAGTGAGGAGATAACGATGCATTAGCCTTTGGACCATTGGAATCCTCCAGAATAAATTGAGCGCCTGTATGCTCTTGTGCTATAGGCTAACAGTGTCAGATGACATTTGAGTCAACTCTGACTTCCATTCCTTCAAAATGTCATGTCCAAGACATGCCGTGGTTCAAATGCTGGCTGTTGACATGTCTTTTTTCCCCCTGCTTACTCACGTCTTACTAATAGACATCCAACTAAAGTCAACACACATGGAAAGAAATGTGGGGTGTGTTGGAACAAGATGAAAAGCTTAGGATGTTGAATAAATGCATTGCTTATGTTATGCCAAAGCCAAAGTGAACTTTATTGTCAATCTGAAACAATACATTGCACGCAGACTGAAATTGCATCTCTCAAAGCTCCAAATGTGCTGTTAAAAATTAACACATACAACTAAGGTGTATATAAGACATCACAACTACTAGACATAAAGTGCAAAGATATCAAGATATCAGGTATGGTAATAATAGATAACAGTAGCATAACAGACAACATAACAGACATTGTGAGCATACATTCTGGACTGTCAGTGTTTCAGAAGTATGATAATATGTTATAGAATATGAACCTTATTTCTAAAATTTGTTTTTATGTTCAGAAGGCCTTGGAGACTTCTCCCAAAAAACTTTCCCAGTTAACTGTAATATGACCTGTTTATTAGAAATAGAGTATACTTAATGTGGACTGAGGACTGAATGTACAACCCACATACAGTGCTAAATGTATAGCCCATAATATGTCATGCCATTTTTTTCACAAATTATTTGTACTGTAAATAAACCTGTGCTGTAAAATGATCAAATCATCTGTTAGTTTAAATTATAACCCTCAAAATATTGAGTTAATTCATTTAACAAGTTCACTACACCTTTCATGACACATGACTTGCTCACTGTAGACCTTTTGATCTCTCAGCTTAAATAAATCAAGAATTTTGGGGAAAAAGTGCTGTCAGTCAGCAAAGGTTTTTTTTTCTTCCTTTCCTAGTACCCATTCTCCTTCCTTCTAACTGCTAACCTTCATGTTTCAAAGCCAAACCACCCTTCTTGCTGATGCTCTGTGGTTGTATTGGCAAAAGCCCTTGGCTTACACTTGCCATGTCCTAGCAATAAAGCCTGTAGAATATCTGTATGTTACACAGAGATTGGGAAAGAGGAGGGACGGCAGCCAAACAGGAACAGGCTACACAGCAAGACCAGTGCTTTTTTAAAGTCTTCTCAGCATTTTAACCTATTTTGTGGTCATGTCTTCCCTTTTTAGCTCCACTCAGATGTGGACAATGGCGAGGGCAATGTAAAGTACATACTCAATGGAGAAGGAGCCTCTTCCATATTCACCATTGATGAGAACACTGGAGACATCCATGCTACTAAAAGGCTGGATCGGGAGGTCCAGGCCTACTATACACTGAGGGCCCAGGCGGTGGACGCCCACACTAGCCGACCTGTTGAACCTGAGTCTGAGTTTGTGGTGAAAGTTCAAGACATCAACGACAATGAACCAAAGTTCCCTGATGGCCCTTACACAGCTGGCGTGTCTGAGATGTCTCCACTTGGTAAGTGTCTTTTTCTCTCCCTCTCACTGTCTCTCTCTCTTTCCATACAGTTGGTCTAAATTCATGTTTTATTTTATGTGTAAATTGCAAAACCTGCATTGGGGATGTTCTAGAGACTTGGAACAATAAAGCAAAACATCTTGAGCTGCTCGATATTAAACACTGTAACACAGAGCGCATATTGACTACTGAGGTATAATGCTTTGTAATGCTTTGAGCAGTGTTTGCTCTGTTTTGTGAACTTTCATCTGATCATGGAGACTCCTACACTCACTCCATGTGCTGCAGAGGGATTCTGATTTCTGTTGGAGTTGCCTGAGCGTCTGCTGCAGTGAATTTGATGTGTCTAATCCGTGAGGTCCACATTGAAATGGCATCCACGTGAACGACAGCAAAACCAGCCAGCTAAAGTATTCCACAACAGTATTACTTCAAGAACATTTTAATGTCATATTGTACTTATTCTAACTTTTTAAACAGCACGAGGAAATGTTTGCTGAGAGTCTGAATTTGTAATCCACACGTTGCTGTGCATAGAGTACGGAAGGTTAGTGAATGAGAGACACAGGCAGACTGAACAACCAGGGAAAAGTAAAACAAAGAACTGGGAGCCTGGAGTGAACATGGGAGAATTCAAGTTCACAGCAAAGATTATTCAAATCTGATGGGACGTTTAACAGAGCACCTCCCAAGGTGCTCGGCTACGGAAGCCGCAGCTTAACACACGTTGCCTGGGGATCTGCGAAGCAATCCTGTCGGAACAGGGCGCTCGGATTAAGCTCCCATTTAAAATTCATGTGACAATCTGCCTGGGAAGGTGTAACAGCCACTATGTGGCAGACAGTGTCACAAAACGTCTGGGATAACTGATATGACAGCCAAAAATACATTAGGCTCTGATACCTTATATTCTCAGCGCTCCCTAGGCAAACACACACACACACACACACACACACACACACACACACACACACACACACACACACACACACACACACACACTCTTTATTTGCGGTTTTCCAGTGGAAAGAGGAGTTGGCAAAAGGGAGGAAAGGTTTCATGCAAAGTGGGCTTGAAGGTTTTTGGAGCACCTGCAACTGACATCTCTCTCTCTCTCTCTCTCTCTCTCTCTCTCTCTCTCTCTCTCTCTCTCTCTCTCTCTCTCTCTCCTCTCCAGAGTGAATGGCCTTGTCTCCACATAATTGGGTTTGCACTGACTCCTCCTCGTATAGTTGCAGCACAGTTACACGCTAGCACTGAGATTTCTGGAGGATTACCCAGGCAAGGGTCTGCAGGGGGAACTGCGCTCTGAAGTAAATAACTAGTGGATTAAGAAGGAGGGTTTTACACTGACATCCATTGGGCATCAGACAGCAAGAGTGCGCAAGAGAGAGAGCGAGAGAGAGAGAGAGAGAGAGAGAGAGAGAGAGAGAGAGAGAGAGTGTGTGTGTGTGTGTGTGTGCGTGCGTGCGTGTGTGTGTGTGTGTCTGTATGCGAGAGAGAGAGGCTCAGGGGCAGACATACAGGCTGACAGAGAGAGTCCTCCACATAGGAGGATCTCCACAAGCTAAGTGCTATGAGTGTTTATGTGTGTGTGGATCCATGCTGTATTTACCCTTCCTGGTTGGTTGGTTTGTTTGTTTGCTTGTTTTATTTACCTGACAGTGGAGCCCAATCATGGTTTATGTGCTTTATTCTGTGGGTGCTTCATCAGCCTGTAAGTATTTGCACAGAGTGATTTACAGTGTGCTACATTATGGTGCATTGGCCAGTCACCTCCCGTACCTTATAGCTCCTTTATGGATGTGTTTAAATCATTAATGGCCAAATACCTGCAGCAAGCCTGATGAATGGCTTCAATTAAGGGAAAATCATGAATTTAATTAATTTAAGTAATTAGGCTCTGCGGAGAGACCCCTCCTTGCCAAGATCCCGTGGCCGTGAGGACTGCCAAAGACTTTTGTCCTCATCACTCCGGGGGTGTCAGGGAGGTGAGGACTGGAGGATGAGGCCACCGAGCCTCTGAGGGCGCTGGCATGCAAAGGCCCGTCTGATCAGGGCAGACAGTTGACTCATTACAAATGGAAATGGCGCAGTGTCAAGCGAAGGCCTCCTTTAGACCCAACCCTTACAGGACTTCCCACCGCTCTCAATGGTGCCACTGATAAATGTGTTAGTCAAGGTGAAATAGCGGAAAAATTTCAGAGAGCCTCATCTCTCTCTCTCCCTCTCTCTCTCTCTCTCTCTCTCTCTCTCTCTCTCTCTCTCTCTCTCTCTCTCTCTCTCTCTCTCTCTCTCTCTCCCTCTCTCTCTCTCTCTCTCTCTCTCTCTCTCTCTCTCTCTCTCTCTCTCTCTCTCTCTCTCCTGCTGTCTGATGCTCAGTGGATGCCAGTGTAAAAACCTGCTTCTTAATCCACTAGTTATTTTCTTCAGAGCTCAGTTCCCCCTACAGACCCTCCCTCTCTCTTCCATCCCAATCCCAAACCCAACACATCTAATCCACCATATTACTGTAAACAAATCCCTCGTTTTCTTACATTCAACACATGCCATGGTTATTTACTATTGAAGCTGAATTGATTGTCTGAATCTTTGCATGGTCAAATAATGTCTTCTTTTGAAGGACTTTTACTTCTCCCTAGATTTATGATTTCCCCATCACTGTTGCTTTCCTAGCAGCAATTGTGTTTGTAACCAAATGAATATATTCACAAAAATCATAAAGCTTGTTGAAAGCTTACTGAGATTTGTTGGAAAAGATGAAATCCATCTGTATTTCTCCATGTCTGTATGCATATTCTCATATGGAGAGCAAAAGTGGATGGTAATTTAGCCACAACAAGGGGTACATTTGGTCTGATTTCAATACTCTCTCTCTCTCTCTCTCTCTCTCTCTCTCTCTCTCTCTCTCTCTCTCTCTCTCTATCTATCTTTCTTTCTTTCTTTCTCAAGCCTGCATGTGCACCTTTACTGTAATACTAAATCCTGTGTTCTGAATATATGGCTGCAGTGCACTCATTAAAACAATTCAGGTGGTAGCCTATATAAAGCAAAACATTTAATAGTCATTGACTGATAAAATTGTACAAAGTTGTTCATGGCTGCTTTAACAGTCCTGTGGCAGCACTGCAGTAGCATTGCCTCTGATTTACAGCGAAAGAAAGCCATCTAGTTGGGTTGTGTTTTTCTCTCTCCTGGTAATTGGTATTCCCAGTCGTAGTCTTCCCAGTCAGCTCTTGTTTGGATGTGCTTGATGAATACATGCCATGTGGAATTAGCCTAGGCCTATTCATTCTCATTATAGTCTGATGACAATTGCTTACCCCCAAGATGCTGAATTGATTAGATATTCCCCATCGCATCGTCAACAGTAGTGCGCATCTAAAACTGCAAACGTCTGATCAGCTCAGAGATGAGAATGGACAGGTTGGCCTATACCAGAAGAGTTAGACACTCAGAAGACTAGTTATTAGGGCAACCCAACATTGGACATTTTATATGGAGCTTACACAGGTCTTTTTTAAAATGAGGGTAAAATAGATTGGGGGTTCAGTTTACTCTGGATACCTGGATATTTGTCTCATTCTGTATAGGATGCATGCAAGATTCTTCCCCTGTGTGATACTGTCCCCGTAAAAGAAATCTTGTGATACAGATGGATTTTGTAATACAGTTGCAAAAATACATCACAGTGTACAGTGCAGTGTAATACTGCTCTTAACTTAACTGGGAAAAATGACCAGGCAATGGAATGCAAAATTTCACGATTGTATGGTGCTGTTCCAGTGTGTGTGTGTGTGTGTGTCTGTGTGTGTGTTCCAGAATTTTCATATTGCCTTATGCAAGGGTATTTGGGTCTTTCAAGTGTCAAGGGTCTGACTGAAGCTGTCAGTGAGGCTTATGACCTGAATCTCAATGGCAACCATTTAAGTTTGGTGTGCTTTAGAAATTATCTTTGTGTCATCATATTTTTGTTAGGGATTTGGTCTGAAGTTCTAATAATTTCACTTAAATTTAAAGGCTCAATTTAATTATGCATTTGTTTAACATCACCTTCGATTATGTGAAAGTCTTTCAAAGTGGAAGTTTCAGTTATTTTATATGATACACTTAACTGTAATCAAACTAAAAGCATTCATATTTAGCAGTCAGCCAAAGATTTATGGTGAAAGGTTTACCTGTCCATCATCCATCATCAGTTTAATGTTTTTCAATTCTTTGCTATGTGTGATGTTTACATTGTAGTCCCTGTTCTTAAAACAAATATTTTTCATAATGATGTATTAGTTCATTAGTGTGTGGGCTTAGATAACTCATCTAAATTAATTTCTTTTTTCAGCCATTTTATTGGCTTATTTCTTTTCTATTTAATCAGACCAACAACTCAGCGTCTGCCCTTGTATGTTCTGTTAAATTGATATAAAATCACATATAAATGGTCTACAGGGAGATTTACGCCCAATTCCACAGTACTTGTGATAGTCTTTCTTGTTGTGCTTTACGACTTAAATTCACGATTTGTATCATCTCATGTTATGACCAATTCATTTGGTAAAAAGCCTGTAAAAAATGGTCATAGCATTGCTAGAGTTTATATGAGACTGAAGCAGGGGGTAGTTGTAAAATAAAATGTAACCAATTTGTAAGATGACAGTGTCTTTTATGTGAAACAGCGGGTGCTGTATCACAACCAGAGTTAGATGGTGCGGTTATTAAAGTGAAATATGTAAACATTTAATAGCTTATCGGCTGAAGCCACACACTTGGAAACATAGCAGGGAAAGGAATCCGGCTCAAGGTTACAGTATGTGTCTATCTTTGATGCTTTCTAACAGCTTCTTTCAAAGTGGAATCCTCCAGCTAACTGAAAATAAAATGTAGTAGTTGTAACGTCGACAAACTGCTCTAGTTTGCTAACCAGTTCGATTGATTCCTCAAGCATATGTGGTCGATGTGTTCAGATGTTTTTCTTTGTGCTAGAAGAGAAACTCACCTGGGGTTTCCTGCCCATCCAGGTACCCAGGTGGTCCAGGTGACAGCGACAGATGCAGATGACCCCACATATGGGAACAGTGCCAGAGTCATCTACAGCATCATCGAGGGACAGCCCTACTTCTCTGTGGAGCCCAAGACAGGTAATACTGACTCCCCTGCCTGCATTTGCCCAGGGGATTGGGATGATCATGCAGCAAGGTTTAGTAGGCAGTATAAACATCCTTTACAGATAGTAAATAATTTGTTCTGACTTGACATAATAATCCTGCCATTTTCAGAGTAGAATGTTCTTTAACATTTTATATCAAATGATGAAGGTATCTCCTCCATTGCCAGATAGACCAGACACTCAAAGTCAAAACAAGTATGAAAATGTGAGAAAACAAGTTGAAGGAAAGTTAAGGTCATGAGCTGTTTCTCCTGTCTAATTGAAGTGCAATGGCACGGCCTTGGCTGCCAGAGTTGAGTAATAGTATGAGATCAAGCATGCTCATTGCGCAGTCTGGGGCAGCACAGGTGCTTGTGCAACATGTCTCTTAGAATGAATCCACTCACAAGGGATTTCAGAAACAAAGTCTAGGCCTCAATTATTTACTGAAACACAATAGAATGTATAAGAACATGATGCAATGGTTTTACTGCAAGTGGATGATGATACACAATTTGTATTAAAGTACACCATGGCACGCACTATTACATAATTAGTTGGCTGTTCTCCTGTCCAAATAGTAGGCTATTTATTTATTTATTATATTTATTTGCTTCTTGTCCTGGGCCAGGATGCCCCCATGATCCAACACCATTTCTATACACTGAGATGTGACTCCAAAGCACAAAATACAGATCTGACATTTACTAATGAAGTATACTGTAACACTATTGTCTTAAAGTCCAGCGTGGTTTCAGGTTTACTCACATATTTGAGCTAAGCAGTTAATATAATTAAGTACAAAACAAAAATTATGTATTGCATCAATTTGATATTGTATCATAAAATGTAGACACCTGGAATTCTGGCAGACAAACTCTCTAGCCATTAAAGTTATTTTTTATTTTTAAAAAGCTCTTCTTTTCAAAATGCCCATCAGAAAAGTATTTTTCCATCCCTAGATGAAAGTGAACGAATAAACATACATACAGTATGTGAGTGCAGGGGAAAATAAATGGATTTTAACCAAGTGTGCACATGGGGAGATATACGGTTCCATGTATGAAAATAGAAAGCTAAAGGTCCAAAGGATATAATAATCAATTGCTTTTGATTGAGAGATGTGTGCTGAAGGTGGTATCCAAATGACCTTCTCAGAGCAGTAATTTGCTATGTGAGAGGGGCTTTACAGGCAATAATGTGCTTTGATTGCTGCCATGGTCCACTTCTGAGAAAGGCCTCCTTATATCGCAATTAACAGTCCTCCTTGAGTTTATGAATCATGGAAGAAACAGCATGCCAGCAATGTGATGGCGTTATTCCGTTTTAGTCTATAGCTGGCTACTTGACTACCTCAACGTCTTAATGCTCTATTTAGCTCAGCTCGTTGAATGGTGGTGCACAGGCCGTAGAAAAATCTGCTTCTTCTGAAATACAATAGCCTATATTTTATATGTTAGCATTGGTAACAAAATCGAGGACCCTGAAGTGAGAACGGCCATTGTCCCCGCGGTGCCTTTGACATAGTGTGCCAAGTCTGGCTAGCTTGACCTAATGGCCAGACTGGTGCTGCTCTAAAGTGATTAAGTGGATGAGGTATAGTATAGTGGAAAGGGACTTGGGCAGGAGAGGGGTCTTGTGACCCGGAGGTTGAAGTTGTGTGTCTCTGGCTCTCTTTGCTTCAGCAAGTCTCTTTTCCAAAGTCCTTAATCCCAAATTGAATCCTCAAGGTGTCCTTGGGAAAATGCTTAATCCTGGGAAGCTTCACTTGACTAACTGGCCAACGGTATGAATTTATTAGAGAACCCAGGGGACAGTTACTCCTGTTGAATGTGCCTGTTTAGCAAATCACGTTAGCAGTAGAAAACTAGGCAGCAGAGACTTTATAGGGCACTCTCAGAGCAGAGAGGGAAGCAGATTCCAAAGCCAAACACCCGATAGATGTACATACACGGCGGATACTGGTGTCCCTCCTTCACTTGGAGGAGGACAAGTGTCGTCTATCAGCTGCGGTTACCAGGTTGATTTAGATCAGCCTCTCATTTCTTAATAATAGCATAAAGGAGAAAGGCCAGGGAGGCCCTTAGTAAAAGTCATTTCCCAAAACATGAAGGTAAAGAGGAGCATTTCAATTGGTCACACCTGATACTTTTTTTCATATTGAGGGTGTTTAATGATTCCCCTCTGTCTCTTGGGCTCCTCTTGTCAAAATGAGGGCTGCTTTTAATTCACTTGGAGTGCAGAAGGGAGAGTGCAGACCGGCTCCACTCATATTACGCAGCTTGATTTTGCAGTGGCACTATGAAAATATAGGTCTAGTCTTTGACCATCCAATCTCCCCAGCTCTTTATTAAAGCTATTTTTCATAGTGAACAAGGCCACTGTCATTCTGACGACACTGCACTGTGTACTCAGTGTGGCATCATATAAAAGTATGTGTCTTTCACCCAATTTGTAAAAGGAAATGTCTGTCGCCCCTTTCCTCTTAATGTATGGTATGCCTTTGATGTAGGCATCGGCGTCTTGACTGGCTTTTCAGACTGACATTAATATGCACTTTCAGATGTGACAGTGTAAGTTCCAATAAGGTTTTTTAATAATAAAGTTTTATGCATATTTTATATTTTATGGCACAAATCACCTTTGATATTAATACTATTTTATAATTTTTTTTAGTTTACTGAGATTGTAGATATTACCAGAAGTTAACATTTTCTTTTTTTAGTTCCCCCATGCAATGTTTTGATTTAGACAGGTTTTGACTCAGTGGCTGACAGATGCTGTTTGTCAGTAGAATTGGATTTCTTCCATAAGCCTAGCGATATGCAAGCACTGATAAATGCATCTTCTCCAGACCACATTCAGGGCCTCTCACATACAGAAAAGGTAAATTCCCAGCTGAACCAAGCATGGGATTTCCCAGTTTGAGGTCTTGGCATTTTAGTAACTGGATAAAGTATACCTAAGCAGACTGCCTAGGGGCACGCACAAAGTGCACCTCTCATGTTTGAGATGTCCTGCTTCCTACAAGTAGCCTCACCCAGCTGCCCTGACACACAAACACACACACACACACACACACACACACACACACACACACACACACACACACACACACACACACACACACATACATGCAGTCACACACACAGAAACGCTCTCTCCCTCTCTCTCTCTCTCTCTCTCTCTCTCTCTCTCTCTCTCTCTCTCTCTCTCTCTCTCTCTCTCTCTCTCTCTCACACACACACACACACACACACACACACACACACACACACACACACAGTCACGCACACACTCACCCTCACACACATGGACACCCCTAGGCTGCTCTCAAACACATCCCATCTCCCTTGCTTCCCTTCTCTCAGCCAAATGTCAAGGATGGTGTGCTTCCTCTAGAGAAACCCCTCTCAGCACGGAGCACCCCCCCCCCCTTCCCCTCCGCAGCCCACCGCCACTGTTGGCAAGAAGGAGACAGGCAGATAAATGCATGTTGGCTGCGCTGTGTTTGGCTGTGCGCCGAAGGCGAAGTGTGATGGTATGACATGGGTGCACCGCACTGCAATGCCGACGCTGGGATTTTTAATCATCGTGCCCCCTCCCCACTTCCTTGAATGACACCAGTGAACGCAAGATGCAGGGATAATACAGAGTGAGAGGAAGGGAGGGAGAGAGGGAGGGAGGGAGAGAGAGAGAGAGAGAGAGAGAGAGAGAGAGAGAGAGAGGATTACATATTGAGAAACATACAGGTTGAAAATCAAATAAATAAAAGCAGCTGCAGCCGGAGCCTGGTTATGGACAGGGGAGACAGAGAGGGAAAGCGAGAGAGACAGTGGACAGCAGGCCATGGTGTCTCTTCACAGACAAAAAACTCATGGCAGGGGATTAGCAGGATCGTACTGTGAGAAATATGAGCTTTGTCAGGTAGAAGGCTAGAAAAAGAGAAAGGGAGAGAGAGAGAGAGAGAGAGAGAGAGAGAGAGAGAGAGAGAGAGAGAGAGAGAGAGAGAGTCTGAGAGAGGCAGATAGGCTGAAAGAGAAGAGAATACAATACACTGGTGAAGGAATTCATATGGTCATTACACCTGTCCTCCTCCCACATAATGCACTGATACTGAATAAGGATGACACATGAGAGGCATATGCTTTCATTCTTAGGGTTTCTCACTTTGTGTTCCCCCTTGCCTTTGCTTTTCATAGCGTAGGTGCCCTCGGCTACATCTGAATTCTGCCCAGTACCCTAGAAAACAAAAAGGCATCTGTCATTTAAATACTTGAATGCATTTTCCTTTTCATTGTGGTGATGTGTCTGTTTGCAAAGGTCACTGTTGATGATTTTAACACACTCAAATCCCCTTAAAAGGCATTTAGCTGCAGGCTGTGCAACACATTATAATTAGTCTCACGGCTTATTCACACCATAGCTTTTGGTTGGTTTTCATTTATACATGTTAACAGAACATGCATAGAACACATGCATACAACACAGCAGTGCACTGTCTTCCCTCCATAGGCTTTAAACAAGAGCTTGGCCAGTTCAAATAGGAGACTGGTCTCCGGTGTGAACACACAGGCACACATGTATGGCAAACATATAGCATGGCTACAGACAGCAAAGGCGCTAATTGATGTGTGAACAAGGCCTAATCCTCTAGTAGACCTGAAGTCTTTTCCTATAATCCTATAGGGGCTCAGTTTGTTTCCAGTCCAACATATATCTTTGTAAAAGTTAGTGAGAAGTTATCAAGGTCTCTGTCCCACTTTTTGACTTGCACCGTGACCATTTGATCAGTGGTGAGGGCAGCCTTACTGAAACACTCAGGGACACGGGGCTTGTAGGTCTCACTCTAGGAAAACCTTGAGTCCACATCAGTGGGCAGTAATTGGCCAGAGGGGTGACTGCTGTAGAGGAGGCCAGGAGGCATGGCTTGATCAGAGAATTGAAGAGGATGTGACAATATTTAGACTTTTGTCTTGATTGCAAACTAAAAGTTTAGGGTTTGGAGTGGTTTGGTTTAGCAAAGGACACTTTGTGGTAGGTGTTGAGTATGAAGCTAAATGTAAAGATGGTAAGATAATTATTGAATAGATGGGAATATGTTTGAGTCAGACATTCCGTTTTTGTTCTTTCATTTCTTTATTTTTGCATTATTGTCAAAGGCTTAACAGGATTATAAGGAGTTATGTCTAATTAAATGAAATATCAAGATATTGTATTTCATTACATCACATCAATAAGTTGACCTTTACAAGGACTGTGATGAATTTTGGATTTCCAACTGTGCCATTTGTTACTTTTTCATTCCTCCTGCTGGGATGTTTCTTATCAAAGCATCTGCATTGTCATTTAGATGCTTTCTCTACTGAGAAGTAATCCGTAGCCTTACAGTAGATTTGAGATCAAGATCATCCACTGACAATGCTTCAAACATACATTAAACAAAGCTTAATGCAGATGAAAGCATGTAGATTTTGACTGTGAGACAGGAGGAAGACAATAGTGAGAAGATGTCATTAAAGAATAATGTGTCTGTGCTTTTCTGTATGCATACTAATCTCTCACGTTCAATGAGATTTTACATTAAATACTTTGCAAATAAATTGCATAAATATTTGAAACTCATTAACTTTGAATCCAATGATAATTGCTTGAAGGGGGATTAGAATAGTGTTTTGCATTAAAGCCGTTGAGTAATTTTGTGGGATTATTCTGATTTTCATCTTCAGTGAATTGGAGATAAAGTTATGATTTCATTTTATTAGAGTAGATATTCTTTCACTAGCAATTTGGTCTGAGGGCTTGTTGTAATTACTTTATGTACCCGCTGCCTGATGTATGTGTGATTCAGAGGGAGTGCTCTTGTGGAATAAAAGGCATTTTACTTCAAGAAAGTTAGTAGAAGCAAGTATTTAAAAATGTCTAGACTCATTTTATGTGCAAAGAAAGTTGTCTTAAAATCTCTAATGTATACTGTTTGCCTGTTTTATAGCTTAATAATGCCTTAATGGAATTCCTATGATGGAAGGTCTTTGTTTGCTACTGTAACAACCGTTTCAATCCCTTTTCCTGAAAATGCATCTCTGAGGGTTGTGATTTGGTGTCTGTCTGTGTACTGACAGCTATAAAGCAGGTCCCAGTCCTAGAGCAACAGACACTCTCCACCTTCAAGAAACTCTTGAAGACCCAGCTCTTCCAAGAGTACAAGAGCTTTCATTAGAAACCAGAACTGCACCTACAGTAGCTTGTTTTAAAAAGAAATTAAAAACTGTGTTATTCTCAGCCGCTTTTGGGGTAATGTGATAATGTTAAGTTGTCTTAGTGATATAAGTTTTATTTATATCTTATTTACATCATACATCATCACTTATCTTCACCAATATCTTTTTTGTTTTAAATATATATGTACTTTTATCTTCATTTATTTATCATAAGTATCATTCTTTTATCATAAGTATCATTTTTTTATCATAAGTATATATAGTATATATATGGGCAATTCCACGAAAAAGTAAACCTCACCTTAAAACTTTAAGTCTCACCTACATGGACATACAAATTCTTTCAGAAAACTTCCAATACAAAAAAGTATTGTCTCGATGTAAATATTCAACTGAGCAAGTTTCGAAAGGATATCTGTTTGTTAAAATTTTTATCCTATTCAGCTATAATGTAAGTCTATGGAGGGGCTTATAATGGGCATAAGTGGGTGATAACACACACAAAGCTGCAATACTATCAGTTATTTTTCATTGTTATATTACTATTTCTCTTGTTACAGGTTAAAATCCACCGTTCACAATTGTTTTGTATCGTTTTGGAGGGTTTTTCCAGACGTCACGTCCATAACGTCACATCCATAACGCCATGTCTCCCAATGAAAACCAACTTTTTTTACATTTACATTTGAAATTAAGTCTTTCTCTGTCTTTACTGAGGTGTCCTGTTTGGTATGAATGTAGTAATATTTACATTTCTCTACAAATTTCACACACTTCACAGCAAAAACTACGCTCTCTCAAAAGTTGGTCCGTTTTTCGTCACGTCCATAACGCAAATTGAAAGGCTCATATTCTTATGATGCAAATCATGATATTATTTTTTTCTGTTTGCCTGTATTCAGCCATGGAGTTTGCAGAAGAATATGAAAAAAAATTGTGAAATACTGCTAGGTTTGCGGAGGTTATCTGGCCTTTTGTTCATCAATAATGCACGAAAATGTCACGTCCATAACGCTGGAATTGCCCATATATATATATATATATATATATATATATATATATATATATATATATATATATATATATGGGCAATTCCAGCAGATTATATATATATTTTCTCTTTAATATTTTTTTTGTTTGTTTTATTGTGTTTTTAAGCACATTGAATGACTATTGAGTATGATAATGTGCTATATACATAAACTTGAACTTGAACTTGAACTTGTCCTCTTGTCCTAGTCCCCTCAACTACCTGGATTATGCACTTTCAAGATCACACTCTTGCTCTTCCTAACTCTAGCACTTAACTCCTGCTAGTAAATCACACTTTTTTTTACTTGTATTGTGGTGTGGCTTGATTATTATTCCTCTTTTTATAAATCATTTTGGATAGAAGTGTCTGCTAAATGCATAAATGTAAATGCATCAAAAACCATTTAACGCCGTTCTACCAAATGTCAACCATTGTCATGAATGTTTGTGTAAATCTCTGCCCTGCAGGTATTGTGAGGACAGCCCTTCCCAACATGGACCGCGAGAGCCGAGACCAGTACGTGTTAGTGATCCAGGCTAAAGACATGGTGGGCCAAATGGGAGGCCTGTCAGGAACCACCTCTGTCACCGTCCTGCTCACAGACGTCAACGACAACCCCCCTCGCTTCTCACGCAGTAAGGCTCCCTCTGTGTGTTCTGTGCCGTAGCTGTAACGTTAGCCACTGTAGATATTCATTAGTATTTTCCCATCGTTTTCACAAAGAAATCAAACGTGAACGTGTACTCAGGAATATTGTGTACAAATGAATAAGGTGGCATATAAATATTGTGAGATGAAAGGGAGGGGATATTCCTCCGTGCAGTGCTCTCAACATGTGAATGCATGAGAGCACACTGTGTGAGAACACAACAGAGCCCAACCATACCTCAACCGGATCGTATGAGCCACGTCCCTCTGGTTCTCCCTCTCACATCTGCTTATGGCAGACCTGCTTGCTTATTCCGCTCATTTATTAGCAATCCTTCCCAAAGACTTCAAATCTGAGGACCCCGGGAGGTTAAAAATATCTACTCTTCTCCCTCATACCGATACCTCCCATCCTGTCTGCATGCTGAGGGCATTTTGACACCTGGGTACCAGCCCCCACACACAAATGCACTTACACACACACACACACACACACACACACACACACACACACACACACACACACACACACCAGCACTACCACCACCTTCATCATCAGCCTATTTCACGGCTTTGCTAATGGGTTCCAGGCGAGGCTCAGGGATTCGGGGGGGTGAAGGTGCCTAGTGTGATAATCCCAGACTCCTGTAATCGTTTTCGCTGCTGATAGTCTGGCCACCAGCAGCTCTCTTTCTGTAATGCTGGCCATCGGACTGTTAGGAAGGCAGCTTACTTTCGCTGAGCCCAAGAAAGGAAGGGAGTGGAAACCGGAGGGGGTTTCGAGGGACTACACACACACATGCACACACACACACACACACACACACACACACACACACACACACACACACACACACACACACACACACCTATACACATCAAACTTCAGCTTTCTACAACAGGTGAGCAGTCAACACCACTGCTGACTCACCGTCTCTCTTGGCCACGAGACGGAGTACGCGGCCACAACCATGAGCACATTAAAAATACATCAGCAGCTTGGGTTTAAAGAGATGAGGACAAAGGGCTTTGAATTTGACAGGGGTCAGGAGACAGACGCATCGGGACATTGACACAAAGACACAAGAAAAGCTCTCAGGAGTTGTATGTATGGCAAATGAAAAAGTCATGACAAAATGATGGTCATCAAATCTGTATTAGAGATTTTAGAGAAATGAGTCTGTTGCTTATAAAGGCACCCTCTCCTCTCTTTCTCTTCTCTTACACTTTCCCTGATCTATTGGCTGATTAACTTTATAACACCCAAAAGTACTATCTCTTTCTTTAATGGCACCCTGGTTGATTTTGTGTAATTATAATGGGATGTTAGAGAAACCAGAGGCAGGAGAAGAAGCTGGTGAGTAACTCCACCCAGGTACTTACAGTGACCAAGTAAGTAACTAACTGCTCCCCCCTGCAGAGTCCTATCAGTACACTGTGTTGGAGACTCTGCCCGTGGCCTCTGTGGTGGCCAAGCTGAAGGCAGCCGATGAGGACGAGGGCTCCAATGCTGAGATGGACTACCGCATTGTGGACGGGGACGGCCCCAACATGTTCAACATCACCACTGATGAAGCCACCCAGGAGGGAGTGATCATTCTGCAAAAGGTAGATCCCCTGAAATAATCTTGCCAATGTAATGTTATTACAGTAATGGACTATTTTGCAATGAATTTGAATCCCTTTCTTGATTCACAGCTGGTTTGCATTGACTCATTATGTTAGAGGCGGTTTTTGAGGCCTACAACTGCCTGCTACAATATGTGCATGTACAGTGGTCTGAAGTTGCATCATTTAGGGTTAAGCCCCAGTTTGACAAGCTGCTTTACATAAGTGGCATTGTTTGGCAGGTTTGACTTGGGATATATTTGACTGGTCCCTACAGAATAGGTTTGTCTTTGGCACCAAACATATTTAGTGTAGACTAGAAAATACTTCTCCTTGATTGACTGCACAAAATAGTTTCTATAGGAATTGGAAAAAAATGTCTCTGAGGATCCAAATTCTTTTGGTCATATACAGTAATGCACTTTTGCCTGTAGTGTTAGGTGATGGAAGAAAAAGGTCTGTAAAGGACACATACTTCCCAAAGACTGATAAGCTCTGAAAAAGCTCAAAAGAGCTAAGTGAAAAAAATGGCTTTGTCCTTGTGATGGAAAAAACAATAGTGTGAAGGTGCTCTATAAAGGTGAAGGAGCTGTATGAGTGACAGAGGAAGCGCATATTGCTGAGCTTACAGCAGAGAGGGTTATACTTGCAGTGAGGCTCAGCAAGAGTTGTCAAGACTTACCAGCTAAGAGGGCCAAGGTTGTTGTTGCATTGACAACAGCCAGCAGAGAACATAGACATAGAAATCTATAGATGAGCCACCACTTGCTCAAGAAGATATAACATGTTTTAGTGTTGTTTGTCAGTCAGCATGACCACCCATGGAGGCGATTTCATTTATTGGATTTTCATTGTCAGGATTATTCTTTTTCCTCTGAGCCATAGTGGTGTAAGTGGAGTCTTGTTATTTGTTTTATTGTTCAAGTAGGGCCATCTAGGCTCCAACATACGTATGTCAACTACAGAGTGTACTTATGCTTTTGGGACATTTATGGATGTATTTTTTATTAAAAAAAAAAAACATTTAAAACATCACTCATGGGGTGTTATCTCAAAAAAATGACATTTAGCAAAAGAGCCTTATTTCTACGAGAATTTTAGTAAGTGTTTGTTTATGTTCATTTTCTAGAGGTTGATTTAAATGGGGTGTTTTGTCCAAATTCATCAATCATTTGTAAGCTTGAGAGTGGAGTGCTGTAGCCTGTAGGAGCAGCATGTAATCTGCTGTCATCTGCAGTCTGCTAGGAGAGATCAATGTGCTTCTGCTAACTGAGCAATGGCTTTGGCATAATGAAAGAATATCGCTTCATAATTCTTTGCATTTTACCCTACACATGTACATCCCCTCCCCACACTCATATACACAAACACACACTGAGAAATGGATAAGCATGCCACCGCTGTCACTTTTCCAAGTGGCCCTGGCCATGCTGATACAAATAACCACTGTAGTCCGAACTACTAGCCGTTCGAATTTGTATTGACTTTAAATAACTGGAGCAATATCAATATTTTGAAATGAAAAGTTTCACAAATTGAGTATATAGGTTCTAGAAGTGTAGGCTATTGCCAAGACAAGATTATACATGCTAAAGCAAGCTGAATATTTATCTAAGTTCTGATTTAAAACTGCAAGGTAGTGAGAGCAAACATACATGTATGCATCCATTTCAGAATTGGGACGACTATGGATGCACAGACTTTAGTTACCAACATCGTTATTTGATTGTTAGTTGTTAGATGCTCGTTAGTCTGACCGATTGCTTGGGGAGAAGCTTGATAGTTCAGACCAAAGAAGTTGCTCAGGAAGTTACCTAATATACCACTGGGAATCACAGGCCTGATCAACTGCAGAATGATTTTCTCAGACGCCTGGCTCCAAATTAACTCCAGCAAGGAGGTATATTTTACCTTGTCCAAGTCCAAGTCCTGAAGGTACTTGCATTGATTTGCAATTGATACCATTCCTGCTGAGTGGGAAAAAAGCCTTATACCAAAGTCTTTATTTCCAAACACTGTACATGTATTTATGGGTGTACTGTACATGGGTTTGTGGATGTATTATTTAAATAGTGGCCTTTACCTGTATGTTTTATTTTCCTTATTTGCACCTAGGGACCTGGCATATACAGTACTGCACCCCATCTGTTTATTCATCTGTGACTTGGTGACTGTCAACTCTGTCATTTCTCCTCCACAGCCTCTTGACTATGAAACCAAGAGCAGCTACACCCTGAAAGTGGAAGCCACCAATCGCTACATTGACCCTCACTTCTTGACCTACGGCCCCTTCAGTGACACAACTATTGTGAAACTCACAGTGGAGGACATCAATGAGCCGCCTGTCTTCTCCACAGCCCTCAGTAAAATGGTGGTCTCGGAGGCTGCTAAAGTCGGCACCATCATTGGCAGCATCTCAGCGCGGGATCCAGATGTTACCAGCAGTGCCATCAGGTAAATCAATGACTCAGTCAATCCTCTGAAAGTAAGAGATCATTGAGGTCATTACTACATTTAACTCACTAAAGAGTGTTTCAGTATGTCGACCAAGCTTAACAGTGCCTATTTTCACTGCATAAAGAACTTAGGCAGACGTTTGTTCACCGAGGTTGGAGAAAGATGCATAATTTTGCGAGTTGTGGAATTGCATTTTCCCCTTGTTACAACACACACACATACATGCACGCACACACACACACACACACACACACACACACACATACACACACACACACACACACACACACACACACACACACACACACACACACACACACACACACACACACACACACACACACACACATTTTCAATTACTTTTTTCTCTGCTTTCACTCTACCTTTCTAGTCACTACAGATCACTCTTAGACTGGGCAATCTTTGTCAGGCATGATTTCCTGAAGTGTAGGCTAGATACTAGCATTCCAAACAGCTCTCAGAGCAAGTCTATGGGCTACAGTAGCTCTCAAGGGCTCTCTAAAGCATGTCAGAAATGATGTTCAACAGCTATAGAGGACGCTACCAGTATTCACTGCCTATGGCTGATAGTCTGTTTGACAAAGAGAAAGAACTCCCCAGTGGTGTAATAACCTCTAGATATTCGCAACAGAGCGAGAGATCCACGCTAGTCTAATCGCCTCTGGAAATACATGCCAGATAAGATGTGCTTTTCAACAAATGTTTTTTTTTTCCCACACATACATTGTTCAATTCAACTAGAATGACTCATACAAGGAATACTCTGAATTCAGGTTTGTTTTCTCTGTCAAGTAACAAAGGATTAACAAAATGCCTGGAAGCTGTGATTGTATTGAAGTATGACATTTTGGCTGCAGTTACTTTGTTTTGTTGATATTGGTGACATTCTGCATGGTAGAGCAAACTATGTAAGTCCAGATGCCATGCCAGTCTATCATATATCGACACTCAAATGCATAGCTTGCAAGTTTTAGGGGAGGAGGAGTCCTCTTGAGGTTTGTGATAAAGAGCAATGGCATTGTAAATCACAAATTATACAGTTCAGCTAAAAAAAATAAAACAGGTCCCATTTACGCTGGGGACCTCTTCAAATTATGTGCTAATTGAAAGAATATTGCATGGTGCTCTCACTTGGGCTGTTATGATTGTCTGTAATTTTAATCAGAAAATCAAATTACTTGACCATTGTGGTTGTAAATTGCCTCTTTTTGCTTGTGCACTTTCTTCCTCCCACGTTCCATTCTCCTGATTGAAATCACATCACAATGGAGGAAGTGGGGGAGGCTCTGGAGGCAGCCGCCATGAAACAATGGCCTTTAGATTAATAGCAGTGCAATGCTAAAGGCCTTTTCACTATGTCATGATGAGCACACCTTATTTATTTATTTATTTATTTATCTATCTTTCATTTTATTTATACAGCTTAGCAAAATGCTCCATTAATTTTCACTTGTGTAATGACAAAATCTGTTTAGGAAGTTGTTGGGAAACAACTTTTGAACATTTTGAAAAAGAGTTCAGAGTGCTAAATGCGGGCTGGGTGATATTGAGGTTGAGGTTTGTTTGTGCAATGAATCCCTGTAATTACTGTCACATCTGGCAGAGAAATGAGAACTGATTGACACTTGTTGAAAGTGTCGAGTAACACATGAGCTATGATTTGAAATGGCTTTCCCCACAAGCTTGCATTTATTCCCCACAAAAGCTCATCTCTGCAGGTGGTGACACCAAAAACCTGTATCCCAAGTATTGAATGAAACTGTAGGGTAGAAGCGTTTTTTGATACCTGGTAAAAGCCAGTTTCTCAAGGTGAAGCTGAAAGAATGTTCTCATTGCTACTTTTATATCTCAAGAGCACTTCACCTGCCCTGACTGTTCCTTCATTTTCATTGGGGTGTACAGGTACTCTATTGACAGAAACACTGACCTGGAACGCTTCTTCAATGTGGATGCCACATCCGGAGTCATCACCACTGCAAAGCCCCTCGACCGGGAGGTCAATTCCATCCATAATCTCACCATATTTGCCATGGAGAGCCGTAAGTACACATCTAGATAGCCATCTTCCTCTGTCATTTATTTTGTGAGTATTATCATAAAGGTCTTCAAGCTTCGTTTTCCCCCTCCACCCTTGTGTGTGTTGTCATGCAACACTTGCCCCCTGGCTGTGTTAACATGTGGCTGCTGATTAGTTGGTTGGGGAATGCTAATGTGCGGGGGGTTTGAGATTGGCTCTGACCCCGTGGCCTGGTTGAGTGGCAGTGAATGAGTGAGCTGCTGAGTCAGGGTGCAGGGGCGTGTTCACCCGCTGTTCATGCAAATGGGATGGCCTGAGGTGGCAGGTGACTTCCACATTAGGGACTTCCGTCTCAAGGACACAGAGGGCCCTTCCTTCTTTCCTTCTCAGCGCTCTCATGCGGCATCTCTAGTCTTTCTTTTCTACCCTCGGTTCTCTGCAGACTCAACTTCTACCTAATACATGTTTTTTTTTTTTTTGCCTTGTGAAATGGGTATATACAGCACTCACCTTAACCTACGGGTTAAAAAGTTAACTTTTTAAAAGTCAGAACAAATCATATCATAATTGCTCTGTGGAACACTGCCAATTAGACTGTTACCCACTCCATGGTTAATGCTACTTTACAAATTGCCTTTCATTACCTTACAAATGGTTGCCCTGAATATGAATTTTGTCTTAGATGCACCATGCAGAGTGAGCTCTTGAGTCAAGTATTTGGCAGCAGTTATGAGTGTAAGAAAAATGCATGTGGCTCTCTCAGTCATTTTCTTGGGTTACATGATGCCGTGAATGAGAGGTAATGGGATTCAAACTATTTCTAATATTCATTGGCCTGATAGTGAATATATATTGTTAAGAGTACAGATATGATGCTTGCTGAAGTGTGCAGGGCACATACAGTGGCTAACTTCCCCTGTTCCTATTGACTTGACAAATATCTCTGTGTGTTTTTTGTGAAATTGTTTATTTTCACTGATCTATGAAATGACCAAAACATGAAATGAGCTTGAATGTCCACCACTCACGTCCAGGATGCCCATTTTCTAATGACTAGCCTTGACATCAGCCATTTTTAGCACTTACCGACATGATGTATATTAATAACATGTTTGCTAATAACATGTTGCCATGACAATTGCCATCTCTGCCCACACATATCATTTTAATGGATGACTGAATTCCTGAGGACCATTATCCCATTTTGTTCTCTTTCCCCAAGTTAAATATCCACGGCACTTTTTAAATTTCTTTTATTTTTCTCAAAATTCTTGCCTTGTTCTAGAGGACCCATCACAAGTCGGGAGAGGTGTGGCGGTCATCACGGTGATGGACATCAATGACAATGCCCCCATGTTTGCCATTGAATATGAGACACTTTTGTGTGAAAATTCAGCACCAGGGCAGGTAAGCCTCAATCACTTGTTCAATACAACTGTCTCTATGTATGCACACTTCATCCAAGGGAATTGAACCACATAGAGAGGAACTTTTTATAGCCTCCTTTTCATGTTAGTCTTTGCTGCCAGTCTGACAGCTTCCCCACTACTTCGGGTGTAATGGCACACATCTCAAAAATGAACAATTTTGCTTTGCATTCCTGTAATTTTAGAGGTGTTTGGCTCTACCATTTCCATATTGATTTAAAAGCGTTACAGAAAGAAAGCCCATTTTTACCCAGGCTTTATATTATCCATGTAGTGTTTCAAACACCAAATTCAGTCTCTTGGCACATGTATTTTAATATTAACATGTGACATTAAATTAAAGATAAAGCCAAATATTCTTAATTTGAATGAATCTCTAACTCTAGTCTAGCACAGGAGGACTCTCCTAGCACAGGAGAGTCTCATAAGATCAGGAGAAATGCACAGGTTTCCATACAAACTGGGACATCAAGAGAAATATGCTGTGTGTGATGCTACAGTAGTTACAGTGCTAGGTGCATTGTAATCACAGTAGGCTATAGTTTGAAAAGCTGCAGAGGCAGGTTACTTCCCATTCTGTCTGTGTGCTGAATAGGGCTTGTGCATTAGGGCCAGCGGTACATAAGCATGCGTCATGGCATCATGTTGTCAGAGCAGCAAGGCTGAAATGAAGGCATATAGGGCTGGAGAGCATCGCATTAGATTTCCTTGGGCTTGTTTAGCATGTGGCCTCATGCTAGCTAAATGACTAAACATGTCCTTGGTGGTGATTTGTCTGCTCCTGGCATTTGGAAAATACAATCAGGGGGAGAGGGGGGGAAAGCTGGATTGCAAAACCAAATAAGGACAATTGATCAAAATGATATATTGATTTGAAAATGGCCATTAGGCAGCCTTAAATGTGCTTTTATGGTTATTTGTCAGTGTGGACTCTTGTTGCTTGCCTTGTTGCACAGAGAAAGTGTGTGGTGTGGCCATTGGCTTTGTGCTTTTTTCTGATGAGATGTCATTTGCTCTTACTAGTTGCTTTTCCTTTTCGGAGCATCTTTGCAATGTATAGTGAAAGGTGTAAATCACTGTAATGGTAAGCACTTAAGCGTCTTCAATCCACTGAAGAAGAAAAAAGAAGCAAAAAAAATAAAGCACTCACTGAGAGGTACTATTGGTGAAATCTGCAGTGTTTGTGCTAAATGTCAGGCATTTTACTGGATAGATTGGCTGGCTTTTTTCTGTCGATCATCAACTGTACTTTAGAGTTATGCCACGGAGTAGGAAAAATGCATTTGTTCGTCCAGTGCGATATCTGGCAATATTGCAAAGGAAATTGCAAAAAGTAGAATTATTGGGTGATATTTGAAAACTTCACAAAAAAAAGCTTTGTTTATTATTTGTTGAAATGCACACCAGTAGTTGAAAGTGCATGCCTAAGTAATTGAGGAGATAGTTAGGTGTAGGCAGCAGGTTGATGAAGCATATCCCACAGTTCCCTGCGGTGGGTGCAGGCGGGCAGGCCGGCGGGCGGACGGGCAGCCGGGGCCAGTGCAGAGAGGATGAAATACTAATGTTTGCCCTGCTTGGCCTGCTCTGTGGCTCTGTGATGCAGCAGATTTACGGCTGGGGCCAGGGCTTGTAATAACCTGCCATCTTTCAGAGCCTAATTAAAAGCCATCTCGCGACGGGGGCCCTCAATGGAGACGCCAGTCGTTACGGATCACCAGTGCGTCTGTCTTGTGCCATAATATTAATTGATATTATGTGGAGGGGAGGAGGGCTGCAGTGGGGGCTTGAGATGGAGGCTGAGGGTGACAGACACAAGGGAGGGGGCTGGGTCATGCACTGTGATCATAGCAATCGTCATCGCTATTTCATGCATGGCTGCCTGCTGAGACTCTGCGCAACCTTTCTGGACACTCTTGTCCTCTGAAATAGTCAGTGCTACAGAATCATTTGGTGGGTCACAAGGGAATTCATTGTGTTCATCTTGACAGTACAGGTGTTAACTGATCCTTAGTTGCCGTTAGTGTTTCATACAGACTAACGCAACATAATGAATAAGATAATAAATACACTCTTAAAGAAACAATGCATTTGTGATGCTATACACAGTAGATAGCACTAATAGTGCATGGTAGAGAGTTTTGGCACAAGACTTCCCTGTTAATTGACCAATTCCTCACTGATACAGTATGATTCTCACACAGCTGTTTGAAATACCTTTTATTGTTGATATCCTCATTTAGACACACAGTGTACAGGGAAGTGTGGCCTCTCATCCTTATTAGAACATGCTGGGCACTCCAAGGGGATTTCTGAACTGTTGTCATGGGCAATTAGCAAGTCAGGGGCATCAGGAGTGGGTGGTGATTAAAGGCAAATAGCGTATTAGTGTAGCAGATAGGAGTTTATGATTAGGATATATAACAATGAAAAGCTTGAGCAAAACTGGATATTATAATAAAATGATCATTGTAGTCATCCTCCCCTGAAACCTTTTGGTCTTTTTAATCTAGATGAAATCCATTCTAGTAAACAAATACAAGGGATCAGACTACAATGGCTCACATAAAATCTGACTTTAACTCTGATGCAACAGACTAAAATACAGTGGCTTGCTTCTGCTCCATGGCTCCATCCTCACAAGATTGTCATTTAGCATTTGTATTGCAGTTGCCCAGCCCATTGGCCCATGCCCCATGGCTGGTCAGTGAGGTGAGAGGAGAGGAGAGGAGATGAGAGGAGAGAGGAAAGAGTTATACACTCTGGTTTTGTGAGTCAAATGGGAGAACAGAAACAAGACAGCAAAATCAAATACAAATATTGCAAATACTCAGAGGTGGAGATTATGAAGCCTGTTTCAAATCTTGTATTTGTTGAATTACTAGGCTACAGTAGTGTAATTACAGATATAAAACAAAGAATATCACCATGCAGTCATGGTTGTAAAAAGCATCTAGGGTGTCCTAATACAAAAAAATATGGTCATTATTGCTTATAATTATGATTAAAATTGCTTTCTAAAGATCTCTGTTGTACACCTTGCATGAAATATGACAGACAGGTAAGCACTGATGTATCTCAGCTAATGATACAATTGCCCAAAACAAACAGTGAAACCAAGTCTAAATAGGGCCTAAGGATCAAAGTTTAGAAGTTTAGGAAAGAGAAAGCATTTAGTCTGCATGCCAAAGTGGAAGAGGACCCCACAGGCTCGTTGAGATGCTCATTGTTTTCATGGCTATGTTTCTTTGCCTTCCCTGGCTGCCATTGATGTGTTTTAAGTCATTACCGGGACCCTCCCTGAGGAATAGACTGGAAATCAGGGGGCTGGGGTGACAGGGCCCCCTCCGCACACCCCCGTCTCCATAGTAACTCGGTGTGCCACCCGCTAGTTAGATTATATTATTTATACATTTTTCAATTATTGCTGTTATCTTGTTGCATGGCTGTGAAAGGAGCATTATTGGCTTCATCTGAAAGTGGGGGGAGATGGGAGTGACACAGATGAAAGACCTTGCCTTGGTGTGGAAACGCTCGGACCGTATCAAATTAATGAGCGTGATTGTCTGTGTCAACTCTGTGAGTCAGAAGGGGGAGTTTAATTGCTGTCGGAACGACACTTTTATGTGACAGTGGCCTTTCTTGCCATACTCTTGAGAGCATTGGGGGCAAAGAAGGCACACTGCAGACATTAAGTTGCAATAAAGCATTAATTAGACTGACAGAGCCAGCGCTTTGTTGCCACCGTTAAAAAAACAGATGGCTAGATTCTGAAAGAATAAAATAACGGGTCCCTTAAGTCCCCATTTCAACACAACTTGTGGACATTGCTGTGATGAAAAGGCTTGGGTCTGGGTTTCTTCAAGTTGAAATTGTTCAGGCTGATTTGTTGAGTGTGGATGCACAAATGTTGAGCTGCTCATTACTCATTCCCATTTGCTCACTTATCAACTTGCTCATTTATAATCACACTGACAAATAGACTGACTGTAATGTGTTCAGTATGATACTACGATACAGTTAACACAAAAGCAACTAGCAATGTTTTGTTTTTGCTCATCCTCTGAGGAGCACTTATTGGAAGTGTCAGAATATATGGATATTTTCCGCCCATAACAAGTGTCTGGAATCTCAGTTACAACACATTGCACTTTGAAAATGAGGTCTTCCTCGGTTATTTGAAAGGAGGCTTTGCAGACGCAATTAAATACATTTAATAACACTCCATTCCCCGCACTCCTTGCAGTCAGTCCAATTTCTGATATGGTTAGCTCCAGACATTTGATTCTTCTCTTCTCAACCACTGTTTCATGTTATATTTAATTTACAAGCTTTTGGAAAGTAAATTGTCTCTAAATCACATATACATTATACAATATTGTGTGTGTGTGTGTGTGTGTGTGTGTGTGTGTGTGTGTGTGTGTGTGTGTGTGTGTGTGTGTGTGTGTGTGTGTGTGTATGTGTTGCCTATTTATCAACTTTCATATTGACATACCGGTACTTCTGAATGTAAACATGAATATGTTGTTTTATCAGACAGCACAGGTGCCTGTGGTGAAGGAAGTGATTATGTCCTTGTGTTGTAGTCTATGTGACTGCCTGTCCTATTGATGCTTTGATGGCAATATATACTGGAGCTGCAGAGTTGTAAAATCCCCCCTGCCCTGTCCTAGAAAATGATATAGCAGTATATTTGCAACCAAATTGAAAATTAATATTGCACTTTTTACATCTTTCTGGAATAAAACACATAGCATGTCCTTAGGGAGTGAAATTCTGTCATTGTAAATCAAAAAGTCTTTTAAGTGACATTGTCTGTTTGGAGACCCTCAGCCTAAGAGAATATGTCCCAGAACGGTTATAGCCTTTTATTAAAGTCTTTACATTTGACAGGTTTTGACATATTTTATTGCCAGATTTCAACAATTTCACCAATTCACTGTAAATAATATATTATACTGTACAATAGGCTGTACGTTGTAGACTTTGATGGCAGGAAGATAATGAGGTAACTATTTGGCACCCATCCCTCCCTTTTGTCCTTAAGTGCCTTCATTTGGGGAGAAATTAGCTTCAAATAAGGGAGTTGTGAATAGTCACATCACCCATAAATATTGCAACTTGTAGCCACACCCGAGACCTATTGTGTTTATCCTGCTGCACTGAGGAATTTGATGCCCATCTTCCTATAAATCATCTCTGTGTGTGACTACTCGCCAGCTAGCCTCTGGATGACTTTCTTCTGTGTCTCTTAATGTGCTTGTAAGCAAGGCTGCCTGACTGCCAAAAAGGGTACAGCTATTCACAGAGTGTCCTTTTTCGACATGTTTGGAGACGGGGGAAGGTGAAGAAGAACAAGAAGAGCAACTATAATGACAAAAAGACAGCAGCAGTAGCAGCAACTACAACTAGAAAAGTATAGATAGAAGAATATCTGCTTATGCCAACCATAAAAAAAGCTTTACTGGCTAGAGCCTTGAGCACTGTAGCAAACACATGATATTTGTCCCACTATCTGAATGGCTTTGGGGCCTCTAGGCTTGTGATAAGGAGGGTTCTGTATTACATACCTAAGCAAGGTGGATTGGATTAGTACATTTGTAGCTATCACTGGGATCCCAGTGATTTACCCCTGGGCTTGTTTCAGATGACACTCACGGCTCTATCTCCTGTGTGGATCACCTTTTATCATTGCTTTATTATAAGCGGCAATGGCACGCTAACCCACTGGAGCAACCAAAGGGGGAGATAATGTCCCCATAAGTTAATCACAAAAAATCAATCCCTGGCCTTTCTGTAAGATTTATCCCTTAAAAAAAAGATCTCATCTGGAAAACAGTGCCATGCCGTTGCCAAATAAGCACTTACCGCAAGTACAAGTGATAAGTGATGTAGCCCACACTAAAATCTAGGGCCAGTATTTTGAAAACAATCTGATTCAATATGCAGCATAAATCAAGAGGCAGTTTATTTGCTGCCATTAGCCTCTTTGGGCTCTTCTATAATATGCTTTGTTTATGACTGTCTGGAATGAAACCCAAGTGCTGGGAGTGGGACACAGACAGGGGTGTCCTTACTGTACGACTGGGGCTGCTTGTCCTGAACTCTACATCACTCAGGCATTTGGAACTCAGCTAAAATACTTTGGATGGATGGTAGGAGAAGTCATTTGTTAAGACTTGTACATTTAATGTATTTTGATAGTTTTCGCTTGAGACCTATCTATCTATCTATCTATCTATCTATCTATCTATCTATCTATCTATCTATCTAGTGTATTATTTATTTATATATGGGAGAGTGTTTTGATGGACAGATGACTCCTGTGGATATTTGCAGGTCATCCAGACCATCAGTGCTGTGGACAAGGACGAGCCACCCAGTGGCCATAGGTTCTACTTCTCCTTGGCCGTCCCTGCCACTAGCAATCTGAACTTCACCCTTCGGGACAACAAAGGTGAGCCAGTGGCATTCCAACTTCATATCTCCCAGCCACAGCTGTTACCCCACACCAGCCATTCTGTGTAGTAGGAAGCAGGAAATTCCTGAGGAAAGCCATGACATCTTCTGAAATATAGTCCATATTGTATATCTAGATATTGATATTCAGCACTGTCTGTGCTGGTGTAAAAGGGGCATCCTACGTCTAAGTGGATATATCATTCTGTGAATACAAGGATGGGAAGGATCTTGTTAAATATTGTATGTGTTTGTTTCACCCCTGAATAGCGTTTATGGATTAAAATGCCCTTGAATGCTAATTGGTGGTTTAGGAGGGGAGAGCTACCAAAAGATCTGATCTTCTAAGCATAATGGCTCAATTTGAAAGTATAATTTAATCTGTAAACGTATCATCTCCATTTGCACATAAAAGTATTTCTCTCTCATCCATGTTCTCTGGTAGGAAGAAGGCTGTTATATTTTGCCGAATTTGTATGCCTTGTTTTGGCTCTTTGTAATCCTGTACCATGGCAGAGAATTTCAAAAGAAACATGAATGGGAATAATGTTGACTAAGTTTAGAATAATTTGGAATGCATAAGAAAGTCTATCAGACTTCCAGCAATTTCTCTCTCCTTTGTTGACCTACCACCTCACTTTGTCCTCTCTTATCAGACGTTTGATATAGTGTTCTCTCTCGGTCATGCCATGCCCCAAACTTGTGTTCTAGATAACACGGCATCCGTTCTCACCAAGCGCGGAGGCTTCCGCCGTCGGGAGCAGTCTCTGTACCGCCTCCCGGTTCTCATCGTGGACAGCGGCACCCCAGCCCTGAGCAGCACCAACACGCTGTCGGTGCAGGTGTGCGACTGCGACGCAGATGGCGTGCCCCAGGCCTGCGGGGCGGTGGCCTACTCCCTACCAGCTGGCCTCAGCACTGGAGCTCTGCTCGCTATCCTGGGATGCATTCTCACTCTGCTAGGTAAGACAAAGGCTGAGCAGCACACTTTGAAGCACTTCCCCAATAGGCTAGCTGTCCTTGTGGATGATCATTCCCAACGAGTGTACTTACATCTTACATCATAACATTACATTTCTATTGATTTAGCGCTCAATGTTTTAAGTCTTGTTTTTTTCCCTCGTCAAACAGTGAATCAAATGAAATCAATCAAAGGTTGAAATGTCTCTGGGTTTCTTTTCTATTCATGAAGGAACATTTAGAATGGACTCAACCTTATATGGAAGTCTCTACGTACTGCAAGATTACAGTAAAACTAATCTCAAATTGGCTCCTGCTTTAGTTGCACACCAAATACTGCTTTAGAATTAGTTTGATATTGAGACAAGACGAACAGTTTGTTTTGTCTTGAACAAAAAGACAATTTGGTAAGAAACAGTCCATACTAATGCATATAGCTTTGTTTACTGTTCTTGTACAGTAAAACTTGCGGAAGTAATCTACATATTACTTATGTAGATTAGTAATCTACAGTACATCCTCACACATTGTGAGGATGACATTGTGCTCTAAATGAACTTAGAGAAAAAGAAACATTCTGGCTTCTTCTTGAGCTTTGAGCTGCTTAATTTGAAAGGTCCTGAAGGCTAAGTCCCTTGTAAAGCCCAGACTTGTAAAAGGCTTTTAATCTCTCCTAAAACAAATCTGCCTTATTGTTTAGCTCTGAAATGATATTGGAGAATAAGTATACAGGTCTGTCAGCCACAGCCATTCACTCACGGAAGCTACAAACTTGGAACAAACCTGGAAGACCATCTCTTTATTTCACCGGACTGGTTACATCAACTTTCAGGCAAGTGAAATAGAAAATGTTTTGTGATCTTCAGAATATTTTGAATGCAATTTTCATGGAATGCATGCACCATTTTTTCCAGTGAGTTATGTCTTTGTTGTAATTTACACATTGTATTACATGTAAAATGGGCCTTGTGTTATTACAGTAATACCTTTATTGAAATGTTGAGTTGACACCAGATTAATGAATGAATAGATGGGCTCTGATTGCTGAAACATACCATTTTTTCTTCCTAAATATCTGCAGAAAACGAAATTCATCCATTGAAGAGCAGTTAATCAATTTATAGTTTTACTGTTTTTTTGCTTTGTTTTGTTTTGTTTTAGTGACTTCAAATTAGACAGAAACCTGCAGTGCAATGCTCTGGTAGAGTATTGGCACGAAAACCTGTAAATATTTTGGAATGTTTGGGAGGTTAATTTTTATCGAGGGACAGATACAGTCATAATAGGATAGACAGCAATTTAGACCTCAAAGGAATCAATTTCATTGAAATGATTTGGACTTGAATTCATTCTAACTTTTACCACCATTCTTTCCATTTCAGAATGCCATCTGCAAAGAACAGTGCTTTCTTTCTGCCATGTTGAAAGCCTTTCTGAGACTGACCTAAAGGGATGTAGTGTGTCTGAGATGGAGGAGGAATCTGACAACATCACATCTAGTAGGCAGGATGGAGTTGAAAATGCCATGGAAGTGGACAGACAGACATGAAGCCCACCAATCTAAGCCATCCAACTAAACAGCCCATGTCCTATAGCCAGTTGTGCTGGCACTCATCAGCTCTGTGGTGCAGACATCAGCAGTGGGGCCCATTACCTCCACACACCACTGCCACACATGCTCAGAGAGCTGTGTTAGAGATCTGTGTCAGAAGACATGATTCAAGACACCATTCAAGCTTTGACAGAACACACTTTCAAATTCATTTCTACAAATGTATAGTTTTCAAAAGAATAGGCTAAATACAAAAAACTGAGCAAATTGTTGGCATGCATGTGAAAATGAGCCTGATGCAAATGCCTGGTGTGTGTACAGCATGTCCTGGCAGACACACACATGGTACAGCCCTGATTCCCTTCAATGGGAAATAATGTACGTAATATATGCATGGCAAACCCTGTAGCAGGTGGTTTCAAATTGAGGGTTAGAACTGAATATGGGCCATGCTGTGTGACTTTGATGTGCGCCCCAGAACCCTATACATAAAGCTAAACAAGGGGACTAAGGCACCCATTCCTACAGACAAGTTAAGAGGCTTTTTACTGTGGGTGAAGACTGTGAACTCATACAGTACGTAGTGTGGGTTTGTTGGCTTCACAGCCAAATACAACTTCCTCATGAAATGACTGCTGGCATTCCTGCATCTGCTGTTACAGCTCTATCATCACTGTACTCAACTGGCTCTTCTAGGAGTGGGACTACAAAGTCTCCACATCCCCCTAGAAAGACATACTGGGCTGGAGGCAGAGCTAGCGTCTTCTCTCAGCCTGCTCAGAAGCCAGTTCTGCTGTTTACCGTATTTAATAATTCACATTTTGCAGTCTATTGCTTATTTTCTGTACGTTTCAAATCAGAATTGATCCTTCATTAATCTTATTCAGTAGAACATCTTGAATTTCCTATGGGATAAATAAAATACCATCTCATCTTATCTTATCTTATGTACAAAAACTGTAAACACACTTACGAGAATGTGGCAGTGGACAGAAACACAGGTGTCAGTACAGTTTTGTTTATGATATTGTATCCTGATTTTTTTATACAAGTATTCTTCATAAAAATAAAAATGGGAGTATATGCTAATTATTCAAAATATTTATGGTTGTGGTGGAAAGTGTTGGCCCAATGGTAGAATATTTCCTTAAAACTTACAAGAGTGGGGCTCTCACACAGCAATATTGTACCGGAGAGGCAAAAAATGAAAAATAACTTTTTTATATTTGGCTTTCCCATCAGCTCGTTTTTTGTAACCCTTTTTATGTCTATCTGCTGATTTTATTTTGCCCTTTCATCTCTTTCTTTATCAGTTTCTTTTCCCTTGTTCCCTGCCCTTCCCAATTTCTTGTTATCCTTTTTGTCTCTCCTGATTTTATTCTCCTTCTAATCTCTGTCTTTATCTCATTCTTTTCAAACACTCCTTCCTCCCCCCCATTCTCTCTCATCCATTGTACCTACAGTATTTGCCCTCTTCTTCTCTCTCCTCCTCTCCTCTCCTCCCCTTGGTCCAGCCTCTCCACATGTTTTTGTCTCTCAGCATCCTGCATAGCTCCACATTGGCACCATTGGTGCACAACACATTCTCTTTCTCCCTCTCTCTCACCGCTGCTGCCTGTGTTTGTGTCACCCACTCAGCCAGGCCTTGCATAACTCTCTCTCTCTCTCCCCCGTTTTAATCTGGGAGCTGCTATGTTGTGGTGGCTGCTGTGCCATTGAACACTTTGGGCTGTCAGGAGAGGTGGAGGATGAGAGGTCCCTAGTATACTTTCACAGGCCTCCAGCCCAGTAGGTGGGCACAACTACTGGAGTCTGCAGAAGGGAGGTGGGATGCAAGTGTAAGATGGTGACTTACATTTGACATTAAAAACAAACATCTGCATTACAACAGAATGTCGGTATGCTTTCCATTGTTGCCTGGCATTCAAATGAAATGTATTTTTATTGCTGTTACCTCCACCCACTATACTGAAGGCACATTTTTGTGTGAACCATCAGTTACTTGTTAATGTTATGTAATACATCATTACTTTCTTTTTTATTATTGTAGTGGCTATGGTTGTCCGGAACACTGATATGGGGTAATGGATAGGTACCTCCCTGACACCAAGTATCATGTGATTCTGCAATCTTACATAACACATTATGTTTAATACAAAGACCTGTATCTGGAACCATAAACCACCATTTGGTTCCAAGTATCACTTCAACAAGGGAGAAAACTTCCTGATGCAAATCTGAATGCTTAACTTTGGAGACAGTTTAGTGCAAGAAGTGAGGACAAAAGATGGGGAAAAAAGTGGAAAAATATTATTTAATTGATTCCATTCTCAGAACAGATCCTGAACAACACTGAATTGATCTTTACTGTTTGGCCTGATTAGTTGTGTTAGGCCTACTGATTGGTTCCCAGAGATGTATAGTAAGGAAGTAGCCCACTTAAGTAAATGCAGTATCTGTACTTTACTGCAGTATCTGTACTTTACTACTTCCACTCTTACTTCACTACATAAGTTTGATTACCGGTACTCCGATACATTTTTCATGTGCTGAATAGTTACTCGTTACCATTATAGAAACATTACAAGTCATTGCACATCCAATGGTATTAATACCAGACTGGTAGATGGCTCTGCCACCAGGTTTTGATCATCCTAACAGGGCGATTCAAGCGATCAAGCGGTATATAAAAGACCTCATGCTCCCCTTCTGCCTTTCGCAGTACTGCATGCATTCAGTGCTGCATGCATGCATGGTTTTTTTTTTTTTGGTTACCACAGCTTAATTATACCAGAGTCCTCCTGACTGGCTTGCATGTGGAATCATTACTTCATGAGTGGATGTAGGAACTGTATCAGGCATGAGTATTGTCTCTAAAAGTAAATCATCACAGACAGCCCTTTAATTGTTCTGCATCATAAAAAACAGTATGGCAGGCAATTTGGCCTGTCTTAGCCTAGACATAATAGTTGCCTGGAAAAATTGGATTTTCAAAATGACATTTGCCTCCATCTGTGTAAAGTCTTAAAACATAAGTGGTATTATCAAATTTATTTACATAAATTGCAATTGGCATCCTTATTAGAATCAAATATATTCAAATTGTGCCAAGTGTTGTGGGAGAATATCCAAGAGTGCTATGTGAAAAAGGTTCGAGGCATGGGGCAAGTTCACACCTCATATATCGATCACGAGCCAAGATTTGGTGGGGTAGTTCACACATACTTGCATGGCGCTTTAACAGGTAGAACTCTGCTGGGTGCATAGTAAACATGTAAGGGAGAGTACTTGGCATCCATCCATCAACAATTGACATTAGAGTTTCAAATGGCAAAGCCTCCACCCCCGCCCCCGCTAGCTTTTCTCCCAGCCCATTATGAGGTGCGAAGCGTCTTTCGCCTCCACTTCCCCGGCCTCCTCCTCAAGCGGCACGGGTGCCAGCCGCTCACCAGGAAAGAAATATTGAACCTGTGGAGCGATATTTTACTAGCTGCAGAGCGACATTGATGGATGGCGGATCATTAGACGTTTGCCAGTTTGCCTGGGTGCGAATAGTTATTTTCAGCCCTAATAGATGAGAAAGATCCCAGGATTGGAGGGGGGATAGAGGGATGGCACTGTCAAAAAAGCACTCAGAATCCCCATGGCTGATAAAGAGGCCCTTGCTCTGTGGAATAGAATGATGTGTTCTATCTGTATGTAAGTAATTAATGGATAAAGGAACAAAGTACAGTCCAACACAAGCTTGGAATCTCTTCAATCTTTCAAGCAACTGGTCTGCATTGTAGGGCTTCTGATCTAACAAAATATAAAAATCGATCGGAATTGTGTTGCTTTTTTCCTACGCATAGTTTCTGTACATCTGTATATCAGTGTGCCATGTTATTGACATGTTGATATACATTTCAGATGGTGGGAGAGGATTTAGACTAAGGGTCATTTTGTTTATTGTGCACAAACCTGTGTGCATTTGTGTGTTTGTGTTTCAGCACATGAAACACAGTAGAATGTGTGTGTGTGTGTGTGTGTGTGTGTGTGTGTGTGTGTGTGTGTGTGTGTGTGTGTGTGTGTGTGTTTGTGCATAGAGTGAATAATCCCCCTGTCAGATGTTGCAATGTTACATAAATATTGCAAGGATAATTTGACAGAGCAATATTATTCTGTCGTTAATCCTGTGTTTGTTTTAAAACAACCTGAGGGCAAATTGACCAATGATTATTCATAAAAGCCAATAGTCTCCCTATGAAAAGCACATCTTGTCCACAAGATTATATTGTTGTCATTTTCATCTATCAGTAATTGAATTCCGGCTGGTTATGGAATTGCAGCATCTAGGTTTAATCTTAGGAAGAGATCAAGATCTTTTCATGCTTTTCAGCAAGCAGATGAAAGCCAGTGTGACATGATAGCGGTGTAACAGGTAGTCCCTTTGGGAACTGTTGTTTGTGTGCCTCCCTGCAGTGCTGGTCCTGTTGATCGTGACGATGCGGAGGAGGAGGAAGGAGCCCCTCATTCTGGAGGACGAGAGAGACATCAGGGAGAACATTGTGCGTTACGATGACGAGGGAGGAGGGGAGGAAGACACCGAAGCCTTCGACATGGTTGCCCTCCGCAACCTCAACATCATTCGGGACCACAAGACGCGGCGCGACGTGACTCCAGACACGCCCACTTTCTTCCATTACCCGCCTCCCGCCACAGGCCCGCGACCCGCCTACAAGACCCTGCCGGACAACGTGTTGTTCCGTGAGTTCATCTGGGATCGTCTGCGGGAGGCGGATGTGGACCCCTCGGCCCCTCCCTATGACTCCCTGCAGACGTACGCGTTCGAAGGCAGCGGCTCTGTGGCGGAGTCGCTCAGCTCACTCGAGTCCCTGAGCACAGACTCGGAACAGAACTATGACTATCTCAGCAACTGGGGGCCACGCTTCAAGAAGCTGGCAGATCTGTACGGCAACATGGAGGCCAACGGCTTCTTCTCATAGCCTCACGCTTCACACGTTTGCTTGTGCTCTGGTAATCAGGGTTCTTTTGTAAGCCCTGTTTTTTTGCTGAAAGAGACAATGTGCATTTATTGCTTGGTAAATAACAGTGGTCTGCAAGCATGCAGATATGGAGGGTGTGTGTGAGTGAAGTGAGGGACTGTCCTGTCATCAAAGTGATATGTTTGTTTACATCTATCTTTGGGGTTTCAAACAGAACAACTTCTGGTGGCATTTACACAAGAACTTCAAATAATGTGTGACTACAAAAGCAACCTTTGAGGAATCCACAGCACATTAGTCTTTGGGCTGGTGGCCAGCACTTGAACTTGCCTGTGTGGAGCAGTCTGGATGTACAACTGTGTCATTGCTTCTCTCTTAGTGACACTATGGGCACACGCCTGCCACTTTGGCATTAGGAGACTTTACCTTTTGTGTTGCTCTCAAATAAACGAGCAGAACTTAATCCTGCACTAAGTGCTCTGTCCATGTTGGTCAATATAGAGATTGCTTGGAGCGAATTCTTAAGTGTTTGTGTACAGTTTTGTTCCATGTTTTTAAATTTAAACTGTAACATCTTTGACTTGAAAGAACCAACAACAACATTGGTTCGATCATTTAGGTGCAATGCAGCTAAGAACTAAATTTAGCTCTAGTGAAGACCGTGCCATTATGTTGCTTTAAAGGCTGTAATATCTCCAGTGTTGTACATTTGCTCTTTTGGAAACGTCCGGAACCAGACGAAAGCTGGTGAGAATTGATGTTATGATTTGACACAGTGAAACATGAGTGTGCTGTGTGGTGCTCACCCGAACTTCTGATTCTCATTCTTGTCAGTTTCAATGTCATGTAGCCGTCAGAGGACGGACAAGGAGGCAGAAACCTCCCACGATAACCCTCTGTCTTTTCTCTCTCTCTCTCTCTCTCTCTCTCTCTCTCTCTCTCTCTCTCTCTCTCTCTCTCTCTCTCTCTCTCTCTCTCTGTTTGGGCAAGATGTGGTGATTTTACCCTTTACTCTTCAAATAGACATTTGACAGAAAATTCTGATGTTTTGTTGAACTCAGCAGTAAATGTGCGACTCAAGCTGTGTGTGTTTGCAGTTTTCAGATAGGATTGTGAAGGGGATTTGAAACTTCTCATTTTGAAATAGCATACAAAAGTGTTGCTTTCAGGAGCAAAATCAAGGGCATCCTTGGAACAAGTTGTGTATGGAGGTGATGAAAAAAATACTACTACAGTAAAGATGTGGAAAGGACAAAGGAAATCTCTATTTTAAAATGAAATGCCTTTTGAGCTTTTGCCATTGAACTTCAACATGTTAATAAAAAAAAAACTCCTTTATTTATTTTGAATAGGCAAACACATGTGCCAGATGTTTTTATTCTTTTTTGATGTCAATAAAAAGGACATTATGTTGCTCCAAAAACTGTATAGGGACTTTTTCCAAATCTTTTGAACGTAGGCAAAAGGGCTATATCTATGATTTGTCAGTGCTTAATTATCTTATCAAGGTGAACCAGATAGGCTTCTAAGGGAAAAGAAAAAAAAAGATAGCCCTTTTCTCTTTCTTCCAGTTAGGCAAGGCTGGGAGCTGCCTCACAGAGATGAAACCCAGCAAACATCTTTCCCATGCAGACCGCGCAGGCAGGCAGAGCAGGCAGAGGATGAGGAGTAGGAGGAGAGAGAGTTTTCTGACGGTTTGCGCCTCTCCATGAGGCTTTGTACTTGAAAGGCAAGCAGGAGACAAAGCGTCAAGCCCATCCGCTTGCAGAGGCGTGTGATGAATGGCTCCAGAGCCGGCGACCTGTTTAAACAGTGGCTCACAAATTAGCCAAGCCATCCTCTTGAGTCAGGATCAGCCCTCCACACCCAGTCAGCCAAAGCTTTTTTTTTTTTTTTTTCAGGGGAGATAATGGCCTACACAGATTCTCTCAATACATCCAGCCCACCAAAATTGTGTTAATGCAAAAGGTAAACAAATGTTTTAGTAAATGAGTAAGGGGACACTTATTCACTTCTCTCACATTTCTTTATTATTTGGACAACCTAACCCACTGTCTGACTCTGCAGCAGGACATGATGAGATTAGCAGACATTAATGCAGCAAAGGCAAAAGCCATACAGTAGGCTACTTGACCACAAAACTAATGCTGACGCTAACAGGATCTTTTAGTTTATCAACACAGACATATTTCTAAAGTAACAAAGCTTCATTAATCATTTCTGAATCTAAGTCTAGGAGCATTAAACTAGTATTTTAGATTGAAGCAGATCTGCAAGTATTCAGGAACTGTCAATGGATTTGATTAAGTAAAATACAAAATTGTTATTTGTAAGTGGTCAATGGAAGTACTCTACTGTATGTGTATGATGAATGAAGTGAAACGGCTCTGTTATTTACACAGAGGCTTTTAGTGCATTAAAAATAGATGTGTACTTCTGACCCCAAGCATCTCACCAGTGTTTGGATTAGAATGCAGTAGAAGGATCAATACTTTCCTAAAACAAAATGGCCACTTATTCTATTTTTTATTTTTTATTTTTTTTACATCCAAATCCTACACTATGGTGGCATTGCATTGCATCAACTCTCACTGTGTGACAATGCCCATGCAGCATAAACATTGCCAGCTTTGTTTTGCCCCGTCAGTGCAGGGAAGGGCAAGGGAAGGATTGAGTTCTTTTGTGATGCAACAATATTTTGGAAGAGGAAGCTGGTTCATAGTCACTCTACCAAGGTGTGCGGATGAAGCTGATGCTTCCTTAAAGAGCTATGATGCAAGAATATGCAAGAAGACTGTTACATATCTTCGCCCCGGCGACATAACAGACTCCATGCTAGCAGGTATTGACTCTGTTTCAACGGCTTTGAACGTGGGCAAGTGGAGTGCACACAATAAAGGACTTTTGATGAGAAAAAGGGATGCGTGGCCTAAAAGCAAGGATGTGCTCTCTCATGTTTTCTGTATCTTAGGATTGAGCCCAGCAGCATTTTGTTGAAGTGCACCTCTTTTGTAGCAATTCTCTGTGGAATGACAAGGACTAGCAAATTGATATAGATGTCATGCACAATGGCCCTAATCACATAAAAAGGACATTCTGTCCTCTGTCGTTTACATTTGCCTAAACTTTCCCTGTGCTATAGATGTGTATGATGTCACATCAACACACACGCGCTATAGAAACTGAAAAGCTGTCAAAACTACAAGAGCTTGAGGTGCGGTGAGCTAACAAGACACAGCTGTCACTGTTCAGCCATGAGACGTGTCCGAATGACAAGCTCAGCAGAGTGCTCAAAAGACTGCACAATGTTGTCATGTTTTCATGAATTCTCTTACAGAGTAGGCAGCACATAACCTCTGAATATCGGAATACCTGACAACTTTGTGAATATTCCACAGAATTCTACGGCGTGCTCAGCTGTTCTTGAGCAGCCCTGACAACATTTCTGCGCTTACTCCACCTGCTTCTGCATCACTTTAAGAAATTATTTTAGGTGTCACGACTTTCAGTGGTAGTGGATTTGAGAATGACAGGCAGGAGACGAGCTGAAATGGTGCCGTTTGTCATGTGCAGATAAGGTCCTCTCCCTGTATGTCCCTTTGCACTCCAGGATTTTGCCACGGACAAACTGAAATGCTTGTAAAAGAGCATATGGTCTGCCGGATAAATATAATGCTCACTGTTGTTTGTCTGTTTTGACCTTCCTTCCTTCTAGCACCGGACAGATACAGTAGTTAGATAAACTCAGCAGGAACTTGAAAAGTTCAGGTTGTATTGCTCAGAGACTTTCAGACATGTAACTGCTATGACTGACAAAGGTTTGTGTGAGAAACAAAACTGTCAAGAAGACTGTGCGTGATTGAAGTGTTGCACTGCATTTATGCCTGGAGCAAAAAAAGGACTCACTCATCCCATCATTCCAGCCAAACAGTGACACACATGGCAGTGAGTGCAGGCATCATAGTGTAGGTGTGTTTCAGAGGCATGTGACTAAGAGACTGGTCAGGGCTAAAGGAACTCTTAGCGGAGCGACATACTGACATATGCTTAGGGAGAACCAGTCCAGAGTGCTCAGGCCCTCAGACATGACTGAAAATTCACCTTCTTAAAGGTTAATGGCCCCAGGCACACAGCCAGACAACTCTGGAGAAACAGCCCCATGTGGACACCTCTGGACAAACCCGCACCTGAAACCATCCCACCTGACAGAGCTTCACAGGATCTGAAGAATGGCTGAATACAAGGCCCTCAATTATTAATTGCACTTAACCCCTAACTTATTTTAATCCTTGGAAATCTAACATCTGAACCCTACAATATTAGTAAGAGACACAAGTCTGAGTGACAAGTGGATTTTAATCATTTATGCTTAAATATTATGTAATAAATATACACAATTTTACACAAATCTCAAAAATCTATTGAGTTTCAGTTGATTGATAATTACCAAACTATTAACCGTTGAAGGCTTAGCAGTATTAAAAAATAAAGTTTTGGTGTAAAATATTCACATTGGCGGCATTTGTGCTCTCTGCCCAGAGACCATCAAGTGATGAATCTCAACACACAAAACGAATCCAAAGTGGCACACTTTTCCAAACTCTTAAATGGCGTAGTACAAGCAGGGAACTATAGTGCCTCAGCGGGGCTTCATCTCCAGCTGAGCCTACTGACTAATTGTGAGCCAGGTGCACCAGGAGAAGTGCAGTTTCACCAATTAGCCATAGCCACACCACTGATGCTCCATCTGCCTGCACTATGTGAGATGACGTAGTTGCTCAGACATTAAGGCTCTGTTTACCCATAGCTGGATATCTCAACACATATTGGGTAGGTTTGACTGTGGCTGGCTGTCCTAAAGCAACACACTCTGGGGGCATTGAGGCTTTTTACAGTGATGTCAGGTGGTGTTTACAGGATGGGCTATTACCCAATGAAAAAAGTCCTGGCCAGTTTTCCTGCCAGCCAAGAATTGTGGTTGAAGAATGGCTACTTCAGAAAACTCCAACCAAATTGGAGATCCCTAAAACCCTGGGTTCTATGGAGAATTTGTCAGCCTTTATTATTCAAGCAAAGAAAAAAATGAAAATCGAAGTTTGAGAGCAAAAATCAAGGTTTCACAATTTTTTAAGTCACAGGCAAAGATTCCAATTAATATCAGTTACTATGGCCGTGCTTGTCAACATGATTCTTAACCTCTTTGTGTTCTACAGTTTCAGCTGTCTATCACTAATAAATAAATAAATAAATAAATAAAATAATAAAGACTTTAGCCTTAGCTACATTTCACCCTAAGGGTGGTAGATGGCAATCAGATGGACATCTTTATCAGCACTGAAATCATTTCTTGGGCAGATTATCCGTGCTGGCCGTGAAGCCCTCACTGGAGAGAGGACTGAGAGAAGGCTGTCCAAAAGCAATAAGCTCCGCAAGGCCATAGGTTTCACTGAGTTCACAACAACAGCTGGGGGGCTTTGTGAGTCTCCATGGCAGACAGCAAGATGCAGACACCCAGGCACTAACTTTTGTATCAGTTCATAGCACATATTGTATTATTGAATGTAAAGAGATCAGCGTGAAGGCTGCTGGGTTTTTCAGAGCCATGGAACATGACTCAGCTTATCATAATCAAGTACCAGAACTATCCATTTTATAAATCCAATTTGTATCCTCAACCTCAGTCATCACCATATGGGCCACAGTAGGGAAGATGGAATGGCCTGTCAGGGCCCTCACTCCCACTCAGATCAGAATCTCTGGATGCATACATCATATGGAGACTGATCTAGCACTACCACTACATATTATGGACAGAGACTGACAGCGCTACCACTACAGTGCATGATCCTTATAGTGTCACAACCACCTGGCTCAAAGTAGCTGTGACATTAAATGGGAGACCACACTATAGCTAAAGGTTTAAATAATACATATATTTATTGAATATTAAAAGATATAAAGTCAGTAATGTATAGAAAGGAAAGTGTAATGCAAAGTATGTCTAGGGGTGGATCAAACAAAAGTGTAGAAACGCGACGAGTGCTGGGAGCTGCTGGAAACCGGCTGGAGAATGGAGAGGCTCTCTCCAGCAGAGCACCGAGACAAGAGAGCAGAGAGGCAAGAGACCAGACGCCATTTCCCAAGATGTTCTTAGTAGGGACGCCCATTACTCCCAACACCAATGTCTGTAAAGGACAGAAGGCATAGGACAAAGGGGCGGGGCCCCAACAGGCATTAGTTAGGCTGCCATACTGGAAAGGTCCAGCAGGGCCTTAACAATAGAAACTGATCTAGAGAACTACCACAATATGGTCATATGGAGAAGTAATACATGTGGTATAAGTGGTACATCAATAAAATACATAGAAAGTATTAGAGGGTTCAAATCAAATGTTTACAAAAGGATACTGATCATTTTTGTCCAGTCAGTTCTGAACTGAGAGCAGAGCCAGTGTAATCAGGTTGCAAAAGGACTAGAGAAACAGGAACAGAAAAATTAGCATGCCTTGCACATGTGGCTATTCATGAAATGCAGAGTTCAGTTTGTGTCTTTGAACATGTCACTCACAAACATGGCTTGAAGAATTTTTACACACACAGTAGAAAAAAGGCAAACACTAAAAATGGCTAAAGGGAGAGGAGCCACATTCACTGAAATTATTCATTTGTGCAAAATGAGTTTGAGCACCAAGAGCACCAACACAGCCTATTAAGCTGCTTTGCTCCACAAATACATATTCAACTCAGAAAACCCCCAAAACCCATTCATCATTTAAAAAAAGAAAAAGAAAAAAAAAGAAGAAGAAGAAAAACATCTGAAGTCCTGCATATTTTTGGTTATCAATATTTTATTAAGTTACTCAAAAAATCAAAGTCTGGTCTCAACATCTTGAGAAGGATGAGAGGAAAGTGATCACCTCTTACAAAACCTCCCAACAGACTGGCACCTTTCTTGGACGGTCAGAGAGATGGGCTGTCATAGAAGCCCATGTGTTTTTACCACTGTAGACAGACTCTTTGAAAGAAGGGTGAGGAGGAGGAACATGAGATCAAAGAGGCCTTGCTGCACCATGTGTTTTTTTTCTGTAGTGCTATTGCATTTGTGCTTGGTGGCTCTCATTCCTGCTCACGGCAACACAGGTTTTAGGCCTTGAGGCTGTATACTGTTCCTCACAAATTGGGTCTGGCCTCAACTAGCTTTGTATAAATAATTCTCTTGTGAGGTGTGGGTGAAATGTCTCGCTCTGGAGGCATCTTAGATACATGAGGTCTCCCAAAGTAGGTCAAACACAGCAGGGAGGCAGGAGACATTTATTACAAAAAAAACTGTCTTTCAATGGAACTTGACAGATGTTGAGTGAAAGGTACTCGATTGAAATGTCAACCAACAAAACAAATCAAACACACTAAGCAAACCGAAATATTTATAAATTGCTTACATATCATTATTTAATGTGTGAGCAGTTCCAGAAAGAGCTGATAATGTTTGGATTGGTTATAGTTTTGGACAATACATTACTATTTAATCAGCCTTGAAAATAACTTCCTCTCAAATACTCATCTGTATGTGTGCATCTTTCAAGTAATCAAATCATAGGCTAGTAAAATATGTGAAGTGTGTTACAGTCATGTGATCCAGCATTTCCATGATCCTGAGATTCGTTGAAAAGTGACATTTAGGCCTACCGAGTTATCAGTAGACTGACAGCAGCTTTTCACCTTTGGGTAACAATTCATGGATTTGCCTTTGCCCACATGTAGGGACAATGATTGTCATGCTTTGTTTGTAATTTTTCAAGCATTGTAACCTTTGCTATATACCAGTCTGGGGTTCTATTGAAAATCCCATACCGACAATCTGACTGTAAATTGGGCCTAGAGAGTCACTGTGCAATTGCTTCAAAAGACATTTAATAAACACTCTCTAATTAGCAGCCATTTTCAACTCCAACTCATGTTCGTCATCATCAGCCAAGCCTGGACTCAAGTGTGTGGGAGGCTTGCTCGTGTTTGTTTATCATGTTGACATGGAAAACAGTTACACGCAACACAGAGTCACAGAGCTACAGAGTCTGTGATATCTTTTTTCCTTGGAAAACCGGGGCCTAATTACTCCTGACAAGACCTCGGCTTAGCACACAATTGCTGTGGTAATTAAAAAAAGAAAAATTATTTCCATTCAGATTAGTGTACCTGCATGTTTGTTGTCTATACATAATGTATACACATATCATGTACAACCTGGACATGCCTATATTGTAAATTCAATTCAATTCAATTCAATTTTTATTTGTAGAGTGCTCAAATACAGTACATCGTCCCGCGGCACTTTACAGACAGTGCGGGAAGCATCCATGAGAATCAGGGGCAAGGAAGAACTCGCCTACGCTTTATAAATAATTTGTTTTGTAGGAAGAAACCTTGGGCAGATCCACGCCTCATGGACTCAGCCTACCTGGCTGGGGCCTAATAAAGTATCCGTAAAGTCTGATGCATAGATTGACCATTGACCATAAATGTGCAGTAATCACTGAAAACACCAAATATAAATTGGCTAGGATTTGAGCAAGGGCAGCATGAGGCACATTGACAGACACTGGAATAATTTGGCAGGTATAGACATTCATCTGATTTAATTATCAAACTGTAGGCCTAATCCAACCGTGTAACAATCCGGAAATCCTTGACCCATCGACCCTGTATAGGATTTAGGTATGTCGTGTGGTCAGGGAAACAAGAAATGGACTAAAATTATTGTCTATTTTTCAAGAAGAGTTCCTCTTCAAGTACTAACACTGATAGAAAAGCAAAACCTCAAACTGTGATAATTTAGAGATTACAATTTTGGGATACTTATGGTTTAATTTGACATAACATTGTGTATTTCTTTATTATTCTGTATTGTTGCACACATTCCCCTTTGTGTCTCCCTCTCTCTGCCTCAGACTGTTGAACTACATACCAGATCAATTTACACTCTTATGTGGAGGCCAGGCCATTGACTGTAGTGTCTGCATCCCCCTAATCAGCAAAGTAAGAGGATGCTGTAGGAGATATGATGGAAATCAAGTATTATCTTGCACAAGCCAGTGCTGGAGGAGGCCACTGTCACTGCTGATTTCTGATAGTCCAATCCAATCACTTCAAATTCAATTCTTAACTGCATCAATTTCTGGTGCCACTAACTCAATCAAAAAATCTAATTAAGAGAATTCAGACCACTATGCATGTAATGGGCAGGGAAATCATGGGATGGTATTGTCTAGTAATGTGTAATATCATTATCTCCATGTTTATACATTGAATATATTATTTCATACCCATCATTTGCCCTGTTTTGAACACTTGTCCTGTAATGTATGAACCAGTGACATGATGACTAGCCAAGTAAAACATTTGTCTCATTTATGATCTAATCTTACTTGATTAAATGAGTTTGTTTGTGATTGATTGACTATAGCATGACCCATATTGACCTTCTTTCTCCATTGACTTCAAAAATTCCACAAAACAGTTTTAATGTTTTAGCCTGGACTGTGGTAAGAGTTTTGAAAAACAGAGAATACCTTTGTTTACATACTCACAGTGGCAACTTTGTGGTAAACACAAGGCCACAATGATATTGATATATTTTATAGTCTAATCAAATAATCAGAAAGCTGAACTATCCTAAGCCACTGAGCAAATCAAACACTAAGCCCTGTCCTCATGGGTCCTTCATAGAGAGGTCTTGTTAATGACATTTCATCTAATGTACAATCATTTTTCACTGTGTTCTATTGCCGTGCTTGGTTGTGGCTCTAATGTTTTTTGCATTCAAAAGGCAGGAGATACACTTACCCTCTGTGGCTGCTGTGCTTTCCACTTTCCCTCATTCCTTTCTAGCTCACAGTCAGTTAGACAAAGGGTCCCTGTGCCCCATATGCCAAGCTGCATACCTGATCTATGTTTACTGGGTTTATTTGTGTGACGAGGACCCTGAGGAACAAATGCACTATGCTGCTGTGATTGCTGTCACCAGGCCTCCCCAATGTCTTCCAAGCAGCATTAACATATTATTAGCTCTTTCTGGAACTGCTCATTCAGAAAATTGGGGCTCCCCAAAGACCCTGATTTCTACTTGGAGGGAACAATTTGCAAATAACATATCCTCTGTGAAAACTAACAAACAACAAAAGAGAAACCAACAGAATGAAGGTCTGCTTGTGTACAAGTGTATATGTTTCAACCTGCCTCAGACTTTCCCAGTTCAATGCAGTATTTAGTAATGCCGGGGTTACAAAACAAGGAAACCTCAAAACTCATGGCAAAAACAGCTTGTTATCAAAAGATCAAAAAGCTTTAGCCCACTTGTTAAAGACATAATACATTACGCTGTGCAAATTTTAAAAGTAGCCTATTACACTGTTAAATACGCAGTTCAGAAAAGAAGAGCACAAAACGTGTATTTTTTAGTTATTTTGTACTGAGTGTACTATTTCTGAAACAATTAATCCATTAATAGTATATGTTTTAAGTACACTCAAAATGCCTTTGCCTATTTTTTTTTTTTTTTTTTACTCATGATACTTTTTGGGGAGACATTATTATTATTTATTTATTTATTGGGACACTTTAGTTTAATTACTTAAGCCCTTACATTTGTACTTTAATACAGCGTAAGTAAGTTATCAGTGCACTGAAAAAATATATTAAGAAAAACACAAACAAAGTGAACTTGTGCATGTAGGCAAAGTTCATTATAGAACAAAATGTACATTCCTTATACGATGGATGTTTTCAAAGTGCCATTTTAAAATTTCAAGTACACTTTTTTTCTACTTGGGGATAACAGGTATACAGTACTTTACTTGACAGGGGAGTACATAATACATTTATAACTGCTAAATAAATTTTTATAAATTCCTCATAATACATTCATGACTGTTTCATAACACATTCATACCCGACCTCACATAAATATTCAAGGTGGAATGATTATAGCTTCTCAAGTGTGGGTAATTATTTGACACAGAAATAGTTAGACACAGTCGCACTCGAGTGAATAATAATAATTATTATTTATTTACAAAAGATTTAAATTAGGTGTTAAAACGAGTTCTGTCTTGACACTACACTGGACTTGATTCACTATGATGTGATGTGTGAAATAATCTAAAAACAGATGTAACACAGAATTTAAAAAAGCATTGAATTCAAAGTCTTGTAATGGCCACATTAGACATGTTTCCACTGGTACTAAAAGCATTGTAGCCTATTTCATTGTTTAACTACTAGACCTCCAAAGGACATCACTGGGACACACTGAGTATCATTATGTCACCTTTCTCTTTTTATCTTGGACCAAAACTGCAACTTCAGGCCAATGAAGTTATTCATGCTCTTGAGCTACTACAGTAGGCTATGTATTACAGAAGAGCTCAGAGTAGTCTTACCAAATGATCCAGATCCATTATGCATAAGCCAGTTTGGATGTGCAAGACCTTTGTTTATATTTGCTGGAAACTTTGTATGTCTAAAAACAAAAGTAACAAACATTGTGGTTCCATGCCCTGCTACACCCGTATCCGCTTCCCATCAAAGTCCCCCATGGATGGCTCTTGGGATTTGCACTTGGCTTCTTACGGAAGGAAAACTGTCTAAAGCCAGGACCATTTGACTACTTTTCACTTCAGCCCTTAGCCTGGGCCTCCCATTGATTTCCACTTCAAAGAGAAAAAGCTCAAAATAAACTGTTTCTCCACTGCCACTAGGGAGGGAATTCACATTATTTTCAAACATTTCAGAGGGACAGTCATAGTCCAGGAAAGTCTTATTTTTTTTCCTCTCTGTCAGCATACATTTCTTCCATTTTTATCCAAAGACTACTAACTTTAAAGAAAGCCCAAAGTGAGTTTAAATCTATTGCAGGTCTCCTTGTGTCCTTTGTCTGCAGCTGCTGTTTGGGGAAGCACATCTATTTCTCTTCCTCCTTGAGGACGTACGGGATCTGCATTTCCCCCTTCTTCCTCTTCTTCTTCTTCTTCCTCTTCTTCTTCTTCTTCTTCTTGCTCTTCTTCATCATCTTGCTCCTCTGCTTCTTCCTCTTTGTGTGCTCTGTCCACATGTATTTGCAGTCTCTCTGATTTCACTCAGTATTTTGACAGTGCGTGTGTGTGTGTGTGTGTGTGTGTGTGTGTGTGTGTGTGTGTGTGTGTGAGCACGCGCTTGCATGCATGCAAACTTAAGTCTGTGAGGAAAAAAGGGAGTGAGATAGAGAGAGAAATGGGGAGTGAGGAAACATCAAATGACATTTTTATGGCTTATGTGTATCCCACACCTAGCAGGCGATAAGGGTATGTATCGAGCACAGAGCTGTGTTAACCGTGGGGTAGGAAATCAGGAAGAATGCTGGCGATGTATTGTTACTTGAGCTTTTTTGTGCCCTTTGTAGGGTGGGAGGGGATAGTGCTCCTCAATGTCAACACTTGCTCTCTCCCCAACATGTCAAGCACTTAGTTTGCCATGCAAAACAAGATCTCCGGATCTGCTTAGTATTCAGCCACTTGAGTTTCCTAAAGGTTACCAAACCTAATTAGACATTTATGCAGGATCTTCAAAGGTCCCCCTGTTATTAATGATGTGCTACTGCTGCAGACTGCATTGACGCTTCGTCTTCCCTCAGCACAGACCATCCCTCACAATATGTGCATGCCCAATAGAGACTGATATGGCTGTCAAACCTTAAGGACTAGCTTTTATTTATCAGCCCTCTATTGGGGAGACTAGAGACGCTCCTTGAGATTAAATGCAGCACTGCCTTTCTCTATGGGGCTGATCACAAACTTTCCCGTCTATAGCAAACAAGTTATCAGCTGCAGCTATACTGCGTAACCTTATCCAGAGGGTAAACTGGATTTGCAGATTGAAGCAATTCAGTAATGTTTTTTTTTTTTTTTAGATATTCTTTTGGAACAAATATATTTTATATTTCTAAGTCTAGAATTTTTACAACCCAGTCTCATTGAAGATTCACCTATTAGGCACATATTTGTGGTTTCAAACCAACAAGCAAAATACGGCAAATCAAACATCACTCATCTGTTTGCCTCAACTGTGACCTTATATCATTCATTAAAGTTTTGATTGATTTATCCCTGTCTCTATACAGCCGGCAAACACTAGAAAGTCAAAGCAGAAAAGGTGAAAATGATTCTGGCTATCTTTGCCCTTTAACAAGGCGAACTAAATGTGATTGGCAAATTGTGCTGTAATTACAGCAGCATGTTTTGTAGCTATTGCCTGCAATGCCTAGGGTAACTGTAAATGACAAAACATTCCAAATAAAATTAGATTTCCATTTATTATTTATGCTTAGCCTTTAATCAATTATGAATGGCAGCTAATTAGCACTCAGCCAAGACCATTTCTCCCCAATGTCAGAACCTACAGTACATCCTGGGAGAGAAGACAGAATTATAGGGGCTATAGTGACTGTTTCATTTAGTGACAAAGAGATTTGATTTTATTGTATATCCAGATTCTAAACAGCAATGAAATCAGCCCTAAACAAACAGTAGGGAAAAACAACCTCTCTCTCTCTCTCTCTCTCTCTCTCTCTCTCTCTCTCTCTCTCTCTCTCTCTCTCTCTCTCTTAGTGTGCTGTGAAGTGCTATTCAGGTCCGTGTATTAAGGTAGAAAAAAAATCAAGGGTTAAAACGGGAGTCATTTCTCATTTCCTTGCTCCAGTGAGTGTCAAGTGAAAGCCCTTGCATTCTGAATGATGGCCTAAACAAAACACACTCCCTCTTTGTGTTGCTCAGCAGCCTAACCTGGCAAAGCCTCTGACAGAGACAGGAGAGAAACCACATCTCCCACAACACTAGCCCATGTTATGAGCTTCCAGCCAAAGTCATCTAGCAAAAAAGGGGAAGGTCATGGGTGTTGTGATGAAGAGCTTGTCTATGGAGCCTTCAAGTAGCCCCTGAAATGAAAAACCATCAATTCTGCATCCTGGAGAGAGACTCTGACAACAGTCTGACTATTTCTTATTTTGTCAAGGGCTTGCTTAACAAGAATACAGATTTCTGATGTTTGGCTTAAATGATGTCCTGATATCAACTTCTTTTGAGAGTCTGTATTTTTACATTCTAATGGGTATATTCAGGTAATAATTCCAAACATTGAACCAACCTGAGGTGGGCATTTCCAATAGGCTATACCAAAATATCAAGGACAACATTTAAACCATAATTAGCCATCAAACAAGCCTTCACATGGCAGATATTTTCTTTGTCCCACTTTTGAGTAGTACACAGGCAGAGCACATCTCTCCTTATTACTGCTCATTTCATGCTCCCCCTCAGAGAGCCGAGCCAGCCAGCGAGCGAGCGAGCGAGCTCTGCATCTCCACGTGTCTGACTGGTGACAAAAGCCTATTTGCATTGCAGTCAAACCTCATTTGCTTTCTGTCTCCACATACTCCTGCAGTTCACACTTGGTGGGTTAGTGAGGAGCCTCTCCCCTGTCGGGTCCTTTATTTATTTCTTTGTTATATGTCAGAGCGAATGCACACAGACATGCTTTTATGGCCTTTTAAAGAATCAGGGTTTGTGATGGACACAGAGATGAGCATCAGTCAGGAGCAGATTTAGTTCAATCATGTGCTCTTTCACTGGAGGGGGATTTAATGAAATGTCTTATTGTGCCCGTCACGCCCCATGCTGATTGGCCTCACCATTCTTTGAGAAGCCGCAGGTGAACTGGCAATATGACCCTATGCCACAGTGTGGCCAAAGGTGTGAATCCCCTCACTTTCTTGTAATGGACATAATTGTACAATGTAGAAGGAACTCTTATGTTAAATTAAGCGTGGTATTCACAGTGGATACACATACAAAGGGAAAGAACACTGGAAAGGTTAAATGGTTTCTACTCTGAATGGCTTGAGAAGCCGCAGTGCTTGAAAATGGTATTAGAGGAATGTATTCACAGCCAATTCTGACTGCGCACAATGGTTGAATCCTGATTGAAATTGCTTATTCCATCCTGTCTCTGACTGCAACAGGAACATGCTGTAGCTCTCAAAATTGATACCTTCAGTCAGTACCATTGTATATGTCTTTACATAATATTGTTGTAGTATTGCTCCAAAACCAATGCTTTTCTTCTGCAAAAGATTTCAGATACCTCGCTGAAAGGACAGCACTAACTACAAGTGATGACCAAATGACTTTACTTATCTATGGATGTGACTCCTGCTCAGGGGAGCGTGCCTCTGTTGAAAAGTTTTCAAGACCATTTTTTTTTTTTTAATTCAGTGCAATCTCACTGTGTTCTTTTAAAAGTGCACATTCTCACTCTGTTCCTTGAGAATGTTTTGTCAGTTCTTCTTCGGGATTACTTCAGTGACACCACACTGCTTTCCCCCAACTAAGGAAAAAAAGGTTCAGATGCAAAACCCTCTAAGTTCATTTTGATGATACAATTAGGAATCTGTATCAAATTGTAACTTGAATATTATAATCAAGTAAAACAAAAAAATCAAATCTAAACAACCTAAATTGAGATTGATTAATAATAACGTTTTTGCAAAGTCATCACAGTTGGTCTCAGGGTTGTGCATCTGAGCAGAAATGTAAACGTGTGTGTGTGTGTGTGTGTGTGTGTGTGTGTGTGTGTGTGTGTGTGTGTGTGTGTGTGTGTCTGTGTGGTAACAAGCAGTGTGCCAGAGAGAGAACACAATGCCATATTCAAGCATGCCTCCCACTGGACGCCAACATGGGAATGCTCCTTGTGTTTGAACTACAAAATAAAAGGCTTGAGGCGTCTTGTGTTTTTTTGCGCAGGTTCAAGATCCTACCTGTTTCATAATACAGTATTGATGCTATTCTCACTGTCAAACAATACTGTAAGCTCTACCGAAATAAGCTCATGACTTGAGTATTAAATGATTGAGAGGTCATATAGAAATTTGAGTTTCAATCTCACTGATTTAAGACTCATAACAATTCTTAGTTAGGGCCTGCCAAAATACAGTTGCACGCGACTGTGTGTGTGTGTGTGTGTGTGTGTGTGTGTGTGTGTGTGTGTGTGTGTGTTTGTGCTTGATAGGAGTTTCAAAATATAGGCTATCTACATTTTTTTCTTTCAGTTTTCATATGCTCAACATATGTTGTACTTCTGTACAATTAAACGAGTGGTTGTGAATCAATATGGCCAAAACATAGCAGAACACAGCAGTATACAGTTGCAAAGCAACAACCGTGGGTAATGTCAGCATGGAGCCACAAAATATTGAATTCAATCATAGTAATCATAAAGTAAATACATAAATAACAATGAAAGAAAGCTAAAAAAAAAAGAACATTAATGGCTACATAGAATACATTTTTGAAATCTATAAACTCACAAACAATAAACAGATACTTCTATTAGCATAGTACATTTTGAAGTAGTGTTTTGATGTTCATTCGGTTCAGTCACACTGGTTGTATTGCGGGCCCAAATGGCATTAATGGGCAGTCTCCTGTTCAGACACTCTTCTCCTACTCAAAAACTGGTTTCTTCTTCAGTTCCACCAAGCCAGGGTGTAAGTCTAAAGAATCGTGTGCTGGGCTCTTGGGGGCGTTCCACTGTGCCGTACTCCATGGCCAAAGACTCCAGAGAGCTGAGGGATCCCGTGGCAGAGCCTGTGCCCTCAAAGGCATATGTTTGCAGGCAATCAAAGGGAGGCGCATATGGGTCTTGGTCTGCCTCAGCCAGACGATCCATGATGAACTGTCGGAAGACTTCATCCTCAGGGCCAATGAGGTGGGAGTGGCGGAGGGACATACGGATGCTGGCAGCAACTTCCTCCCTGCGGAGCCGTCGCTCTCGCCGCCGTGGGTGAGACCGCAGTGGGACCTGAGCGGGTGGACAGTCGTTCGGGTTGCTGTTCGGCTCAGAATACCGCAAGATTTTCTCTGAATACTCCAGGGTTTCCATTTCGTCCACTGAGGACTTGTCCTGATTCCTCCGGCGGTGTCTCCACACAGCCAGCATTAGCACAGAGAGAACTGGGGGGGAATGAAAAGCAGCTTAAACACCACAGACAGAATCAGCTGATGGACTTTTAGAGCAAAATGAGGCAGCGCTCAGATCTGTACCTCAGCCTATTAAGCCAATTCAGTTTCTAAATGAGATGGGCTCAGTCATCAATCTCTTCTTCTTCAAGCCCATTTATTTTAACATACAAAATAAGGAGGTTTTACCATTTTATGATTTGAATTACTGAACATTTTCAAAGAACAGGCCTGAGTGTAATTTGTGGAATATGCTTCATCCTGGCATCAATTGGGAACAATTACATGTCAAAGCACAGACTTGAATATATTCTTCAAAGCGCTAAGCAATGAGTCAGGCGACATAGGGATTCACTCAGGCTGTAGGTCACAGAGTCATGAACACATTTTCAGTCAGCCCAAGATCCTCCGCTATACTTATGAAGCTCAAGGCACCAGCTTGAAATAAATGGGTCTTTTCATTTAACAAAGTGCAAGAGTATGAGTGTTAGCTTGCAGATTATTAATATTAATATTTGATTTGCTTGGGACAGCGCACACAAAGCAGTTGTGCATTATTAGGCCCTACATTTTTGCAAACCCATGAAAGCACCCCAGGGCGGGCCTAATTACAAAGTCTCAAGACCACATCACAAAATACTGTTATTCTTGACAAAGTATCCAAAATTATGTACAGAGTTAGGATTTGAACTGGAGTTCATATTCTTAATTACTTCAATTCATTGAATGCACAGCCTTGAAGCCAGCCTTACAGGCAGAAGCAAAGTCACACGCAAACACACACACAATACTTGCCAGGTTGAGATGAGGAACTTTGACTAACACAATGGCTCTGCTGAAAAAAAGCACTTGGTAACTCTTGGAGTGTGCAATATCAAGGATGACATTCTCAATTATCAACAGCACTCTATCTCAATTGTCCTTAATTATCTTTCTCCTATCATTGCAACAGATGTGGGACCTGTAAGCTTGATGGTCAACATTACTCTAAATCAGCTATGATTAATTAATTAAATGATCAACAGCATGTCACAAGTCATGCAAAACAATGTTTTTAATTGACACTAAATGAATAATGTTCTGATTCTCAACTTCACTGACTGTAGCATTACCATACCACGATGAGAATAAAGAAAAGGAGAGCATGATACAAATCAATTATTCTATCTATATGCTCTATCCAGACTACAATACCCACAATCCCTCCCTCCTATCCCGCTCTCTCACCTGCAAGTGTAGCCAGACAGACCAGCAGCCCCATGAGGCCTTGTATATTGAGACCCATAGAGAGGGCAAACGCCTCCACTCCACCCGATGGGCAGTGGCCAGCTGGCTGGCAGATACACACATTGATGGTCAAAGTACTGGTGCTGGACATGGCAGGAGACCCGTTGTCTGTCACCACCACTGGCAAGACATATTGGGTGCGGTCTTTCCTGGAGAAAGTACTCCGGCGAGCCAAGACTCCTGCTGTGTTATCTAATGACACACACACACACACACACACACACACACACACACACACACACACACACACACACACACACACACACACACATACAGGGTATGTTATTGTCTGGGAAAATCATGTGGACTAGGCAGCTAGGTTATTTGTGTTTGCCATCAATATTGAAACCTTGGTTATCTCTGATGGTGAAGTTGGGATTGGTGGTCTTCTCTGGAAGCATGGAGAAATAGAAGTGATGGCCCCCCATGGGCTCGTCTAAGTCAGTGGCACTGATTGTCTGAATCGTCTGAACATGAAATAAAAGAAAACTCAAACTCCTTTCAACAAACAAAAACTATGTCACATCAAGTCAATTATAACACCCCATAACCCCATAACATAAACAAATAACAAACAATAGAAATATTTTTGAAACAATCTGTACTTTATCATCTAAAAATAAACATATGTTTTTTAAAAAACTTATTTTTATTATGTATGTTTATATTATGCATAGTGTGTGCAATTTTACCAGAAGGCAATGATTAGAATATAATGTACATTTGCATGCTGTCTGTAGGCTGGTGCCCATGTAGGCTCTGAGTGTAAGTGTTCACCTCTCCAGCTTGTGTTCCCTCACAGATATGTGGCTGGTACTCCCTGGAGAGCTGAGGGGCATTGTCATTGATATCCAGCACTCTGATAAACACCTCCACAACAGACGATAAATAGCTCTCGCCTGAAATCAGAGGGAAAGTATGAACCTGTTGAAGAAGCAGCGAGTCCCTAACAGGGGGCATGTTATTCCTGGCCCACACATTCTCTAAAGATTTCAGTTTATTTTGTTGTTGACAGCTAGACACTCTCCATCTAAAAGCAGCAGAAAATAACAGAGTAACAATGTCTGAGATGGATAATACAGTGGTTGAGATTTTCAGTTTGCAGAGTGAAAAAGCTTTTGATGCGTCTGGCTTCTATAAGGCTCATATCATCAATATCACACGAGAATCAGAGTTGGGAGTGATACTGAGCTGAAGAGGCCTCAGTGCATGTCTTCCAAAAGGAGAGAGTTGGCTCACTTGTCTCCTTGGCAGATATTGTCAGGTTGTGCCAGTCAGCTGTCTCTCGGTCCAGAGGTTTGGCCACGCTTACTGTTCCATTGTTGGGATCTATTCGGAAAACGCTCCCCATGTCACTGCTTTTGGCCACAGAGTAGCTGAATGAGGAAAAACAAGAGTGAAAGTTCATATCCAGTTTATTGCAGGAGGTCCATTTCATTTGATGATAGTGCTGTTTCTGAACCTCAGACCACTCAAAGTACTGACATGCCCTGAACATCATTCTCCAGACAATGGATAAGCATGAAGTCCACCGTTTGCTAGAAGTTTACTGAAGGCTCATATTTTAATTATGATAGCAAAATATATTTGTTCAAAGATGTTAGATGGCTCCTATTCATAGGACTATAATTACAAATCTATAAAGACCTATGAAGGACTGAAGGGCTGAGGAAAAGGATGCAAGTAATTTTGAGTATGAGAAAAACATTTAAATAATATTTTACATCTTATCAAAACTTGCCTGTTTCAAATCTAAATCAGGACTGGAGAACATATAGTCCAATGCTACACAATTATAATTACTTTTTCATTCTGTGATCATGGCAGAGGATCTTTCTTCAAAATCAACATGAGATCTATCTACTGGAGTCATGCTGGAGAAGCCATAGCCTACATGCATAGATATTCAAAAAGTCAGAATTTAACTGCTTTTTCGATTTAAACTTGACTGCTGACCTTTAAATGATCCTTTCCCAATACCTCTCAGATAATTGGCTGTCTTATTCATGCAGCAGAATAGATCAGCAAAACATAACAGGATAAATGAACCCACTTCAAATGTGAAAAAGTTTGAAAACCCTGATCATCACTTAATAGAAAAACATGACTCACTTTATAGGATTATTGGCTGCATCAGTGTCTCTTGCAGTGACCGTTCCAACTTGGGTTCCTACAAGTGCATTTTCAGGAACTTTCCACTCATACTCCAGAACACTGAACACTGGTGGCTCATCCACATCTTGGACCAGGATTTTCACTGTTGTCCTGTCACTGAACTCAAAGTCATGGAGGAAGCGTGTGTCCAAGTAGTCATTTACAGCATCCACAGAGATGACAAAGCGCCTTTTGCTCTCATAATCCAGGGGCTAAAATCAATCAGATTTACAACAAAATTTAGGCCTGAAATATAGTTTTTTTGCTGAAATTTCCATTTAATTTATTATTCAATAATTGTCAATAATTCAATTTATAGTGTAATTTGTCCGTTAAACCGCTCTATCAAGGTTTTTGAAAAACATTTTACGAGAAAATAATGCTGCCAGCTTTAGTTGACTGTATGTCAATTTCATTACACATCATGTCTGTTGGAACAGTTTTTCTGTTACTGTGTCCCCAAAGGACTTGAGAAAAGACTATCACTTCCATTACTGAACAAGTCCAATCCATCAACATTAAATTCTTTCTGCCTCATGCCTTGAGTGAACAGCATATCAGAACTCATAAAACCAATTCTGTGAAGGGCACATTCAATTCCCTAAAAAACTCAACAGCAGAGAAAGACTGGGCTGGAATAGGCTGGGCCACTTCTGTCTGAAAACTAAACCATTGGTTTGTATTTAAGACAATGACAGGAATAAATAGAAGATCAGGGTGACAAGAGCCAGCCACAAAACCACAATTTCTTGAGAAAGTCTGAATCTCAACAGTGGTATCAGTTTTGGTAAATATAAGAATATACTTGGTTTAGAAAAAAAATACTAAATCAATTTCTATAAATTGAATAAAAAGACATTCAATATGGCCTTTCTGAATCTCACCTTGGCCAAGAGAATGACTCCCTCCTGGGTCACAGGGTCAGTTTGTATCTTAAAGGTGGAGCTTTTCTCCAAATCCTCCAGGCTGTAGTTCATCCTGGCATTCACACCGATGTCTCCATCGTCAGCCATGATTCTGCCTACTGTTGTGCCCACTGGGGCAGACTCAGCCACTGCAAATGTGTAAAGGTCTGTCAAGAAGAATGGACTGAGAGTCAATAGTGTTATGGCTCCCTGTTGAAAATGTGCAAGGTCAACAAAAAATTGTGTTTATTTTTCCTTGATATTTGAAGAGCTGTATCAAGTATGTGGAGGTTATACCTTTAAAGGAAAAGGCAGAGAGGAATTGCATACTCTTTGCAAACAGACATTAAAAACTTGAAATGTTTGAAGAAAAAAATCACATTAATGTTTTTTTTAGGTTTCTTTATACCAATTGCTCCACACATGTAATTTATCTATAAAGCTTTATCTCAATTAAAGCTCTGATCTATTTCAAAAGGTCATGACAAATGTCCTTTCATGTTGAACTGATTAAAGATATCTCTGGCATTATGCACAAGCACACACACACACACACACACACACACACACACACACACACACACACACACACACACACACACACACACACACAAATACACATTGACTTCAGCTCACACGATGACTTCAATTCTGACAATTTATCTTGTAACTTTTAATGCCACTTCTTCAACATGTACACCTGATGGAATCAGATAGTGGGAGTTTGTGAGCTTTATTCCAGTGTACAATTCCTGCAGGGAGTCAATTTAAGCATCCGATGTTAGGGGCGGGACAATGGATAAAGTCACAATATAGCAAACCATAGAGTTTATATCCAGGCAACCATACAAGGGGGGTTAAAGGTGTGACTAGTGTGTTTAGGAATTTGCCTGAAAAAGGTGAATAGGAGGAGAAGGGCTAGAGTAGAACAAAGGGCGTCTGCTAAAGTGACTGAAGGCCTTTACACTGGCATGAACATTTGACAGCAACATTGAATAGATTGTGGGTGTCTGCAAATAACACAGACATTCAATATACACACAAGCCCACTTACATATGGGAAGCATATCTCAGTGTTGAATCACATATGATAAAGAAACAAAACGGTAGAGAATAAAAACGTAATTTTCAACTTCTATCAGAATAATTAACTTTCAGTGCGTCAATTTAGTATGACTGGGGGATACTTCAACATCCAATGAAGGGTTTTTTTTTTGTCTCACTGGATTTAATTTACCCTTAGGGCATTTGGCTACCCCATTCTGATGCTTCAAGACAAAATATCTAATAATCATTTTTGTAAGGGAAATATGTTTCACACATTAAGCTCAATAAGACATTGAAATTGGGTCTTTTGGGATTGTGTAATGAGCATTTGGAACTCTGAGTTGAAATTTGCATCATTTAAGCCTATAATCAAATGGATCCTACACAACTACTCACCTATTCTAATAAATGCACACCAAACTGAATTAGACTGGCTGGTTTTTAAATGTCAGGAGATGCATATGCATGCCACTGCGTGGGTTGGGGGGAGAGGGGAAGGGTGTCAGTGTCAACACTCACTGTGCTGAAAAGTGGGCCCATTGTCATTGACGTCTGATAAAGTGATGGTCACTGTTGTGGTGGCTGAGAAACCCCCATCCAAACCCATCATGTCTTTGACCTGAACCACCACCAGATACTTCTCCCTGGCTTCACGGTCCATGTTTGACCAAGAGGTAACAATAACCCCTTGTAAGGAGAAGACAGACAGAAGAGAAAAAAAGAGGAAATAAATCCATCAACTTTGAAAATGTTCTTGTATTATTTCTAAAATAGTACACAACATTCAGCAGTCTACAAGCATCTGGAGGTCAACACAAAATGAAATACAGAAGACTCCCACTCTTGTCAAAGCCAGGGATGTTGAGAGTAGTTTGGCGGTAGGGTCAGTGGTCAAGCTTGCCTACTGACCTGTCTTTGGCTCCACAGAGAAGTAGGGCTCCCCCTGCAGGATGGAGTAGATGAGTTTGGCATTGTTCCCCGCCAGTGGGTCATCTGCATCTGTTGCTGTTACCTGAATAACTGTTGTACCTAGCACAGAGGAGATTAGCAAACCGAACACAACAATCAGTGTGTGTGTGTGTGTGTGTGTGTGTGTGTGTGTGTGTGTGTGTGTGTGTGTGTGTGTGTGTGTGTGTGTATGCAATAAGAATTCCACCACTGTGAAATCTGTCTTGGTCAAACATTGTGTCCACCTTTTCTTCAACCACTCACAGTCCAACCCCTCATGGGCTAAATCCCCTATTCTCTCTCTCTCTCTCTCTCTCTCTCTCTCTCTCTCTCTCTCTCTCTCTCTCTCTCTCTCTCTCTCCTTTCTCTCTCTCTCTCTCTCTCTCTAATGTTCCTTCTCTCTTAGGTTATATTGCTCTCCTTTTCAAGTCCAGAGCAAGCACAATATGATTTATTGCAATAAAGACATTATGCCACAGAGCCAGATTACATATAAATTGAAATGGTAATGTGTGTGCCAATGGTAATGATAGCAATATTTAAGTAGAAATAAATCATATCCAGAGAAGTAGAGTGCTAGTATGATATCTCAAGAAAATACATTGAGCTACTGGAATACTGAAATATAGTGAAAATGCAAAGAACTGTGACTGTAGGTGGATTATGATGACAATCAGAAATATTAAAATGGATCTATTTCACTGTCCATTTAAACTTCTGATCCTGTTACTGAATCTGTGATGAAAAAATATATTGTCTTATCGGTTTTATTATTCTAATGATATGCATACAGTACATTGAAAAAACATGGAAAGCAGACAGCATGATGGGCTAAAGTGGATGTGCTATTCAGCCTTACCCTTTGGGCACATCTCAGGAATGCTGGACACATAGGGCTCATTGTGGAAGACTGGAGCATTGTCATTAATGTCTTTAACTTTGATTATGAACTCAGACTCCGGCTCCACAGGCTGCTCTGTGCTCCGGTCTATGGCCTGGGCCCTCAGCATGTAGAAGGCTTTCTCCTCGCGGTCCAGCACCTTTAGGGATCTGATTTCACCCGAGTACTCGTCAATTTCAAAGATCTCTCCAGCTCCTTCTCCAGACAAAATATATTTGATGCGAGTGTCCCCAGAATCAGAGTCGGATTGGAGCTGTCAACAGGGAGGAAAATAACTACATTTTAGCCTGTGTGTCTAATATTCATGTCATATGCATTCAGGCTTGAGAAAGCAGTAATGGGATTGAGGGGGTGCATTGCACCTTGCCAATGACTCGTAGAATAGGGTCCTCTTCCTCCACTAAAAGCTCATTCCAAATCCAGCCACGCTTGAGTCGCGAGTGAGGAGCTGCTTGACTCGTGGTGGAAGGCAGGATGTAAACACTGTTTGGAGTCCCTCTGTCAGCCAGCACATAGGCGGACAGCATGGAGGCCAGGATCACCATGAGAAGGACAGCACAGTCCATGGTTTCAGCTTCTCTCTTTGTCTTGCACTGGGTATTTTGTACAGTATTTCATTTCTCCGGTTGATAGTAGTATATGATAGAATAATGTATTACTTCAATATGTGCTGTTTTGCAGAGAAAAACAAACAAGTAAGTTAAGACAAAGAAGTACATCAAGAGTCCTGCGGGTCTTGCTTTGTGTAAGTCCCAAACAAAATTTAATCTCAGTTGTGTTTGAAATTGTCCATTTTATATTGTCCAATTGATTCTTGCACCGCATTCCTGCATTTTCTTACACTACTAAAGAAGAAAGCATCCCTGTCATTAGATGTTGCTTTGATGTGGCCTATGTATCAGATGTTACATGATGTACTTGAGGAAACTGTTTAAGAATTTGCCTGCATGCCCTTCATGTAAACAAATCATCACTGCAGACAAAAGATTGAGTACTAATGTCATTCATTATAGTGAATTATTATATCTGTCAACATTAGGTGCTTTACCTAAACCTTCAGAAAAATTGATTCTGATTCAATCCAAATGAAAATTAATATGATCAAAGTGCCACTCAATCATCACTTTAATATGATCAAAGTGCCACTCAATGCATCACTAAAATAACATAATCAAAAATATCAACAGTAAATTCTGGTCATACACCATACATACATGGTTATGTAAAATTAGTATTAAAATCATCTTCTCATCTATTACCAACTGATTGAAATAGTTTAATCTCAGAACACAGATTAGCTTCTAGCCTTATTCTATTATGTCAAGAGAGGCAAAAAACAATTACTGATGGACAATTTCCTTTTGAAATTCAATTTAGTTACAGAATGTGCGGCTGTGTATGTGTTTATGTGAGTGAGTGTGTCTTATCATATTTATATCTTCACAGCTTAGGGAATGACATTCCAATTAGTGACCAGTGAATCGTGAGCTAATGATGAGCTTTCATAGGCTTGCCAAGCACACATCATGAGACCAAAATTTAGAACTTACTGGCGTTATGGGAAGGAACTCAGCTGTCAACTGTGAGCACATCAGAAAAGACGAGGAGGAAATATTACCCAAACATGGCTTATGGCTCACGCACCATCTGGATTATTCTGCAGGAGAATGTTGCAGGGATTCATCAGACCCATTGCAAAGCACTGAATGAGAGGGAATGACCCCTTCAAATCTATTTTCAGTGGAAGTCCAGTTTATTTCTCATTACATTTCCACAAAGCATTGGATTCCATTAACCTAACTCTTTAAATCCAAATTCATTTAAGAAAACCCCTTTGAACCAACTTGTCCTATAGTGAAGTAATTAATTAGGGACCAGTTTCCTGATTACATTTACTCTTAGTGCAATGAGAAGACTCTATGTATCTTACCAAAGTTGTTTACTTTTCCAAGTGTGTTTTCTTACTATCCCTTTACTAAGTAGATCTTAGATATCTCTCAAGAGGCTAGCATACACTTTTATCATTTGCACCTGTTTGAGCATGCGTGATGTGTTTTTAGGACAATTAAGTACAGATATCTAGAAGAATTATGCAAATGAAAATACATTTTTTTATGTCAATATGGTATTTTACAGGAATTTAAAAAAACAAAGCAAATTAATTTATTTTGTCATCAAATAAAGAACAAAATGTAATGCAACCATATCAGGTCCTCCATGTCAAAGTGCACAAGTCTAGGGACCTAAATTAAATTTTATTAAGCTGTGAGACGTGTTTTTGAGTCCACTCATACGAATGTGTAACTGAATATGCTTAGTGTAAGAAGGTGCTATGAATTTTGCCATAACTTTAAGAGAGGAAGTCAGAGCATAAAAACTATTTAGTGATGAGGGCTTTGGGGATGCAGCCCCAGACCTTGGTATTTTTACAAACAAATTATGTTTTTGTATTTTTTAGCTTTATTGCCTAATAGTCCTATTGTCTTTAATGGTTTTGCTTATCTACTTGATATGCAACATAACACTGATGGGTTCACAGATATGAAATATTTTTCTCTATTATTTTGTCATCTTTCAAATATACATTTGAAAAGTTAAAATGTGTATGTGCTGTCCTATATAAATAAATGAAATGAAAAGACATACTGAAAGCTAACCAAACCTGCCTGATGATTCTTTTGGATTCTTGTGGCTGTGTTTGATAGATATTATTTTAATAAAAAGGTTGTTTATCAAGTGTTAAGCAAAGGAGAAATGACATAATACAACAGAGGACTTTGTAATTGGTCATATGGGGGCGGTACGGTAAAATAGGCCTGTCCCGTTGTGCTTGAAAAGATGATGACAACAACTTCCATTTAAGTGGAACCATGTATGTCCCCCACACCATAAACATGTCTCATGGTGAAACAACACAGAAATAAACAACCTGCTTTATATAAAAAAGTATGCTTTATTTTTAACTATTCATTTGCTTGGGTAGCCTAATTTTTGATCAAATTGTGAAATGAAATGATAAATCAAAGACACAAATATCTAAATGATATTATGAACCCACCTTAATAATGATATAAATACTTCAATTGTCACAGTGAAAAACAAAACAAAAGCAAACTCCTCTCTATGGGGTGGGTGGAGAAGAAATACACACTATTACATTGAACACAGGTTAAATTATTTGATTTGATATCTGGACACATTTAATGAGGGAAAAAAATGATTACATTTTGATTTTGACCACATGAACTTGTTATGGTACCTCATCAGTGAAGTTGAAAAATAAATACATAGCCTACCTCTCTTTTGAATCCCAATTATTCCAAATGATCACAATCACACACCATCTTCCATGTTTTATAATCCAGAGGAAGAGGAATATAGCCTTACATTCCAAAATAGAGTATATGTGTGTAGAGGGGTAACATCCATGAGTCTCCCATCCCAACCAACTGATGACCTCTCTTCCAGTGCCTTTTTTTCTTCTTCCCTACAACTTCTGGGGAAGAGCAAACACTGGCGCTATTGTCTGGACCCCTACCTCCACCACACTGCAAACACTCAAGGCCTTCATTCTGATGCGAATGACCCAGGCCTGAGATACAAATGGATTTCTATGTTTTCTCTTCTCGCTCTCTCTCTCTGTCTTCCGTGGTGCACAATGAAGCACTTATGAGAGGGTTGATGGTAAGGCAGAATGGCAATCCATGGAAGGCAAGAATTTCTGTGAATGATAATGGCCTACAGTCTGTTTCTGACATTTAGTCCCGAAAGGAACTCTCAACATAGCTGGAGGCATAGTGCGGTAAAAGTGATAGCCTCTCAACTCCATCTGCATTCCTGTAGATTTCTTCAGTAGAGGAGTGTCCAATAAATGACGAAACTTCTGGTGAAAATGGGAAAGCTTGTTAAGGTCAGTCAGTGGTAAATGTGATGAGAACAAATCAGCTGCAATCTGTTGAATAGAAAAAGTTTTCTAAAAAAAGATACTTTTTTTTTCTTTTTTTTTCTTAAAGGATGACATAGCGGAAGGAAATGGGAATTGTACATTAAAGACCATAATAGTAGAGTATTCATTAACAGGACCATGATGGGAGCCAGCTGTCTGTTGTGAGTGCTGGTCTGGTGTAAGGCACATTGTGTATGTAGAGAGTGAGGGACATGCTCTACTCTACTGTACTGTATGTCTATAAGTCTTACCCAATAGATGATATTAGCAAAATCACTCCCACATCCAAAACCACACTGTGTTTAACTTGCTTTGGTGAGGCACTATGCCTAAACACTGGGTCACAGCAAAGAGGTTGTGAACAAAAGTCACTCTCACTTCTGCTCTTTACAACAAAACCTCCAAACTCGCATAGTGCAGATAGAGGAAGTCAAATCTGTCTGTCCACATAACTATGTCCCTCTGGTGCAAATGACCTCTCAGGAGACTCTTTTCTCAACTGTATAGAGACTGTCACTAACTTGCATTAATGGCTTTTTGACAGGCAGCCTGTACAGTGAGAAAAAATCATCCTTTGGCTGGTTTAACTCAGTCTCTGCATGCAGTTCCTACTACTAGACATAAGGAAGAGATGTTATTATTTTCCTTACAGTCTCCTGCAGTGCAGTCCTTGATCCTCATGTGACTGGGCCTGAGCATATTTACACTGTTGTCAGTGGCGCTCTGCTCTGCTCTGGTCTGGTCTGTGTGAGGGTGGGTAGAGGAAGGCTCCAGTGGGAATCAGTCTTGTGTTCAGCCGCCCCTAAGCTGGAGGAAGGAAGGAATTTGTCATTTGTAACTGCAGATTAGTTCTTGCTGTGAACTCCATGGCTCCCATTTTGATACCATATCAAACAGAGAAATGTCAGGACCTGTACTGTGACATTTAGAGGCTCCATTGTAGACTGTGTCTAATTGAGCTCCCCTCATTATAATGATGGAGAATACGCCGACAGCCGTGAAAAGAACATCAGAGTATTATACAGGCAGGAGATTTCCATTACCACACTTCTTGCCCTCCGTACGATAAGAAAACAGCAATCCATTCATCTATCTCCCTGTCAACCCATCAGTCTACTGTGTGTGCTGTGGGATTTTTTTCTCCCTCAGACAGGCACACACCCACACCCTGCTACATCCACACACTCAAATGCGCGCAAGCACACACACACACACACACACACACACACACACACACACACACACACACACACACACACACATGTATGTACAAAGTACACACACACACTGAAGGGAAATAAAAACAAAAATACTACAGGAACTATATATATATATATATATTTATTTATTTTTGCCCTGATGAACACTATAGGAGAGTTGTGAGGCATTTGAAAGTAGCAACTCTCTCCCAGGATACAAAACCATGGGCTGTTTGCCAAAGCAAGTATCCTACTAGGCCTCCTCTGCCTGTGGAATGTGTGGACTGACTATGGCTCTTCTGAGGTACGTGTGTGGTGGTGGTGGAGGGGGTCTACATCACCCGGGTGAGTGATGAGGGATGTTCAGGAAGGCTTTAGGCTTGTAAGACAAAATCAGGAGACAAAGTGCACAGCTGTGGAGCTCCAGGGTGTCAACAGCTTTGGGCTCCAATGATAAACGCCCTCAATAACAGGCGCAAACAGAACGGATCCTCAGTGCGGCTTTCTGCCCACACCTCCACATCATGTGTCAACGGACGACATTTATATTGTATATGCTCAAGCCATATGCAGGAGTCTTTGCTTTGCTCTCATCAGCGCTACCAACAGCAGGCTGAAAGAGGCCCACTGTCAAACACTGTGTTTGTGGACGTGTGGCCTGTTGCAATGGCATTGGAATTCCATTCATAGCGCAGCTTTAAATGCAGGGAGAATTTCCCATTAAAAATGCATGCTTCCTCATATCCTCTTTGGCCTTTGTCTCTTCTAGTACTGCTAGCTTGGGACACTTATGACAAATAAGGACAGAAAGCTGACTGCCAAGGGCTAAATATAAAATTGCTTTCTTGTGCGCAGTGTTAAACATTCAGTAAAGAATGTCAAGTGTCATTTTGTTGTATTTTCAGTGGAGTATCTGGCAGACACAATAGTATAAAAAAAAACATGTATTGGCAAACTGAGAGATTAGAAGTGTTACAGTAAAACAATGTTTTGGGAAAATTGCTGTGGATTTCAACCATACTTCAACTGGTTAGAAAATTGGGATGCCTAATGTCAGTATACATAATTTAGTTGAATGTCAGTAGGCCATTATTTTTTGCTGGTGTCTGTGGGACAATAATCTGGATGTGATTTTTACTAGTTATGTTTACATACTGTACTTTCCTAATTCCACAGTGGCATCAGATTGATAGGTAGGTGAATATACAGGAGAGCTAGAAGAGATCTATTATGACTTATAGGAAAAAAGCTTGTTATCAAGGCAGTCTGTTCTATAGTCAATACATTTTTAGCAGCCTAGTGCATAGCATATGTGAAGCGAACCTGAAGAAGTGCTAAGCGAAAGGCATTGTACGCTCCAATGAAATTAAATACAAGTGATCGGTGTGTGGTGATTTTGATAACTGGATACTCATCTGTCTCACCAGCACCTGTACCACATAAGGCCTTTGCACAGGGACACTTATGAACTTTCTTCAAAATGTCTGCTCAAATAATGCTCAGTTCTCCTTGGCAAAAGGTCTGTTTCAAGTTTGTGCAAAGTTTTTTCTCTTTTTTTTCCCAGAGACAAGTACTACATAAAAGCTTTCAATAGCCCAGCCCACTTTAAAACGATACACAGTAAATGATTTGAGTACCAACTCCCTCCATAAACATAAACATATGTATTTCTATCCTTGATTAGTAGTGGATTGTAGTCTTACATCTGTGACAACAGCTGCTGAAAGCTTAATCAGCTGCCCAAAAAGCAAGAGCCTCTTATCTCTGCCTAGCCAACATTACTCCCAAAGGAAATAAGATAGAGGCTGCACGGAGAAACTTGAATGTGTCTAGCATCAGTCATAATGATGAAACATATGAATGAATTCTTGGGATAGGTTCTGTGCCATGCATGGGCACCTCTAGGTGAGAGCCGCTGCCAGCAGATTGCCAGCCCACTGCCCATTTGTATGTACTGCCACTGTGTGTCCCTACAATGCCAACAATGATTAATGGACAAGGTTACAAAGTATTTACACAAATAAGTTGAAAATTATTGATCGGCAGAACACACTGTCATCCCCCTTAGGGACATGGCTCCCCTGAAAGAATGCACAATACCTATGGCTAGGGCTAAATTGAGACGCAGATTGTGTCTGACTGATCAATGTGGATCTGTGCTGAGGCATCAATCTAAGCATCCCGAAACAGGGGCAGCTCCATTAACATGTATAAGCCAGCTTGTCCCAACAGTGTCCTCTACCTACAAGCTGCAGAGGAAGCAGTCAGCCATTAGAGAGCTGAGCTCAAACTCCCCTCTTCTCTTCTTCATTCATCTGTCCTGCTGGGAAAAGAACAGCTTGACCAGCATAAGCTGGTTAAAATGGTTTAAGCTGGTTTGACCAGATAAGCAATGTTTTCACATTGTTGAGGTATTTTTTGAGTGATTTTTGATGGTTTTGTTAGACCAGCTTATGATGGTATTTTATCAAGGTGGACATTGTTGATATTACCAGTAAAACCACTTTCATGAACTAACAACCCACATTTGACTATAACAACCATTCATTTAAAAATAGTAACAACGGTGTAAGTTATGAATTAGTTGCAAGTAGCATTGTAACCAAAATATGAAAAATGTGCAAAAGCACATAGTGCAGGCGTGGCAACAGCGTTGACACAAGGCAGGCTTAACACATGTTTTGTTTCAAATTATGACCCACCCCACTCTGTCATGTCTCTGCAAACATCATCAGAATCACCCTACCTGAAATGGCCTAATGTGAGTGTAGTGTTGTGTGAATGGCGAAATAGAAATAGCTATTCTTCTCACTCACGTCACGGCTGTCACTGCCTTTAGATGTCCCACATTTGCTTACGCCTGGTAAGTTTCAATTTCAGAACAGAGTTGTGAGATGAAAAAGTAACTGAATAACCCTCGTCAGTGTTCTTCACTTGCTCTTTTAACACCCACGTTTAATTCCATTCAAATTCAAACACTGAAGCTGGAGAATAAATCAACAATAATCTTGACAGTCCATTTTTCACTTTGTAGACTACATCAAATAAAGAGCTGACATAATTACTGCATGGCTCATCCATATTTACTTTGCTTCCCATGACATATGGCCCGGCCCTGTTAAGAAGTATTTGGCTCATCGTGCTATGTATTATGCATACGCACCTTGTGTTACAATTGCATCATAAGTCATTCCAAAATAATACAGTGGAGGAGATACAACACAGAGGGAGAGATAACAACCAATTGTGTAGAGGGATATAATACCTGTTTGAGTGACTAAATAACCACTAGCCTACATGAAAGCTGCCTTGTGAGAGTCATGCACTAGCAGCCTAATGATGACAAAGACTGGATAACCTCAGTGAGGTGATGTTGGCATTGAGTTTCACAGAGGGCTGTACAAGAAGACAGTGAGCCTCTGAATTTGATTTATTTAAGAGCGAGTCAGAGAGAAAGAGACCACCCCCAACTCTCCCATTCTCACAAGAGACCAACCAAGTGCACCAATCAAAGTTAATCAGGCTGAAAGATGTCATGGCAGACCAGTCAAGCTCTGGCAGACATGTGCAGCTGTTTATGCACATCAGAGTACATTAGAGTTGCAGTGATGGCAGGCTGGCATGTCAGCAGGTCTGACAGTGAGGGTGTTAACTCACCAAGAGGGGTACAGGTGTAGTTGCGAGTCTGGTGCTGCTTATATCAAGCCTTCCTGTAAAAGAGGATGAAATCGATTGTTTTGCAATCTGCATTCTCTCTAATTATGCTTTTAAACACTCATAGACTTAAAAAAAAATGGCTTATATAGGCAGCTGTCAAATGTTGTGAAATAAGCCTTGACAGTTAGATTGCTGTGATTCACTCCCAGTACTAAAATATCATTAAATAACCTGGATTAGCCTTTCCTGTAAAGGTTCATTTAATTAACAAGAGGTTAAGTATCATGGAAATGATACATAACCTGTATAGGGTAATAAACATTCACGTTGTCAATGATTCTTGCATATTATTTTACTGTAATATATTGAATTCTTTTCAGAAGCAATAGATGTTATTGCCACAAGTGTTTCTTTTTTCTTCCCCATGTCCATGGCAGTTGAGGCCACTAAAGGTCAAGGGTGGCATTTCTTGCGCTTTGCCTCTCTCTCTATTCCAGAGATTGGTAGTTGACTTTAATTACACACTTTTCTGAACATGTCATGTCAGGAGATACATTGCCCTTTCAAAGCCAGTGCTGTCTCTCAGGACCTATTTCTTTAGACTGAATGGACATGGAAGGCACTTTCTTGTCACTGCCACACTTTGTTGATAATTTTGTTCTGTCACAGTAAAACATCTGGGACTACAGCTGATGTCTGACCTTTCATACAAATGAAGAACTCTTTACAGTTGCCAATGTTTTTGCATACAAAGTAGTTCACTTTTAATTATATTTGGCCTATGCTGTTACAGTTATTATTATTATTATTATTATTATTATTATTATTAATAATAATAATAATAATACCCCACATGCAAATAATTATTACAATAAAAGCATTCTCTGGCAAATAAATGCTTAGACAGAAAGCAATGCAATAATGTGTAAATAAACATAGAGATTGTATTTGGCCAGAGGGCCAGTGAGTCTCACACAGGGAGACCCTCAACCTGAACTTGTTCATTAGCGGCAGTCGCTGCATATTTCATGCCATTGATCACATCAGCAAGCGCTTAACTAGGGGGGTTCAGCCAGTGCCTCTCAAACTTTCTCAGTCATTACCTACTTTGGTGGGGGGTACAAGCCAACACAACGGAAACAAACATTTGAAGCAGAAGTTAACATTTTTAAGGGTCACAGCACCCAAAGGCAAAATAGAAAGTCGGAGTTCATGAGAAACGGCACTATCAAGGAGAGAGAGGGTGAGGGAGAACTCCTTTGAAAATGAACATGCCAAAGTTATTATTCTTGGAGCAATATTAAAGCTATAGTATGAGTCCATTAACCCATAGCCTTTGAATGTGACAGCATGCTAGGTATGAACCAGTACAACAGAGAGCCAATGGTGAATTGTACATAATTTCAACTTTATGAGAGCTTTCCATAGAAATTAATATTTTTCAGAATTTCAGCTGCTAACTGTGTTGTATTGACAAAACCTGGAAACATAATGTTGAAGGTGTATTTTGACTGTTAAGGAAAATGAGTATTACAAGAATTTGTCTTTTGATTGACATTAACATATCTGACTAGAAATCGTCAAGCTTGTCTTCTCAACCATGATGAGCTCATACAACAATGACATTTGGGGCATTGACCAAATGGGGTCAACTGGTTTTGAATCTGGAGAAGCCATTTTCTCAGGTCAGGACGCCCTTCCGCTGCAATGATCAATAGCATGGGCGCTTATCTTGGGAAGAGTGTGTTACACACACCTAATTACAATTGATCTTTTTTTCTGAGGCATTAATTGTGGATCTTCTCTCTACCACTTATTTGACACCACACCAAACACAGTCCACTGCTCCAAATTAATTCTTCAATGACTGCCCTAATGGTTTCCAATACACATGAAGTGAGGATGGCCAGACCCTAATGACCATGGCTAGACTCCTGTGGACTCGGATCCAGCTGAAAGGTCAGCTTAAAGATCAAGGTTGTCCTACTTCCAAGGACTCCATTCCAGTGATCACAGAACCAAATACGGAGAGTCTGAAGGAAAGAGTTGCTATAAATTCCTGTTAGAGAAGGTGTTTTTCAGCACAGTTTTATCCATTACTACTTTAAAATCTCCAGATTTTGATCTCATTCCAGTGCAGGATCATCATACACGTATCCGCAAGAAAGAACAATGATTATCTTTTTTCCTGATGCATAACTACCATGCAACCAACCTAAAACAAAAAGAAAAAAAAACCTTATAACTTTACTTCAAGATTTAACACTCCCCAGCTCAAATGCTACGTGTTCCATTTTTCAGGAGGTGGCTCAGGATGACAGACCATAAGGTTACACTCCAGTAGGAATTCCTTGAGAGAAATTGGATATTAAATAAGACAGACAGGGGTGGCTGCAGTGGCAGTGGGAGAGGATGTCGTCTGCAATAAGGCGTCTTTTTCTGACCATGATCTTATTTATCAAGAGAGCAAGTTGACACAGGGGTTCCTCAGCGGCAGGGCCAGAATTGATCTGTCAGCATATCCATGGGAGCATTGCCTCTGTCAGCCGCCCAGCCCACTATAGAGCCAGGGCTAGCCAATATAGTGGAACACAAGCACTGGCATCTCACACTGGACTGACTACTCAACCCAAATACACACACACCGACACACAAACACACACACACCATTCACCTCAAGCTGACGACTAAGATACTTTGGCAAATAGCTTTTGACTTAAACACACGGGGTAGAGAAGCAATGCTGATTGTGTGGAGGGAAGGTCACATAAGGTAATCATCTGCAGTGGTGGACAGACCTGGGGAAAGGAGGTGACAAGAATCAGCTGCCAGTTCACAACTTCCAATAATATGTAGCATTGGTGTCACTGTCATTGTCACTGAGTCTGATTCTCAAGGAGCAAAGGTAATGATCACATCTAAAATAATGTCACTGTGAAGAACTTTTGAGGTCTTGGGTCTTCTGTTTTTGTGTTGTCTCTTTTTTGTTCTTTTGATGCACTTCACTCCTTTTCTAAAGTCTTATTTTTTCTGCTTCTATCAGCTCATTTGTGAAAGGCTTTAAAATAGTTATGATGTACTAATGAGACCGCCTTATCTTATCTAATTAAGTAGTAATACTCTCACTGAAAACATCAAGAAGTGCTCCTGCATCTACCACTTAATAAATGAATTAATACATTTTGTTTTAAATGAAGTTAGAACTGTTCTTTAGTATTCACCACATATATCCATGCAACTGTCAACTGACAAAGGTTTAGAACTGCCATTTCCAAAATGAGTCATGGTCTTATTTTTATTGAACACCCAGCTGAATAGATTCCATAACTGTGTTATTATATGTGAATCAATTTGTCAAATTAAAACAGAACAAGAATTATTCTGGATGAAAATGGATCTGATGCAGATGCTGTGTATGGTTCTCCATCCTCTTCTCTAATATAGGCATGAGGGAGAGGTAGTGGAGTGACCCCAGGGTTAGTGTTGATGGTGTGCATAAAGTTGAGGAGATGATAAAAGGTGATTAATATTGTGTGTCATTCACCTAAGTCTAATGCAACAGAGAGGCCATAATATGTTCATGTAGAATGCTGAAATGCTTTTGAGTATGTTAACCTTTAAAAGTTGGCATTCACACATTCATATTCACCATAGCCAACATTACTGTAAACTGTTGAAGTCTATTCCCAACTTACAGGTTTCACTGTAGCAGTACGTCAATCTGAATCATTATATGGGCTCCCCCGAAAAACTGGATAGACGGTTGCTGAAAGATAAGAGCTATAGAATCCTTTATTCCTATTAGACATGTTCATCTCATAGTCTGTTCCAGCATAAATATTAAAGGAATTATCTGGAGTGAATCAACACGTAGCCTTGCTGTTTTATACTGCTAAGTGCTATTGAAAGCCACCTCAATGATCGAATTTCGTGCATCGTAGACCGAGTTTGCGAAACGACAGCCAACACCAACTGATTGAGCTATGTCAAAAAAGAAACCTAATCGATTTGCTTTCGTTTGAAATAACCCATTCTGTTACTGTTAGCTGCCGTTTCGCTATCTCAATCTACGTTGCATGAAATTCAGTGATTGAGGTGGCTATCAATAGAACTTGGCACTATAAAACAATAGGGCTACATGTTGATTCACTCCGGATAATTCCTTTAAGTTACAGTACTTGGACTTCTAGATCTATGGGTTGAAAAACTTGCACAACTTGATTACTACACTGGAATGAGAGTATAGTTCCATGTCATATCGGTTTAAGAAATCATCACATTTCATTTTCTGTCTGTCTTAATGCACCTCGCAACTACAGAAGTTCTAAATAGGAAATATACTGGAACTTTATGTACACTTTTAAGCAAGAAGCTAATGAGGAGATGCTACAGATCCATTTGGTTCAATGATATATGCTAACCTGAAGCTAAAAAAAGTATCATCAGGCTGGATGAAGTGAGAAAAGGTATCAGTTGTTAACTTTCTGTCATAGTTGCGTAGGCTATTCTTTTAATGTTATAGAAATATTATGCCACCATATTGTATGACTTAAGGGGATGTGTATTGATTCAGTTAACAGTGAACCAGTCATCCTGTTGTTTAATAATGCACTCCAGGTAATAGCATCTTCACTATATGGATATTGATATTTTTCTTCCTTTTTATTTGTTATTGATACCAAAATCATATTTTATCATATATAATACACAGTAAAACATACACACAAACACACATGCGCGCGTTCACGCACACACACACACACACACACACACACTCACACACACACACTTATTCCTATTCTACAGAGGTGTTTTTTGTGTTGTTGTTGCAGCACATGAGCTCCTGCTGGGTGGTGTCCTGTGCATTCCCACCATGGGAGCACACTCAATAGAGGAGGAGCATTGATTAAAGGGTGTACTCACACCTTGACTTCTTTAACTCGCAAATCTCCACGGACATTCTGGAGCGCTTCACTTCCGTCAGGGAAAAGATCAATGTTCACACCACAGATGGACACTGTTTTCCTGGCTCTATCAATGGCACCCAGTGGGGAGATTTAATTTAGCTCAAGAAAGATGCCAGAACAGTTTAAGTCATGAAACCATGCTGTTTAGGATGACATTGATGTGGGATACTTGTCAAGTCAAATTTGATGAGAAATTTGGTTACTCTTGTCAAAATAAACTAAACTTTTATTTGAAACTCCTTCATGATGTCTAATGACGTCTAACAGCTTCTCAGTGAAGGGAGGCCCCTGGCGGGACTAAACCGCCACCTACTTGCACCAGGAGGCAATTGTATTGTATTTGGCGCGCTACAAATAAAACTGAATTGAGTTGAAATGGAATACGCACATGCGGTTTTGTTTGGCATAACCCTAGCCTGACATAGCCCGCCCATAATATGAATGTTCATCCGTATCCATGGTCTGGGAACGGTCTTCTGGGTCGTGTTTACATCGGTAGAGAGTCTACCGGCCAATAAGCAAAGCTGATTAGACGAGCTGTCCAATCGTTTCAAACCAGAAGTGAATGCCCTCCCCACCGCAGTATAATCGCGTCAGGTTAAAGAACCTCCAGACCATGAATACGGATGAACAACAGTATTATGGTCGGGCTATGTCAGGCTAGCATAACCCTACCCAGGCCCACTAATATCCCAATCCCCCTGCAACCATTTTCCTCCTAAAAAACAACATAAGCATCAGTACTGGCCGGTGGTGCCATAGTGCATTTAACTGACATTCCGTGGATGGATAGAAAGTACCATGTATATTTGCACTTTAACACTTAACTTTAATTGAATTCAATTCAATTTTATTTGTAGAGCCCACAAAAACTATATTGTCTCGTGCTGCTTTACAGACAGTACAGGGAACACCCATGAGTAACATTACTCATTGGGTCCTGATTTTACTGGGCTCGAGAGTTCAGGAAATTGCCTCATTGGCCATACGGACTTGATCGCAAAATTTCATGCAGTGACTGGAAGTATGGGCAGGCCCAGGCTACGTCTCATGGGCTCAACCCACCTGGGGAAGTAAATCTACAGTTGGGAGCCCGATACATAGATTGACCATGGTTTACACAGAGTAACAGACAGCATAAATACAGAATGTTGTCTGATAGTTACTGGGTGGTAGGGAAAGTATAGTTTGTGGGACAGTCAATCATGTAGAAGTTAATTTAACATCATCCACATTCAGTTAAAATAGGCTAATTTAACAACTTTAAAGGTACAATGTGTAATGTTTTTATTGTTAAATATCAAAATCTGATTTACCTGTTGACAAGCTTATCCTTTTTCATAAATATTAACCATCACTATTGGTCCGTATTGGCTTGAGATTTCACATTAACTGGGAGTAGACTCTCCATGTATTGCCGCCATCTTGGAATACGGAAGCTGAAAGCGGTCATATCTTTTGTGTTTTTGCTATAGACTGACAATAGACCAACATCCGAATGCAGGCTTCCGTAACTGTAATATGTAATTTGAAATGCATTGCGCTTAATTTTTCTCGAAGGCTACACATTGGGCCTTTAAAAGGCCCTATCATGCAAACGGCGCACCGTGCTTTCGCGACTGGCGCAAGCTGTCATTGCTATTCTGTGCGAGCGCATTGTTCGTTTTAATCAAGAAATTTGTTTTAGTCAAGAAATTCACGTTGTCTAAATAGCAGATGACTTTGTACCCTCGTAGGTGTGTCCGTGAAAAAAACAGGCGCTCTTCGTTCTTAAAGGCAATAAGAGATTGATCTGTCATTGGTTAATTCTGTGTTACACCCATAACACACCCATGATTAATCTGGTATCGTAAGTCCAACGCTTTTGAACTTTAATTGCGCCGGCGCTAAGTGTAATTTTTCCTGTCCTCAAAATAGCAAACCGCTCAAGGACCGCCCATAATGTCAACTGCACCATAGACTTCAGACGATGCGCCGTGGATCATGGAAATAGGGCCCCTAGTCTCTTTGAAGGCTCTCTCAGCCACCTCTAGGCCTACCTATATTCTGCAGTTATAGTAAACTTAAGATCTGCCGATGAGCTGACAAACCAAACCAAAACTGAATGAAACTGAAACTGGTGGTTGAACCAATCCTTGCTAACTTGCATCACACATAGAACTAAAAACTACAAAAAGAAGTTTGTTTGGATGACACTTTTGTCCATACAGGTCTGGGATCTCGCTATTGATAAATGCTTACTGAAGATGTTTAAATTGTAAAGATTGGATTTTGGATCTATTGTATTCTCGCGCTGCATTGGATCAGATAATAAACATCCGATGCAAATGAGGCCAATGGCCAGAATCCCAGATGGAGGACTGGAGGGAGAGGAATTAGGCTACGTTAAGAAGGCGATGGTCAGGGTAGATGAATGGTTGACGGATGATTTTCGCGATGTGGTTGTGGATGATAATCTGTCTTTATGGGTGCAACCCAACGAACGTAGTTTGTTAACAATTCCAAACGGATTGATGAGAATGTAAAACATTAACAAAGATAAAATAAAAAAAAAATTAAAAAATCAATGATTGTACGGGCAATGGTAGCTGTTTAGCCAGAGATTTAGTGGAAAGCACAAAATATTCTAAGACCATTTTGAAATTTGACATGATATGACACTTGCTGTCAGGGCATGCAGTCATGCGAAGGAGCAGAGTAGGACAACAAAAGCTATTGGAAACATTTTGCAGTGCCTCGGTCTTGGCAACAGTAGGGCAAAAAGGGCTCTTCATAAAGATCAGAGAAGCTTGTCTATATTTCAGGCCAGGACACCTTTTTGACTGTGTGTGAAATCATCTTCGCTTTGATAAATGCCATTGTATGTCTGTACTTCATTTGGAGGGTACACATCGGGGTGCCAGATGCAGTCGGCCCTTGCACTCTATACTCTATATCAGAATAATCACACTGGCTACCACTAGCTTCCAAATATACGCAGCCTGCTGGGAATTCCCCCAGTCCTCTCCCTCTCAACATCCCACTATACTGCAGCTCTGTGTCTGATGTAATGGCATTGTGTTGCCATGACAACTCTGGGCAGCTCATCTGCCCCTTATTGATGCTTTAGAGGTTTCTATAGAAAGTGGCAAAAACTTTAATTCAATTAAATTTATTTTTCAAAGAAAATACATATCTGTGTTGTAGAACACTGAGCTTGTCACCTAGCCTGACATAGCCGCCCATAATGCTGTTCATCCGTAGTCATGGTCTGGAGGTTCTTTAATCTGATGCGATTATAGGGCGGGGGGGAGGACATTCAGTTCTGGTTTGAAACGATTGGACAGCTCGTCTAATCAGCTTCGCTCATTGGCCGGTTGTCTCTCTACCGATGTAATCCCGCCCCAGAAGACCGTCCCCAGACCATGAATACGGCTGAAGATCCGTATTATGAGCAGGCTATGGGCAGGCTACTTTTGCGTTTTGGAGATCTATACCTCCATTTTGAGCAGGGGTGTCCATAGGCACTGCATCTCCTCTGTTTTACTCGACTACAGAGGCAGTGACAGAAAGAGGAACACCGAGGCAGACGCAGACACCAGATATTAAGACCAGCTTACAGTAGTTCTGTCAAATGAGAGTGTTTGAATGCACAGCTGCCAGTGTGAAGAGAAGTAAAAGAAGGAATATAATATATGCATTGCTTTCATTCACACAATTATTGCCTCTCATATAGGAAATGGAAGTGGTAAATGTTCTCATAACAGCTGGGGCACACTCCTCTTCCAACTTGTGTTTAATATATTCATGATCTGGCATGGGAGGATCCAAAGCCCTTCCTCTGATTTGGCTGATCTATCGTGGTTAGTGTCTTGCAGCATTGAAGGTGATTTCCAAAGACAGTTCTCTCTGTGGGGAGGAAGGGAATAAGAGCGAGAGGGATGGAAGGAGAGAACACTGGGTATTGGGCCTGCAGTTGTGAAGGGAGAAGCAGAGAGAGAAAGAAAGAAAGGGAGAGAGAGAGAGAGAGGCATAATCTTATTTAGAGTTGATCTACCAGCTCTTGTCCTTCCAGAGTCTCACTGCCTCATATTTGGTGCCCTGTATGAACCCTTGGATCGACGTGACATTGAATATTTGTCTGTAGGTCTGAAATAAATTAATCATGCAGGAAAGTAACATTAAAGACAACATATGAATAAATAAATAAATAAAATAATAAAGCCAATCTGAGAATTTAGGGTAAGGCTGATTTATGATAGGTAACACTTTAGATTACAGCATTTATTATTGTTTAACGAGTAGGAAAGAAGAACATAACAAAATAGAAATGCGCAATAATGTCACAATTAAAAAGCACGGGGCAAATACGTTTTTGAAACATCATCAACAATATAGAAGAGGGAGAGCCGGGATGAATGAAATAGGCTGTGGGGAATTTGAGTAATTACACTGTATAGGCCTGCTTGTTTTTTTAATGAATTATTTAGATAAGGCAGGGTTGAATGTGTGACTTTATTTTACATCCACATCCAATGTTAGGGTCCCGTATAGTATAATCTTTTACCTTTTTGGTTACTTTACAGGTCACATACTAGCCTAGGCTAACTACTCTGTTGTTTATCTTGCATTGTATCTACATTGTATCTATTATGTTGTTGATGTAAGATCTTATGACAATACACATCGGATGTATATTTATTAACAAAGTTTCGGCCTGTGGCCTTTTTCAAGTTATTCAATAACTTGAAAAAGGCCACAGGCCGAAACGTTGTTAATAAATATACATTTGGACAAGAGTGTGCGGTATTCTGCCTGAATTGAATGACTATCCGTACCTGCACCTCGACACTGGTGTGCGTTGGCTACTTCCTCCTTCGAAAAATACACATCGGATAACAAATACATTTATGTTGTTCTACTCCTTAAGCAGTAATTCACAGGCTGTAATCCTACAGTAAGAGATATCTGTGAAGAGAAGTGGGCGTGACTTCGATTCCCTATACTACGCTATAGTACTGACTCAGGAATCGACTCATTCACTTCCATTTCAGTTAAACTCTCTTTTTAGGAACACAGTTGGCCGACACATTGTTTTGTACAAAAAAAGACTTTAAAGGCAGTTTTCTCAATTCCATGTAATGCAAATGTCAACAACAGTGACCACAGTAGTACATGCATGGAATATTCTGGTTTGGCCAAATCATGTAAATTCCTCATTCTGCTGGACATCAATTAATTTGACTATATTCGGGTATCAAACAAACCAAACATTGCCAATATTCTGTTTTAAAGCATAATAATCCAGTTATATATTAGTCAATGTTGCCATCCTCCAACCCATCATTAGTTGCCCATCATACAAGGCCCGCCCCATGCCCTAGTGTATACTGTTCCTGAAAGGTTACAGATATTCTTAGCAAATCCATGGGAGATTTACATCAGTAATCAATTTATGTCCAGCTTCAAATACATTTCTGGTACTATATATTCATGTCCAGTTTCAAATACATTTCTGGTACTACATATTCATGTCTAGCTTCAAACATATTTTATTTTACTTACATACTGCCGTTATAATGAATGCAGGCAATTACAATTCAGTATACAGCAAAGTCTTTAGTTGCCTATTTTGTGCTGTGATCAATCATCAAAGTAACACATTAGGAATTTACCTCATTGTCCATTTTCAATATCAGATACCTATTTAGTGCTTAGGGTATGGAGTTTACCCAATACAAAACAAAAAACAAATCACTTGTTACAACATAGGGCAATACCATGGCATAAATTGATATCTTATCTTCATCCTCCTTACAGTAATCCAGAATGGCATTGTTATTTGAAGCTGCTCTTTTGAGGTAAAAATACTACAATGTGCTGCTTCAATCTGATGGATACTTAACTGACCTACAAGAGGGAGACTTTATAATGTTTTGAAGAGATGTGACTTGGTTTTGAGATATCTTTTTTTTTTGTTCTTTGCAATGCTGCTGCAGAATGGTTGCTAGCAGGCATGAGGAAATGACAAATGTTCACACAGTGCAACTACGTGCCGCTGGGTTTGCCAGTGATGAAGCACTTGTTCAACAGGAGAAAAACAAGACTGAAGGTCCAACTTAACAATGGCAAAATGCCCACTGAGGATGAGAGGGTATTTCTTTTCATACTAGTTTATTCATCACATTTTTCTGTCACTTTAACAGTCATTCATAAAAATAAAAACAAACATTTTAAAAACATTATAATTAATTATAAACAGTTTAATTACGCGTCAAAGACAGACTGAACAACAGCATCATAATAAATAATCCTCTCTTGTTTTCTGAGTAGATATGGAAATGATGTGAGCAGTGAAGAAATGTCCTTACTTGATATGAAAGGAAGTGTAGCAGGCAGGCCTGTGATTATCAGAATAGTGAACTTGGCCAGTGTCCCCTCTTTGGAATGCAGAGTTCAGTTCAGATCCACTCATATCAAAACGGCACCATCCTCCAGTCTCTGCAGGAGCCTGACGCAGCCCGTGATCCCCAGGGCTAGGCACATAAGAGGAGAACATCAGAGCCTAAACTCTCCTTGGTGTTTTAATAGCAGTGGCATTGTGATTCAGGAAAACCAACACAACACACATTTCTCTTTAACTAAATCCCCCCAGCTGATCGACTCAGAGAGAGATTAGGCTGTACGCAAATTGTTCGAAAATATGATGAGAAGAAAAAAGTCTCACATGTAAGAATCTCATCACACATACACAGGCAGAGGGAGAGAGAGAGAGGGAGAGAGAGGGAGGTAGAGGCAGAGAGGAGAGAAGAGGAACATCACAACCTTTAACAGAGAGAATATTTGATGCAGGGAGAAATATGCACACTGTGCAAGAAAGCGTAGAGGAGCTTGAAGCTTCATGGGGCATTTTTAAATATATAGTGTCGATTCTCCGAGAGAGGGCTAGGGAAAGTCTTTGATCAGAGTTGACACAGCACTTTGTGAGTGCCCCCCCTCTTCAGACACCTCCCTCACACAACCCTTACTAAGATAAACAAATGTCTATGGGATCTGCTTCTCAATTTTCCACCCAGAAATGCAGCTCACTCTGCCAGAGAATTTTTCTATTTATGGAAACATCATTGTCATTTATTTGCCCTGTTTAATACTTTAATAGTTCAGACAAAATGCCACCCTCCACTTAAGCTCTGAATCAAATGCATTTCAATCTTTCTACCCAATTATGAATTTTTAAAGGATTTAAATCTATCCTCTGCATGTTAACAAAGTTTTGAAGTGCAAAAGAACAAAATGTTGTGGGCACCAGCCCCAATCAAAGTGCAAGAAGAGACAGTAACCGGTGACCAGAACCACTATGCTTGCTGGTTTCAAGTCTTCGAAAGGAGAAGGAAACACATACGTCTACTAAATTCTACATAGTGACAAGAAAATCCGAGGCGATAAAATATTTCATTACTCTTTGAGTCTGGCAAAACACACTGTAGGTCGCTTACAAAAGCCTGGTCAACTCCAGTGAGTGTGTTGACCCCCAGGCCTATGAGACAGCATCTAAATGCAATGTTTACAGTGGTGTTGGGTTAGGGCAACATGCATAAACATGACGGGAGCTGTGTTTGCCTGCAAATGCCTTCAGTACCTCCCCATTGATCAAAGCTGACAGCTACACATGTTGGGTAAAGAGAAACATCATGATGATATATTTTTGCTGCATTATTTACTGGGCTTGGCCCCAGTAAGGCGACAATCCCTCGAGGTGATACGTCTCTAGATACATTATATCAGACAAATCACAGCTTGGCACTATTTTTTTTCTTCTGTCTTCCACCGACATTTATTTCTTGCTCTATGCATCATGGTCTCTGCTTAAATAATCACATTTAAAAACACAATTACATTAGATCTACCTGTTATATAATTCTTGATTATAGACATGTGATTTGTGAAATACAAATTCCATGCTAAAATATCCTATTCTCATAGCCTAACATTTGGATAGGCTAGATATCCCATGTTGATCAAATAACGAAGACAATGTCTGTTTCTTATTCAGCTACATTATTTTCTAAGGAAAATTTCTTTAATTTATTGTTTGTGTTGTTTGTTCTTTGCATCCATGGTGCATGTTTTCTGTAAATGAAAAATGGAGTTCAGTCCACCCTTGATTCCCACTTTGCTTGGGCAGAGTTCATGAAGCACAGCTGATTTGTCATCTAATGAAAGAAAGGAGCCTAACACTGTTAGAGTAAGTGCTTTCATTTACTCCCAACAATACACACTGTTTTGGACATTAAGCTCATTACAAGATGGAAACATTGTCCATTTAGCTTACTGCTTATCTTGCATTATAAACAATACACCCAATAAAGCAACAAAGCCAAACACCAATAAATATAATTTTCATAAGTGGCCCCATTTCCAAATTATACAGATAATGAGTTTCCAATGAAAGTTGGAAGAATATATGTTTAAGCCAGGGGGGCTGCCAGTACAAAAACAGAGCACAAGGTAGAAACATCCTACAACACACCTCTTGTGTTACTTCACAAGCTCCTAGAGATGTTTCCAATTCCCACATAAAGCATAGAACAAGCTTCCCATTATTGGCTAATGACACATATAATGGACTATCAGACAACATGTAGCAGTAGATCTATGATATAAAAAGAAACTTTTGAAAATGCATGAGGCTCTACCCTAGGTTTGCATGTCAGCCATGATTTGAAGAGCGAGGCCATGTTAGTGATGACCTGTTCTGTGCTACACTGCTTTCATTTGCATTTCAAACAGTAATTATGTTTGATACCTTTAGCATACATCCAGCAAATTAAACCTTATAAGAGGCAATCAGTCTGATGTCTATGGGAGTGTATGTTTAGCTGACTTTGATTATTTTGGATTTCTCTTTGTCCCCTCAATGTCTACATTTGCATGACAAAACACAAAATCAATGCAAAATATGTAAGATATCAGGCATGAACTGTGATATTGCTATAGGCTACTGTATTTTGTTTTCAGCAGACTGTATGATCAAGCTCATACAGCACACCTCCCTACAGAACAGACACACTGCATTTCATGTTCTCATGTAATGAATGACTTAATACTTAGATTGTTCCTCCTATTGATGACCAGCCTGTGGAGCTACTTATTTCCTTGTGATAGAATGTGGCATATTAAGAAAAAAAAAAAAAAAAAGAAAAAAATGATGAGTAGCTTTTATACTATTTATTGCAAGCCTTCACATTTTGCTGATCCACAGTAAAGCAAGCTGCTTTTGACACACACACAGTAGGCTATACTCTACATTCATTATCATATTGATGTCTACCACGACTACCACAGAGAAGGACACTGATTTTGCAGTGATGATCAATTAGTAACATTTTTTCACAATTGATTTACTTTCAATGGTGGAGCCAGGTGGAGAGTGACTTCACAATGTTTGGTCCTGATAAATGCAAATGGCTCCTCAAGGTTGGTCCACAGGTACAGTATAAGTAAGGGATAATGGCTGACGAGGTGACCGGTTATATGGAAATAATGGCGAGGTGGAGGTCCAGAACTCCCGCACTCCTCCTGTTTGTATTTATCCTGATTTATCGGCTGTATATTTAAAGAAGCGTATCAAACATAAAAGAAACATGAGACTGAAAGAAGTTAACCTGTTGGGTTTGGTAACTTTCAGTTGAAAGTAGATCTACAAGGCTGCTTACTGTTGTTAGCTAACATTTTAAAAAGCATTGATATGGAACGGTGGTGAGACTTGGCAGAAAAACGTCTCAGGTAGCAGGTTATCAGAGGTTAATGGCCACCCCAACACCCAATAAGAGAAGAGAATCGTGTTCTGAAGGGAGATAAGTAAAGATAATGTGCATATAGTTGTTTACCTTTCAAGTTTTCCTATATATACTGTACACACATACACACAGATGCGTATATGTGTGCACACACACACGCCCGAACATACACACACACACAACAAAAATTACTCCTGCTCTCTCATGCAACCTGCATTGGCATGGGACAGGCATTTTGAACCACTGTAATGTCAATCAGCAGCAGCATAGCGTATGATTCAGCTGAAGCAGAGTGGGCTTTATTAAAATAGATATACTCACTTCTAACAATCACCTCTGCACGCACCTCCTCCTTCGCAACTGTGACTCTATAGGTCTTTATCATATGGCTGGCAAATTGTTCAAATGAATAGGCTACATTAATTGACACATAGTTGTTGATAATGCATCACTGTGATGTCTGCAAATGCTCCCTTCAGCGCTATTGGAAAAACACTATAGTAATTATCTCTGCAAAGACAAGGCTAAAATGAAATAGCTGAACTGGAAATAACAAAGACTTTTTTCTCCCGTCATGACAGACAGCTGCTTTCTCAGTCAGACGGGGCCTGTTGTTTTTCGTGTGTTGATATGTAACTCTGCTGTCTGCTTGGACGTCACTGCTTTGGCCATATATTCATTTTCTTGGCTTCAGTCAACAAGCCCACATGGAGCTTGACTCCTGCTGATTGCCTGTCGTGGGAGCGGCTATAGATTAAGTATCGGATTTCTACCCCGTGTGGGCAGAAGCCAGCAGTGCTGTGTCTCTCGCAGGGACACTAATAACATTGCTGTGTTTGTCTGTTTAGGATGAGCGAGGGGGAGAGGAGACAGAGCAGAGCAGAGATGCTGAGTGAAAGCGAATGAGGTGGATGAAAAGCGACACGCGGGCGGGAAGGAAGGAGGGCTGAAAAACAAGGACAGGGAGTTGGGGAGACTGAGAGGAGCTGACCTATGCATTGAGAGCAAGAGCAGAGGGGACCTCTTCATAAGGGTGTCATTCTCTTCCACCTTATGTGAGGCTGGATGGCTTGAGACAAAGGCGGATTTGTGTTGTTTGTGCTGTGCTGTGTCCACACTTGTGTCCACTCAAGGGAATATCTCATCCACGCAGGGGTCTGGAGGCCTACACTGCGCTCTGCTGAGTCACCCTGTTGCTATGACAGCAAACTGTGACATGACAAGGTCACTGTCACCACTTAAGGTTTACAGAACAATGCAGTCATTTTGTGAAACTGAAGTAACGGTGTAAGCAAAATGGCTGTTTAAAAGCCACAAAATGTTGTTTCCGGTGTGTTTTTGGTAAAATCAATTTTATACATTTATCTCTAGAGATGATACAGTAAAAGTCTATATGAAAAACATGCATCATCAGCACACAACCCTGTTGTTCTAGTTCCATGGTGTGTGTGTGTGTGTGTGTGTGTGTGTGTTTTTTTTTTTTTTTTTGTCAAGGCAAAATTTGAAGCAGTATCTACTCCTACATATCAAAACAAGCAAGTGATGGTTTAATTATGATAATTCTGTCTCATTGCCTGATGGGTTCTCTCTCCCCATGGTGGGTGATCATTAATCCATTACAAACAACACCTGTTACTCAATATGTTGATGAAGATACTCACACAAAAGCAAATATTGCAGCTGCTAAGTATGAATTGTTATTGCTGCATGAGGCTTGGGGGTTTAAGTGCGATCATCCTTTGTCCTGCAGCAGTGCACCCATTATCTAGGAGCCTTCACTACCAACCCTCTTGTTTGCCTTCACAGAATGCTAGACAGCTCTGCCATTATGATATAGCTGCCTGAGTCTGTTGTGTGTGAGGTGACTAGATGTACTATGGCTGAATGGCAGAATTCACTAGTAGCCAAGAATTGTTTTATTTTAGCAACTGAGATCTTTCCGCAACTAACCAATTTGAGTAGATTTTCACATAATGGAGTCAGTTACAATAGTGGAAGAGCTATCATTGTAAATAGTTTTTATGGGGAAGAGATTCTTTTCATTTGGCTTACTGGCAGCACCAATCTCTTTCCTTCTGACTCCTGACCTCCAAAGTTGATTATCCATCCGGTTGCCTGGGAGAAAATCATGCCCCTTAAATCTGCCATTTCCACCAGCTGTGACATCATTAGGCTGACATTTGTAGAGCATCAGTTGTTGTTTCGACGTGATGATTGGACTTTATAGTCTGATCTCACATTATTAAAATCGAATAGATGATTTTCCTTCAGCCTCCCCCAGTCTGTCTCCCCAGCACCCAGCCATCTGATAGGAGAATACAGCTTCAATATATTTGATGATGTTTATGCTGGCTATTTTTGGCAGTCTGTCAGATATAAGCCAACTTTGCCATATGACTGAGAGCTCTGGGTCCTAATTACTACATTATTACCACAACCACCATAACTACAACAACAGGGACATGGCAGACATACCTTCACTTTGGGGTGTGTCTCTCTCTCTCTCTCTCTCTCTCTCTCTCTCTCTCTCTCTCTCTCTCTCTCTCTCTCTCTGCATGTGTACATGTGCATGGAAGCATGGCTGTGCCTCCATCTGTACATTTTGAACTTGAAAATAACTATAACTATAAAGCTTGGTTTAGATGTACAGTCACATGTTGCAATTGTGGTTGTAAAAATGGCATGTCAGTGAATTGTTGATACATGAAAGTTTAACATGCTATTTTAACATCAAAGAACAATGTGCAATACTAGAGAATTGCTTATTGGCATTTATGTGCATTTACACATAAACGTACTGAACATTTTGTGTTTCTCTTTTGCTAAACTCAAAAAATGGAACAGAATATGAGGTAGGCCTACTATCTACTCCCACACCTGATTTAATGTGAATGTTTGCTTCACTATTCTCAGTGAAACTGATGCCCCTCAGTCACACAAGTGGTGTAGTAGATGCTTAGATCACTGGACTCAACTACTAGGCCTTTAGGCAATACCTTTTCACCATTAGTTTGCCTCTTCTCTGTCAGACGACCCTGTTAAACTGTGTGTGTGTGTGTGTGTGTGTGTGTGTGTGTGTGTGTGTGTGTGTGTGTGTGTGTGTGTGTGTTTACTGCGAAACTCACTTTAAAAAAATAAACATTGAACAAAGAGCAAGGAAACGGGGGTGGTTTGACCTCTCAGTCATGGCATATTTGTCAGCTTTCAGCATTATTACCGATGGTATCCACACGGTGTGAGGTCAGAGGGAGGTGGCCCTCAGTCTCCTTGCCTCCACCCCTGTTACTCTCCGCCTCTGCCATGCAACAATGGGCATGAAAGGTCAAAGGCCAAATGTCTGTACAGTGTTTGCAGCAAATTGGAGCTGGACAGTATTCTTCATAATCCTCAGGTGCTTTGTTGCAGATGGTGGGGGTATTGAGGCAGAAAGTATTGCTGCTCATGACTGACAAAAAAATGGAGAACTTTCATAATGCGATGTTATCAAAAGATTTGTAATAATTTCATTAAAATGCTGCAATGCAATGTGTGACATTCATATCACTAGAAGTAGCTTGGAACTTCTTTGAAAATAAAGGCAAAGACTTGTCCCATATGTTGGATTATTGGTCCGGGACTTGGTTACCTAAAATAAAATGGAATAGAATGTAGCCAAATTAAACAACCTTGGCAGAGCACAATCATCCCCATGAAGGAATACTCAGGATCAAATGTTTCATGTTGTCATCTGATCCCACATCCCCTGTTTTCCACTTCAAGAAACAGGAAGCACTTCAGCCTGGCAGCAAAGCCTAGTCCTCCGGAGAAACAAAGACCCTGTCCTACACGCCATCCTGGGCATGAAGGAGGCCCTCATTTCCCTGAACATTCGCTAGCCTGGGAGTTCCCATGCTCCTTTGCACGCTTATTTCATTTCACTCTGCAGAGCAGCATGGTGACCATGGCCGTTTTTCTCGCCTGGTTTCGGTATCCAATCGCAGAACAAAAAGGGATTTGTACGGCCCTCGATTGCATTTTACGTCACGTGGTGGCTCTGGTATTGGCTCCGGGGTATGTACAGACGCTATGATAGACATTCGTAGCGCCCAATAAACGGCTATGGACAATTGTAAACGATGCTTCCGCTACGAGAAATGCAATAGGCAGGTCTCCAGACTAAATATCACTTGTGATTTTAGTTTGGCATTCGCCAGGCTCCTAGTGGGCGCTTAATGAACTGTCATGATTAAAGAGTGCGATGCCAGGCTTTCTAAAATAAATTGTAATGTATAGATACTAACCTTGTGTTTAATTATGGGGGTCTCCCTTTTATGAATATCCTAAGCTAATGTGATATCATACCATTTTAAATGATATATCTACTGTGCTTCATATACAGAAATGCTATGTTTATTGATCTGTCAAATGCGTTTGACACTGTTGACCATAACATACTTCTAGAGAAACTGGTCTTACTGGCTCCTGATTAAGTTTCCTTTGCATATTTTTATGATTACCTTTCTGATAGAACACATAGGAGTAGAGGGGGTGATCTCGAAGGCGGCAAAGCTGTAATGGCGAAATGAACTGAGGCATCTTGAGTGTATCCAGGCACCAAACAAAGCTGGTCTACCAAGGAGTTAAATTAAGCTTGGATGCTGATAATCAAGAATCAGAAGATGGAGTAGCTTTGTGAAAAGCTGTTTAACGAAATGAATAGCTTACAAGCTAGGTTGGTTAGAGTATCCATGCGCTGAAAGCGAAAGTGGTCACACTGTGAAAGAGATTTGGTCGTACCATGTGTTGATATACTGTTGTGTCAGTGACTACGTCACAATCTCACGAGTGGGGGGTCTTCAAGATCCCTACGCGTAAGCGCTCTTTTCTTTTTTACGTTTTGATTAAAGTTCCAATGTGTTGACGTCGAGCAGTTCGACTGAAAGAGAACTATACATATAATAATAATAATAATAATAATAATAATAATCACGTCTTTATATGCAGACTTGGCAACCTTATAGTTATTGTAGCCTTAAAAAATATCAGTGACCTACATGTCACTGTTTCCATTTCAGCCTGTAAAAACATTTTAGCTCCCCTGGTGGACATTGCGCCTAAAAGTGTACCGTGAGGTATATTTTCACTATGTTCAGACTGCAGTCCAAAATCAGATTTTTTGCATATCTGATCAAAATCTGATATCTCTATCGACTGAGTTAGCATTGGTTGGTAAAGTGCTCATACCCGATCTGCATTTTCTCATTTCACCTGTCATACCCACGTGGGTTCCTATGGTAACCTAGCCTGGGAGTTCCCATGCTCCTTTGCACGCTTATTTAATTTCACTCTGCAAAGCAGCATGGTGACCATGGCCGTTTTTCTCGCCTGCTTTCGGTATCCAATCGCAGAACAAAAAGGAATTTGTACGGGCCTCGATTGCATTTTACGTCACGTGGTGGCTCTGGTATTGGCTCCGAGGTACTGTATATACAGAAGCTATGATAGACGTTCGTAGTGCCCAATAAACGGCTCTGGACAATCGTAAACAATGCTTCCGCTACGAGAAATGCAATAGGTAGGTCTCCAGACTAAATAGCACACAGCTACAAGTAACAAGGAAGTATCAGAGATGGAAGAATAACGTTACTCATCTTTATTTCAGTGCATCAATGCAGTGCAGCACAGCTGATAGTTGCCTCTTTAGTGCGTGGCAGAAAACTTTCACAGAGGTTGCTTTCTAGCCTAAAAATCTAGACATCTAGGCTATCCTGTTGCGTGCAGAAGTAATGTGAAAGATAACAGGCTTCTTCCGCCCTCGATTGAATTCGGTCTATCTCTCGATGCCAAACTATACATTTCAATGATATAGGATGGCCTGCCAGGCTAGTTGTTCTCCACATGTGAGGTAAATTCCAGGTCATATGGAACTTGCGGCAAAATCCATAATGCGCCCTGACACGTTGTTGTAGCAAACGATAGTTTTTTTAAAGGATAGTTAACATTAATCACTCACTTCTGTCCATCTGCATTCCATGTGTTATTGTTTGTGTCGCGTAGCAAATGACGAAAGTAACACAGTGTGGCTATCCATGTGGTTAAACTGTTCAGATCGCAGCAATTCGGATATGAATAGCAATAACACCACCTCCGTATGTGGGTTGTATCAGATTCGGAAAAGTCAGAATTCATGTGGTTGCAGACCACCCAAAATCAATTCTACTGTAGATACAATCTGGATATGCAAAAATCGAATTTGGGATGCCAATCTGAACAAGGGCTTTGAGGGTCCTGCAAAAGCGTTTTGGGTGGCACATTTCCACAATGACTCTGACCAACAAACTTGACTCACAATGTAGTTGCAATGTGAACTAAAACCAAATGGAAGTCTATTCTTTTAACAGCCTGCAAAACACGTAAAAGAAAATGTGTTGGGGAGAATATGTGCAAGGGAACTGCACAGATTTCGTACGTGGTTTTATGGCATGTAAGTTACAGACTTGCAGGATAAAAAGTGCACAGCTAAGCACCTTTTTGGACTTCAGTAGGCGGAAGAATTTCGTCCATAGTATTTTAGGTCATATATCATACCAGTCTAATGTAAACCACTTTCTATGGGCCCTATTTTCATGATCTTATAGCACAGTGTCTAAAGTCTATGGCGCAAGTTCCTTTGAGGCTGGTCCCACACCTGAGAATAGCAAAGACAGCTACCGCTGTTCGCAAAAGCAAATTGCTAACCCTAGGTGCATGATAGTTATCAGAGGTAATGGGACAACAACCTCATCACAATGTCATCATCTTCTCTCTATCTTTTCCTCTAGAAATCCTCTTAATTCCTAGCTCTAGAACCCCCCCTGCAGCATTTTGACTGACCAAATTTAAGTGTATTTCATTGTATTTTGGATTGCATACCACTTTTAAATATATTCATCTGAAACTGGTTTTCATAGCCTCAAATTGATTTTCATGGTGTATGGGAAAGTGATGGAGAGATACACACAAAAGTCATTCCAGCCCCAGCACAAGTTCACTACTGACTCATTCTTCCGTCCCCCATTAGCAGCCAGCCCCAGACTCCAGTCGAGATTTCCAGGGGCATGTGGCTGACTGTAGTCACTTCAGGCCTAAGTAAATTGTGTGTAAATGTTTTATAGGCTTGTCAGTGAGCGTGGCGACGGCTAATGGGAATATTTGTGTGAGTGTCTCAAGAGCCACAACAAGAGAGGAGTCCTCCTGGAGACAAATAGTTCAATTCAATGGAAAATAAGGCCTAGTTATTCAGACCTTAGCATACAAGGCATGAGAGACCACACTTGGGAAATGTCTATCCATTTAGGCATATGACTTTTTATAAACAAATATGTTGCTCTCTCTTTTTTCAAAGGCTTTAATAATAAAGTGAGTCACAGGAACCACTGTGGGATGAACGTACTCGCTCTGAATGTTAATATTTCTATGAACTGCAAGACATGCCGCTTACTAAGACTTGAAATTAAGGCCATAAAATTAACAAAATAAGTGTGCCACACTTTTGTTCTGAATAGTGTGTATCTCATTAGAATATCATTGCAGCGTGGATGAAACCAGTTACTACAGTGAGAACCTTAATGCTAAGAAGGAAATTGGTCAATGTTGTACAGTATATGCTGACAATGATAACTTGCAGTAACAAAATATGCAAATGCAGTTACTTTCTTTATAGTGTGGTACAGTGTTCAGTAGGGATGGAACAATGTATCAACTAGAGTAATTTCGATACAACTGTGTGAGAATTCGTATAGGGTAAAATGAAGAATTAATAGTCATAAGCAAGCCTGGGCATAAACAACTCTTGTCCAGTTGGTGTGGGTATTTGCCATAGCTGCATAACATTAATGGGAGAATCTTAGCTAGATTAGGCTGTAGGCTATGACATAAAAGATGCATGGTTGGTCTGTAAACAACTCTGAAGTTAGACTGTGATGTTCACCCACTCTGTACCACCATCACACAAATTAATCCAGCACTAAAGCGATTGACTCGCACAAAAAAATGAAAAGAAAAAAGTTTGCCAAGGGTGAAGTTTTAGTATTAAAAAGTGTTAGTGACATTAACCTCCTTAAAAAATCATGTTGTATTGTATTATCATGGCCATTAATACGATATAATCATCTTGCATCGTATGGCATCATGGGTTGAGTTACATCAAGTGTTCAGTGCTCTGGTTTGATTAGTAAGACTTACAGCAAATAGGCAGAACTGACAACAGGTTACATCAAAAATAGAATGAGGAAAGACACCAAACATAATTAAAGGGGACCGAATGGATGAATAGAGTATTTTTATAAACCAAATTACAACCTTATATTTAGGCTTTTGATTGAAGTAGTCAGTTTTGGCTAATTGAACTACAGTTGATTTGTGATGTGTGAAACTCATTTCACTATCTAATAAAAATATGGGAGAGACACCGCACTTTTGGGAGACTTGTTATGTCTGCATGTGGTATCATAGGCTTTGTTCATCCATTTGTGGTGGCTATTTCTGATTTTCATCTTAAGGAGGACAAGGCCATTATTCACATTCATGACAGCTCTGTGGCTAAGCAAAATCTCTCCAAGCAAAATCTCTCTCAACAAAGTCAAGTATAAACTGTTTTCCATCCTATGTCTCCTTTAAAAATGGTCTGATTATGGAAACACCTTTGGCCTCGACCACCATCATTGATCTGTCTATTGGTGTCGACGAACAGACCTCAATGTCAGCTGACAACTGAAGGCAAGGGTGTGAAGTCTAGCCCTAAGCTTTGAGACGGAGACCACACTGAAACAAATTACATTGTTCCATCTTGGTCAGTATTCCAAAATCTTTGGTAGAGAGTTTATTACCAGATGTTCACAGACAATGTGCAAGATCTTCCAGTACTCTTAATTGCAGCATCAAAAAATCATCCTGAGTATGTTATGAAATGGGGTAACAAAAATTAAGACAATAACCATCGAGCTCAACCCTTACTTACAGACACTTTTAACCCTTTCCCTGTGCCTCTCTCCTGTTCCCTTTGCCCAACCAAACATCCTCTCCTTATGATCATAGGGAGTAACACCCAATTTGGACTTGCAGGGGTATTTTCAACCAATTCCTGAGGCTCTTGCAAGGCCCTCACTGCTCACTTCAAACGTGGCCTTTCGATCCTGACTGCTAAAGAGGCAGCAGAATCCACAAAACCAATTAACCTCACTTCACTGCAGTGTAAATACACAAATAGGGAGCGTCGCTCGCTAAAGGGATTAAATCAACATGGAGGGGAGAGTGCCCTTATGCCTTTTAGCTGATAGGGATATTTACACCTCGAACTTCAGAATTTCAATTACTTCTGTTCTCTATTTCTAGTGTATTTTGTCTTTGTGGAAGAGATGTACATGTTGTATGTCATTTAAGGTGAATTTTAGGTCACACATTTGTTCAGACCTTTCAGCATCCAGTAATGGACTTACATCTAAAAAACTGTTACCTTGCATGGTATAACTGATAACTTTAGACAGAGCATTTATTAAAAGTGAATATGAAGTAAGATCTATAGCAGTATACATGAAATGATTGTAAAAACATTTATTCAATACAATATTCATGGATTATAGGTACTCTTTGAAGGACTAAGAGATAAAAATGATGAGTGTTTAATGATATAAAAATTCATGCATATCAACTGCAGTGAGTCTAAAATGGCAAAATCCTTGCAAAGATTCACTTGTCCCGTTTGAGTCTTTATTGGTGAGACAGAGACATCTGCTGGTGTCTTCACTAGAAGAGTGTGCATTGTCTGACACAGAATGGCTTTAAACAGTATTCTTTAAATAAACAGCTGATTTAATGACGTGTATTGTCATATGTTAAAACAGATGTGCAAATATTTTGTTAACAATACAATAATTTACTTACAATAATTTAAGTCTGATGTGCTTGTTGTGTTGAAGCCTACAGTATAAACTGAACCCCTTCATTTCCCTCAGGATTATCAATTCATACAAATGCGAGGCTTGTATATCTATTTTGTATGTCTTACACAGATTTGGGCTAGTGTGAACTTCAGAAAAGGTAGCAGTGCTAATTTATTTGCTAAATTGATGGAAATGCTCCATCAGTTATAGCAAACACAGGTCACTTCTCAGACGTTAAGTAAGGGGCTGATATGGTGGTAGTAGAGCAGGAGGAGTTATTTTCAAGATGTGAGTAGAACTTGGCTTGTTTCTATGAATAGACACTTTTCTACATATTATTTTAAAAAAGCTATTCCTGCTGTTAGCCCAAAGCATTGAAGATACTTCAACCACTAACTTACTTACTAAGCATCTGAATAAGCTGCTAGTTTTACCATCGTATTTGCATGACCAATACAATTGCAATACTACACCAGATATGTGCAACTAATGAAAAACATACAGCCAAAATCAAGACTATTATCCAATATCAAGTGAGTTCAAATTTCATTTGGATTCAGATCATGCCTCATTTTGCAAGTTTCTCCTGCTGCAAGTGTGTGTGTGTGTGTGTGTGTGTGTGTGTGTGTGTGTGTGTGTGTGTGTGTGTGTGTGTGTGTGTGTCAATACCTTTCCTCTTGGCTCCCTCTCCTTCAGGATATGAGAAGTGGCACTATACTTTGCTAACTTCATCTTTCACCTTTGACAGATATTACATGATTCAATATACTAGAGGAGCTGATGGACAACTGGTTCTAAAATGTTAATCAACAATCTGCTTTTATATTGGCGGTTCATATTTCTCCTCCAAATACAGCTTTAACCTTGTCTGCTAACCCTTGTCTCCTGCTAGACTGGGGCTGCTTGACATCTGCAATTCAATTTTCATTTTTTTTTTTTTTTTCAAAAAGGAATGTGAAAATGGTGTAAAATGAGATTCAAACACCTGTCCTTGTCACTCTAAATCTCATCTATATTGAAGGATTGTAAAAGGGACAAAGGGGCCTGAAGAGTGTTAGCTAATGATTTGCAATGGTGTGTTTGACCTTACAGTGAGTAAATGTCCTCTAA